>JAYKKI010000091.1:7580000-7995000 GCA_039881145.1 Druceiella hillmani | reverse complement strand
GTTAGGTTAGGTTAGGTTAGGTTAGGTTAGGTTAGGTTAGGTTAGGTTTGGTTAGGTTAGGTTAGGTTAGGTTAGGTTAGGTTAGGTTAGGTTAGGTTAGGTTAGGTTAGGTTAGGTTAGGTTAGGTTAGGTTAGGTTAGGTGAGGTTAGGTTAGGTTAGGTGAGGTTAGGTTAGGTTAGGTTAAGTTAGGTTAGGTTAGGTTAGGTTAGGTTAGGTTAGGTTAGGTTAGGTTAGGTTAGGTTAGGTTAGGTTAGGTTAGGTTAGGTTAGGTTAGGTTAGGTTAGGTTAGGTTAGGTTAGGTTAGGTTAGGTTAGGTTAGGTTAGGTTAGGTTAGGTTAGGTTAGGTTAGGTTAGGTTAGGTTAGGTTAGGTTAGGTTAGGTTAGGTTAGGTTAGGTTAGGTTAGGTTAGGTTAGGTTAGGTTAGGTTAGGTTAGGTTAGGTTAGGTTAGGTTAGGTTAGGTTAGGTTAGGTTAGGTTAGGTTAAGTTAGGTTAGGTTAGGTTAGGTTAGGTTAGGTTTGGTTAGGTTAGGTTAGGTTAGGTGAGGTTAGGTTAGGTTAGGTTAGGTCAGGTCAGGTCAGGTCAGGTCAGGTCAGGTCAGGTCAGGTCAGGTCAGGTCAGGTCAGGTCAGGTCAGGTCAGGTTAGGTCAGGTTAGGTTAGGTTAGGTTAGGTTAGGTTAGGTTAGGTTCTATTTCAAGCTCATGCTACTTTTTTCATAGCATCATAAATTTTAATTACTGTAGCTTCGTTTATATCTAATTTACGAAAATTAAGGACGTCTGAAATAATTAACCTAGATAGATCTCTGTGCAATAAATTCTTTTTTTTGTTAAGAGTCTGAATATGACATGTTCTATTTTAATGTGAAAATTATTCTTAATAAAACCTTTTTTTTCCGTAAAATCACAGTGTTTCAATCCAGAAATATTATTTATATCCATTAAAGAAAAACTTGTCTTAAAAAAAACTTTTCACGCGCATAAAAAAGAACCGATTTAGGAATAACATACATTATTTCCGAAATAAATAAATCGAAATCTATTTAATATTTTGTTATCTTTCGATGAATTAGAGTGGCATTTATAACCGCAAACAAATTAAAACAGGCGTATTAGTGTGTCATTGATGTTTTTACACAAAAAAGCGATGTTTCGTTTACAAAATAACTGGATGTCATTCAGCCGCACTATGATACTATAAACGTCCATACAGTTCAGAGTAAACTGATTCAGCCCTTTCAAAGTCCAGCTAATCCTTGATCAACTATTTTATAAAAGAACTCTGTTTGCAAAGTGCATGTCGTAGAACGTTTGATCTCGATAAAATTGGTAGTCAATTTTTTTATCAAGTTAGATCTAGAGAGCGTTTAATCGTTACTAAATATATTCTTTTAAATGGCTTACTCGTGAATTCCTAACAAAATCTTTATGGAAACCGAGTTAAAAAAATATAAATATAATATTCATATAATATTCAATTACAGAATTCATAACAATTGTGAAATTATCAACATTAATACTGTGATTTTCAATTTATTCTTAAGATTAACCTAGTACTTTGTTTTAAGACCATACTTGTGTCTTTAGATCTAGCTGGGTTCCTTAGATATATCTAGATATATTGAAGAGATGGTTATTTAAAAATAACTATAGAAACATACACACTATCCGACACTTATTATACTTTGCTCCTTTCCAAAATGTTATATGTTATATTAGTATAATTTAAGAATCCTAATTCATCAGAGAGGAGAGAACGAAGGATCGACAAAACGTCATTTTTTTCCATATCTTCGGTCATCGAGTTTTTTATTTAAAACAAACTACATTTTTTTCCAAGCAACAATATCAGTTTGGAATGGGGACAGTCGGAGTTACATTTCAGTATTTCTAAAAATAAAGTCATTTGTTAATATAGAAACTTGTTATACTCAAATATGAACTATTTTGCGTTTGCTCTGCGTGTTTGTAATACCTCGTCATCTGCCGTTATGATCTATCGATAGTTCTTCTGACGTCGCATTGCTCACTCAAACTTTATTTAAGAACTACGATTTCTACTACTTGATTTGGGTTTTACGGAAATTAATCTTTAGAACAATTGCATCGGATGTGACTGTAATCTATTACGTCACAGAAACACAGGCTAAAAAAATAATTTTTCAAGAACAACTAGTTTAGGTAGAATTTATTTTGTCGCAAATAACACCAATGAAGAAATGACTTGGTGTTAATTTTTTGGCTCACACAACCAATAGCAGACCGAGCGTGAAGATCTTCATTGTACATATATGCTTTAAAAAAATCATACCCAGTTACTGTATAATAATAATGATTTGTTTTTCTCCGTTCTTGTAATTATTTCAAGTTTTGAGTCTGGTTATATATTCATTGTTTTTATCATAGTTTTATATTTTTGACCAAACTCTGTATTCTAACATTTCTCTGTATCTGTATTCTATCTTGAGGGATTGAACAAATGGCAAGTTCAAATGAAATTAATTCACTTTACTTTTTTTCAATTTTGATGTTAAATATTTTCCACGTACACAGTGCGATCATTTTGGTTGCGATCTTTTTTAGATCTACTATTTAGTTTTATACACTTCCAATATTTTTTCTCTATCTCATATAACATTTATCGGTAAAAGAGTTAAATCGTTCTTCTTAGCAAGGAAATCACTATATATTGCAAGTTCGACCAAGGGTAGAAAAAGAAAAGACGAACATGTACAAGAAGGCAAACCAGAATAAGAAAATTAACTTGTGATGAATACCGACCTATGTAAAACGATATATCATTGGAAGAAGCAGTGGAATCTTACAGTAAACTCATCACAAAGGAAATTATTTCATCATAATCGTTGGGCATTTTATATTGCAATTATTTTCAAAACATAATAATGAACGTTGCGGTCGATTCTGTAAAATTCTAGCTGCTATCGAACTTTACATTTCAGTGCATGTGAAGAAGTAGTTAATTAGGAAAACCACCAACACTTCAATAGTGTACATGTTCCGAACATAAGTAACACTTAAAAATCGGATATCAAAATGAACACCTAAATTAATTTTGAAGATATTGTGTTTTGAGACTAACGTCAACAAAAGCAAAATGAAAACTATTTTACAGCAAGTATTTTTTCTAGGTCTCCTTAACCTACAATAGTCGGAGTTAAAAAATTATTAAAAATGCGAACTGGAATATCTAATGAACCTTTATTTAAAATTTTTAAGATGTTAAAAGGTAAACATTTCTATGCTTGGGTTTGCACTTAAAGACTCTTTAGGACTTGACAATTTAACAATTGTCAAATTAGGAAGAAACTTATCTTTATGAAAAAAAAATAATGAAGACCAACGATGGCACATACATAAACTTGTAAAAAAGCTTGATTTTTTATTTTATATATAGCAAACATATATTTGAAAACAACGTGAAACTTTTTCTTATCATATATGCATCATGAACTATGCTAGACATACTTTCAACACGACGTTAGTGCACAACACAGTTCAGGACGCAGATGTTTTTATTGACAAAATAATGTATTCATCCTAGATAAAAATTTTACTAGCTGGATTTTTTTTTCGAAAAATGTTACATACATGCTTCTTGCTATATTACAGTATGAACGATTGAGATGACCAAATTAATACAAGTATCCATAGTGGAAATAATTAAAAGAAAATATTAACAACCACTTTAAAGGAAATTTTGGGACTTTCCGGCACATTTATCTTAAGATAAATATGCAGGACAAATATATATCATTTTAAGATAAATGTTACAGCGCAAAATATGATAGCCAATTTTAGGATAGCTGCATCTATTACCAAAATTTCACAATAGTATTTTATAAATAGGTGATGAAATCAAAGATACATAAGGAATTAAGTATATTAACATGGAAAATCAATTAATTCAGTCATTCACCGCTATCTGAGTCGCCAGAGGGTGGGTGGTACTTTGTAAAATGGAATTATACAATGAAAACATTGAAAACATCTCACGGTTGCCCTAAAAACAATTTGTTTCGCTCGAACTAAATTACGTATAACTCATAGTGCCACCACTTAAAACTGGCAGTCGTATTATTACAAATATTCGAGATCGAATTATGTTTGCTGCATAAAGCTGTATCGTAATATAGAAGAGACAGAAAATTAAATAATTATTAGAGACTAATCTCGGAATGTAAAAATACGCCAATATTTTACATACATGTGTTAGTAAATCCGGCAAATAGTATAAAGCCGCACGTTATGATTGCCACATAAACTTGCCCTTTCATTTCTTTATTCATTAAAGGTCAAAGGAGATTATTGAATTTCGTATGCCTGTAGTAATTACAGTTTTGGTAATTGTAGTAATTAATATATATATATATATATATTAACATTAACATGAAAAAATATACACCTATTTCAAATTAACACATAATTATTTCATTCCTTTTTTCCTTTTTACTGATTTGTCAGTATCGATGAAAGAAAAAATTAAGGCACGGTTATTTTAGGTAACGGGCGATCAAATTTTAAAATTACTACAGGCATACGAAATTCAATAATCTCCAATACATTTCAAATTATATTAACTATCTAGAATTTTTCCCTTGATTGGAAAACTGGGATACAGGAATATATTTCCTAATAAATTTACAAAATTTGAAGAAATGATTGTCTTTGGAAAATACGCACAATGCGCGAACATGATTTATAATAAAAACAAATTAAATAAGGAAAATTTAAGGATTTGAAAAAATTCCACGTATTATTTACTCATAAAAAACACAGCCCTAAATATTTTAATATCATTTATAATAATAAAAATAAGATGAGTTCAATACAATTTGCATATAGTTAATACAGCCAGTATATTCGAATAGTTAATAAAGAATTAAATATTATTATAAGGACACATTACAATATTTGTATATATGTCATAATTTCAACAAACATAATCTGTAAGGACTGTTTGCCCCACAACGACGGTAGTGCCTGTGAACAAAGTTACGAGTAGTTTACCAAGTTTCGTCTACCATATGCAACCATGATGAAGAGACTGCGGCGAGTAAAGTCTTGAGCGCCACATGTGCCGCCTCACTGATACTTAGCGTTTACCCAATTATGTAATTATGTAGATATTCAATGATGCAGATGCTAGATGATCTTGCTGGGTTGAAAATTTATTGATATATCTTGTCAAATTCATTGATTTATCTTACCAAATTTAATAAAATTAATTGAGAAATCTTACCAAATTTAATAAAATTCATTGGTATATCTTACCAAATTCATTGATATATCTTACCAAATTTAATAGAGACACAGTTTCAAGTAGATTTAATTTCGTTATGAAGTAAAAATGTCATAAAAAGTTTTACAGTGTGCTATATTGTATTCCAACATATTGAGCTATTTTAGTACAAAACACTTTTAGTGAAAGATAAAAAGACTTTTTTTAATTTGTTTATGCTTCTAACATCACGACAAGATGATATATCTCATTCTCCCTATACTCTACAACTGTATGAGTCCCGTTAAAATTCAGTGCCATAGTTAATATATTTGGCGTTAATTTTGTAGAAATGCATTATTCACAATTAAATGAAACGACATAATATAGTACAATTTCTACTTTCTCTAAGTTCTTCACGGCGACCTAGGTTTCGTTATATTACATCTTTAGGTGGGTTGTTAGCAAAGATCTTTGCTAAGAGCCCACCTAAAGATGTTGTAATACAACGAAACCTAGGTCGTGGTAAAGAGCTTAAAGAAAGTAGAAATAATACTACATCACGTAGTTTAATTTAATTGTGGACCATAACTTTAGAAAAAATTTCCAAAAAAATTTATATTTAACCAATTTTTTAGAAACTAATGTCATATATTAAAAAAAATATTATATTCCATTGTAACTAGGCAAAATGATGTTTCCAATGGCATGCGCTGAAAAAACGGTTGTACAGAAAAATAAATAAAATAACAAATATAAATCTGCAAAATTTTGGTATATTTCATACCTTGGTGCATTGTTTACCTTTGGTGTTACTATTGGTCTGCGTTGGTCTATTTATTTTACAGTAAAGACCTAAATTGTAATTTAAAATAAACCTAATGTTGTTACCCAGTCATCTTTCTTATTTTACTGCACGGGCTTGTTATAATGTTAATTATTTTCCAATAAACTTCAGCATCCATATGAACATTTTTTTTAAGTTCTAGAAATATACATTGAATTTATATAGGAGAAATGAAATTTTATACATCATGAAGTATTATGTAATTTATACATATTTCATATGTATAACCCTTATATGATAAATACAAAAGTATACTAACTAAAAATATGAAATAATACAATGAAATATGATCCATGATCGATGTTTGCATAGTCCTAAGACGTCAGTCATTCCGTGGATCCACAGAACAAAAGGAAGGAAGTAAGTTTTGTAAAATTCCATTGTTAATGGCAGTAAAATTTTTTACACATCAACATAAAATTAAAATATATCAAGCATTGCTTAAATGAATCACGAATAAATTTCTAACCCGTATGCGTTATGAAACTGTTTATTCAAATATTTACAGTCCATACAGTTATGATATTTTTATATAATAGTGATGCTCATGTGAATGTGCACTGATATTTTCATACACTCCTCATATACACTTAAAAAACACAGTTTACAACAAAAATATATCAACAGATAATATATAGATAGTAAACCACTAATGGCTAAACAATAAATATCACATGTACACTTTTAATCTTCCCATAATCGTGAAGGCAAAAAGCCATTACGACGCGATATGTAAATACGTCAAACCAAATTGGAATAATTAATAGTCACCAAATTAACGGTAGTAAGTGAACAATTCTGTGACCATTTGGTTGCTCACATTGTTATGTGTTTGAAATATATAATTGTATATATGTTTATCTCTTTTTAACCTAAATATGGAAGTTATGGTGGCGTTAGTCGGCGCGAGCACTGGCGGTACTCATAAGTACTGCGCGTTTCCGAGGATTTAAAATTTAGGTTATACTTTGTTCCGAATAAACATTTCCTGAATGTCTTCTTGTCTTTCTGTTCTTTTTGTTACATGTTTACCTATTTTTTAAGATGTCAGACGAAAACTACTAAGTTTATTTGGATGAAAACTTTTCTGAAATAATATTTTGGGTTTCAGACCTGGCCCTAATTTTCTCTTCTATTTAATGCTCTCTAAGGAACTTCAAACTTAAATATAAATGCTCACATAGTAAGAACTGAATGCTTTGAACTGATGAATAGGAATTATGGAGACTGTCACAATTATTTACGTCAAAGTTCAAGCTAAATTGTAAATTACTATCATCTTGGCCAGGGACACATTGCGATGTAAACACAAAAATTAGGGCACAAAAAAAGAACGCTTGATGTACATAATAAGATACGTAACGTTCATATTTATCATGCGAGTGAAGCCGTACCACACGTATGTAAAAGCACACATGGTAATTTTTCCCTTTCTATTTTTTTTCATTAAGTCGCTTTATTTGTAATATATTTATAATAAATACGATATCCACTACGAAATTTTTTTTTAAATGATCAACCCCAACAAACATAAAAAATGGCCAACAGGTACAGAAAAATTAAATTAAAAATATAATGTAACATTTGCTTAGACTATAAGCAAGTGTAATTAACAAGAGTTCAAATATTTTTAATTATTAAGATATGTTTAATTCTGATTTCAATGGTAGATGAGAATAATAGTCTATATCTATATCTAAATGTGGCAAAAAATATTCGTAAATGTTATTACTGTACTAAATATTCATAAAAGAATTAATATAGAAAAGTTTAATAAATTTCATCGTAAATTTTTGGAACAATAAATATAGGTATACAATAAATTTAAACATTACACTGTAATGAATGTTAATTTCAAGATATAAAAATTGACATAATGTTTGTATAAATGTAATCTTTTTTCTGGCTAAAGAAACTTAGTCAATCTTAAGCGAATCTTTTAGGCAAGGCCTCCTCTAGCGATTTTTAGTAGCAGTTATAACACAATCGTAAATTTTGCATATTTGATAATCTTTAATATTTTATCTATTACTTTTTTTGTAATAAAGGCTACTTTAATCACAAATCGGGATTTATAAGCGCTATATTAGATTGCGTACCAATTAATACCAATTTACCGTAAAAGTAGGCTAAAAAAAATAAAATTATTGTAATCCTAACTAATATTCCAAATGTGAAAGTATTTTTATTTCTTTATCACTTAATAGCTCTTTGAGGAATAAACCAAATTTTGCACTCTAATGGAAAGTCTAGCAAACTAACATGGAACTGAAAAAATGAACAGTACTTTATGGAATATCGGAAAACCTTTCAGAAGCTACCACTACATGCCGCTGCTGCTTTGCAAGCTATAAAGATATTCTTCATCAATACATACTAATAGTAAAATAGCACGAAATATAATATTTGGTCATAATAAAATTTTTTTGCGAACGAAATAAACGGTAACAGCGAGTATAAAAGAAATGAAGAAGGCTTTTTAATTTTATATGAGATGGGAGAGGTTTCAAATATCCACGATATTTGAACCATTTCACACTGGAAGTCGTGAAAAATTTACGAATTTACAATACAATCAGTCGTTACGACTCAATCTGTTTGTTTTAAAATTCATTCGTCATTATTTATCACGTATAATGATTTAATAGAAGTTTATACAAGTAAAGAAATGCGTAAGGAAATAATAATCACAGGAAATGGGACAATATGCACAAATGTCCGTTCCTTCCCGTCTGCTACGCTTGAACAAACTGAAATGCTAAACTGTGATTTCGTAATTTATATACCACGTTACATTAACGCCCAAAGTTAATGCCTTAAATACTATCCTTAACTTTTTGAAAATAATACTTGGAAAGACATTTACATTTTATATAAAAAAAGTTGTCGAATTTTGTTCGCACATTTTCTCTGTCAAGTGTTACTTAGTGAATGAGCGTGAAGGCAAAGACATGCGCAATGTAATGTTCAGTACATCGCGTATCTCTTTAAGGTAGATGCCACCCTATAAACTCAGAGGAATGTTGCCAGACAATAAAAAATTTACATAACATATTTCTGGGATTGTAAAAAGATATTTTATTCGTCCGTTTCAAGTAACGTAATTTATTATCTACACGTGGTGTTAGAATAAACTTACTTTATTATTTTAACTAGTGAAATATGTAACCCGATATTTAAGTCAAGAGAATCAAGACTTGCATAAGCAATTAATAGAACAACGTATTCATTATCGATCTTCAAGGAGTTAATAAAAAGTGCGGAGCAATTATTTTCCTTCAAATTATATGAAAATTAATTTTAAAATGAAATGTTATGCAATTTTCAAAAGATGTAAATAAATTTATGAATTGAAAAAAAAACAATCAACAAGAATTTGAAAACAGCGTAAAATAAAGTGAAATTTTATTTTGGTTTTATTTATAGAGTACATGGTTACTTCTGATTCAACACGTATGTAAATTTTTATGATTTATACCAATTTTTTGATGATTATAAAATAAAACCCTTTGTACATTCGTCATTCATCTATCCCCAATTCCTAGTTCCTACAGTTTTGCAGCTATATGCATGCAATTTTGAAAGTTAATGCTTCATATGTATTTTAATCCCAATTAAAACATACCTAATACTAAATAAATGTTCTTAAGTGTCTCCCCCTATATATAACTAGGAAGTTATAGATATTTTATAATGAAAGTAAAGATTCTGTGACCGCTTTTTTATTAATGGTCTCCAAACATTGAACCGACTTACAACTGTTATTTTTTAATTCCTTATTTTTATTGTTTACTGCTGTGTAATTTTTGCTATGAAATAATTTTACAAGAAAATTGAAATAACGTCTACTACAAACCCATAGTTAATAAAATAATATTGTTCATAGTGAAGAATTCGTTTATATTCTGCGCGTAAATGCCTTATTTTTCCATTAGTTTTCATTAGCTTTACTAAATTAAAATTTTTTATAAATATGTAAGTGAAATCAAATATAATTTATGCAGTAACAAACTATTTGCACCGTAAATAAAGCTGATCCCATAAATACAGGTGCTCGCTATATTTTCCTTTATATATGGTTAAAATGATTTCGACTAACTAGAATAAAAATCATAAATATCTTACAAATTTACACTGTTTTGCGTCAATATTGATTTTGAACCTGAACTGGTTTTCGAAGATTTTATCAGATTAAAAATTTCCTTTGGAAACGGAGGTTTTTTCTAACATAACACAATTTTATCGCAATTAAAATTCACATAATCTTTTAAAGAGTTAATATTACCTGAATTTGCCTGAATCTAATGGATGTGTATTATATCTATTGAATATGTTGTAAACTTTCTTTGCGACATTAGTATTTTGACCGTTTTTGCAAATAAATTCAATGAGAGTGAGATTTGTATTCATTTCTTTAGTTTTTAGAGTTGCCGAAAATGATGCAGTATATTTTAAACTATTTTATTTTTAGATCCTGCTTAATAAAAAAGGGCTAATTGGCTAGCTCATAGATTCTGAATCACTGATAAAAAATTAATAAAAACTTAAGTCATTCCTTTTCTAAACGTTTCATCCATAATGAGATCATTATGGGTAAAATGTTTAGAAAAGGAATAAGGCTAAGATTTAATTCGAAGACGACGATGATTTATGTCATTATCGAATTAAATTCGAAATAAAAGGCACAATTTTGAATATTTACTTTTATTTTTGTCTTGTTTTAAAATATTGGACGGTTTTTGAGTTACAACTTAATTAGTAGTACTTAGTGGAGATTATATCACGTTTCACCAAAAAACTTCAAATTCAAAGAATTATTATGTTTCAAAAGTATCTTTTAATGTGTACCAAACTTATAATATTAACTTTAAAAAAGCCAAGTTTAAAGAATGTTATTTCAATGTTTTTATTCCTACATAACTCCACTAATTCTGTTTCTTTGCGATGAATGTGCGGTCTTTTCTCATTTTATAATAATTTAAGTGAGATGGAGCCATCAAATTAAAATCTAATAACTTCTTTTGCGACATGCATAAATTTGCAAGAGATTTAATAGAATACTTTTAAACTTCCCGTGAAACAAGATCGTAGCACATTTTGCTTCTTTGCGGCTAAATAAAAATTACTTTCGTTATTGAATTTTTTTTGGAAACGTGAATTTATTCCAGATCCCTGAAAGAAAGAAATGAAAAACCTGCAGGGTTCTAAGACAATAAAAAATCGAAACATGAGAAAGCAACAAAACTATGAATGTTGAAAGTTTCACACTTATCTCTACATACAATTGGCAAAGTTAAATTTTCGGAAATGTCAGTACTTGCAAAAGACTTAACTCGTTTTTAAAACGTAATTATGTAGCAAATACATAAACTAATTACAAATCATTTTTCACTTTACAGAGAGTAATATCTTCTAATATTGTAATAAAGTGGCAAAAATATTAATTTTTAAATTTTTATTTATTTTAATCTGTATTCACGAAACATATATATACAGCAAAATATTTTTTAAAGAATTTTTAAATATTTTTGAACTTAACATAGAAATAAAAATCGTTGCCTATATTTTAAATCAGCCATTGCTCCCTACTTTGTTCGCACGAAGTTATAAATCAAGATCAAATGAAACTTACAGTGGTCTGATACATTAATACTTTAATTAAACCCTTATATTACTCTGTAGTCCGTTGGAATATTTATTATTAGCCTGTCCTCCCGACTTTGTTCGCATTGACCACATCAATGTAGCGTATGTGTTAATAAAAGCTACAATTTAGCTCTCTTCCATTTTTTTCAAAATCCAACCGCGTTCAGTAGTAACATCGTGATCGAATTTTACAAGAGAGAAAATGTTTGCTATCCGGCAGGAACGAATACACGGTACGAGTTAATATTTTTTAAAATCGAACATACAGAATTCTTCTTGCAATCAGCTCTACACGATCAGGTATAAACTTATTGTATATTATATTAGGTTTCAAAGGTTTATTATTATGTAATTATTATATATACATAATTATGTGCAAATATATAGCGTTATGAATAATATGGCAAATGCCAGATTCGTAACGTCTAATATTAATATAAACTGTGAAGTGTCAAAATGAATAACCATTTATCCATTTAAAAAAAAACTATTAAACAAAGCGTACGTTTCATTTTTAATTAACTTAGCATACCTTACTTAAATATACAATTGCAATAACCAGCAAATTAACGAAATAATGAGCTTAGTTCGGTAAATTCCTACGTCCTATTGCGCTGTTTGTACGATGTTTTAGAAAATGACTGACATTCATTGAAAATTAGTTTGCATGCGTACACAATAAAAAAGATTCGAATTATTTTGTTTTAGAATGTATTGTACATACCTTAATTTTAAGATGGGTTCCAAAACCACACAGCACAAATGCTAATTGCTTCCCCAGTATTACAATTACATTCGGTATACCCTGAAATATCACTTGCAATAAAAAACGACATATTCACTATTATGCATAAATCCACATTTCAGAAATAATAAACACTAATCCATATTTGAAAATAATAATTATCTCTTCAACAAGATTTAAACCACATACACGTTTCCGGTTTAAATGACATGTGTGAGAGTTGCCATATTAAATAAAAATCAATGAATATCTGAAATAGCAATTAAAATTAAAGTGATATTGTTAATAAGAAGCAAATAACAATTTATCTAAATGACAAATGAAAAAAAATATCGTATTAATAATATTAAAATTAAAACAATAAATTCATGCAATAGTAACGACACATATTTACGGCAATAATTTACACAACAGAATTTAAAAAAAAATAGGTATGCATAAAAATGGGTTGCCAACCCACTTTTTGTGCTTATATTTTATTCACTTTGTGTGAAAATTATAAAATAGTTAGAAGTGTTTACACTAGTAAAGTTGTATGTACAGAAATTCCAGATATTCGAACATATCCTAAAAAATATGTATGTAGCATATATGGAAAAGTAGGATTCACGGATCATGTGGTGCAGTTAATCAAAATTCTGTCTGTATGAGAAATGATACATGCACAAAGACTTTCCGAAAGATTTTAATGAAGTCACACGAGACTCAGTTAATGGATATTCATTGTACATACGGCGTGATAATGGCGCCGTACAATCCATAGAAAGTAATCTAAATATGATAGCCATATCAATGTGGAAGTTTGCACTACATTTAAAGGTGTTAAATATATTTGTAAGTACATGTATAAAGAATATGATAGTGTAAATATAGAATTAGTAAATAAAAGAAAAAACGGTAATCAAGAAGTTTAGATTGAAAGAGTGAAAATTTTTTTGAATGGTCGTTATGTCGGATCAACTAAAGTGGTATGGTGTATGTGTGAATCCCCAATAAATTATGAATAGTACACTATCATTAAGCTTGATATTCATTTACCATGTAAACAGAAAATTTACTTTAGAACGGAACAAAAACGGAATCAAATTGAAAATGTTAAACAAACTATATTATTATTATTCTTTTCATTAAATGAAAACGATCCATCGGCATTGAGCTTTTTCATTTACGTTTGCATAAAAATTGCGTTACAAGATGGAATGCAAATTACATTTAATCATGTTACTTTAACTAAAAAGATGAGAGCTTGAATTAGAGGTTGATGAATTAAAAAAACTGGTAACGGCAAAGTAAGGCTATTTTTACAGTTTTGTGAAAATATTATTGAAATACCACATCAGTTAGTTGGCGAATAAAATAAGATATTCAATGCTGTAAATACCAATGTCAATATTTATAGCATTAATTATCAAAATATATCGATTAAAATCATTTTGGCACAAACGCATTTTAAATTCAGTTGTTTTAGCAGCAGAAAATAAAGATTTGACTTTAATATATAACCATATACTCAATTGTATGCCAAACAAAGCAATAATTTAACACAACTATGATAAAATAATATGTAATAATGATTATGAAACCAATAATTATCCAGTAGAGATTCTGAAATCTACATCGGTAAGTAGATTTTCACCGCATAAGGCAGAAATACAGATTTATTCCATTTATCTTTTTATAAAAAAATTAAATACAAAAAAGCATTAGCTAATGGAATAAGAATTGGTTTAAAATTTTACACAAAATCGCTATTTGTTGTAAAGTTTTATCTGGAATCGAACAAAATTAGCAAATTTTGATTCCCTTTACCTGACCATGACGTCTTAAGTAAGACATTTAACGCATGGAATGGCAAAAGCAGACTTAAAAGATCCTCTAAAACGTAATTTGATTCCGTAGTTCGCAAACAAATAAGCATAGCATAGAGCATGGGGCCATTGTTGTAGTTAAAATGCCCTTCTTATCATAGGTCCTCCCTGGCAAGCACACATCAACCTAAACCTCATGCAGCGATGCACGAAGAAAGAACCTGCCTCGCTCATCAAAAAGGAATGAACCACACCATCGCAGAGTTGAAAAACTCAACTCCAGACCTAGTGCCTGCACAGATGGGTCATGCGACTCTGACCTGAGTAGGGTATGTGGTAGTGTCTTCTTTGTATGGAAGGAAGAAGAATAAGAGTCTCATAAGATTCCTGTTGGGAAAATTGCCTCCAACTTCACATGCGAATTAGTTGCAATAAAAGGAGCTCTGGATATTTTCCGCACTAAAGCAGCTCAACATAATAACGACATAGTTGTATTCTCCAACTCAAAATCTCCATATCCTAAGTTTCGCAGACATTATGCACATTTCCAAAATGATAATATTTAGGATAATCGTTGTTTTCCTGTAATCGTCTAATCAGACTTTATCGACACTTTATTTCATAATTTTGGGCTCAGTACTTTCAGAAATAAGGTAGTGGAATTTTATATTTTTGCATAACTTTAAGTATGTCTTCAAATATGCGATTTAAAATTGTGAAAAAGAAATGTTTTTATATTCCTCAGAACTAGTTTAAATGTTACTCAAAATGATATACAATATAAAAAAAGAAAATATTAATACATTTATTCATTTTCTCTTTAATTCTTATTCTAACATTTTAAAATTTCTTCTAAAAGTAAATGGAATGAAATTTTTTTTTCGTACAAATTATTTACCCTTCTTAATATTTTCCAAATTATATTTTTGAGTTTTAGCTTGTAATATTTACGATTTAATACGTTTTGCTTACTTTACTATATTTCAACAATTTCTGAGAAAAACTGCTGCGACGGCTCATGTGCCTGTGAGTCTTATAACGGTTCCGTTTTTCATTTTATGGTATCGAACTCTAGAAAATGAATAAAATATCTGGAAAATTCAAAAGATTTTAGTTTCAGAAGAGTTTCAACGAAATACCTGCTGCAAAGGTAATACCTGCTGCAAAAATATTTTAAAAGAAATAATTAACACCTTAAACACCAAAAGCATTGCTTTTCATAAACAAGTGATACAAGTTTAATACAAACTTCAATTAATTACGGTAGATGAAAAGGTGTGTAATTAATAACTTAGTTTTCGTATGTTCTTTAAAGAGTTATCAGCAAAAATGAGCGTTAGGTATGAAAAGGAAAAAGTTGTTAATCAAAAAGGAAATGTTTTATTCAATGGGGTTTTCTGGGCAAATAGGTATCGATAGAAGATAAACCAATAAACGAGGATAGTGGAAGTTTTAATGATAACAATGTGGTTCGTAAATCCTTTCCAAAGATAAAATAAGGTAGAATCTAGAATTAAAGAGGCATATTCTGTCTTAAAAATATATCACTTGTATTTGATTAATTTCCTTTGTTAGTTGTGTGTTTAATTTACACAGCTTACATATTACAAATATTATAGTTAATTATTTTATTAAAGAAACAATAATTAATTAGACTTTTTGTAATTTTATTGTATATGCATATTTTTAGTTTTTAATTTCAATACAATTTATTTGTCATAAAACGCATTAATATTAAACATTACTCTAAAATACAATTATTAATATTTGACGCACCCTCTTATGAGGACTGAATTACAATTCCCAAAACCGAAATGCTATTTTATATTTTCTTTTAAATAGCTTGACTTTATTTTTTACCTTAAATTTTAAGTGCAAACTGAAAAGCGAATGTAGACTTGAGCGATATAAGTCATGAAAACAAAATCGCTTTCTAATATTTTAGCTTTCTGAGAGATGAGAAAATAAACGACTTTCTTATTTATCTCATATTAATGATATGAAGCTTTTTCTGCCTAAGAAAAAAAAATATTTTTGAAATCACCGCCACAAGATCATTTTCTTTTAAAAATTTTTTGATTTTTTAGACTAAAGTATTTTTGTTCATGAAATATCGGGCCTTCTGGGAATATAAAACCTGCATGTAAAGCTAATATACGGCCCCCTGAATGGTTGTAAGTATGTAAAGCTTAGAATTATTTTTGTGATGAGTGATTCTCATGAATTGGTACCTGCACAACGTATATACATATACTGCCGGCTTTCTTAAATCAGTAAATGCAAATTTCGTAGTAGCGCGATTCAAGATTATCGTGTCTTTCACTTCCTAAATCGCACACTAAACGAAATAATTCAACATACTCTGTATAATCATGCTTATATTATTTCAAGTAGATTTAATTAAATCAGCAGTAAAACAGAAAGTACGAGAAAGGAATCCCTGAATTCAAGCATTCGATTTATTTTATTTCCAATTACCGTAACTTAAAATTTAAATGGGAAAGTCCGAAACTTAAAATTGTATTTATTTTTAATATACATTTTTACTATATTAATTGATTGAAAGTTAATTAACTGTTTAATTTTTTGTTCTGAATAATTTATTGTTATTTAGTGGAACATTTTGATTATGGATCAACTTGTGTTCATTTAGAATATATTACATGTATATAATATTTTATTTTGGATCTAATCATTATTCATAAACAACGTAAACAATGATCTTTATTTTGTACAACTCCCGAAATTTAACCTTTAAGCAAAGAAATGACGTATAAAAATATATTTTTGCCAAAAAGTTAATCATTCTTAACGTGGTTACGAAGAATACAATACACGAAATGCTCTAGTCCATAAGGTTTGGTAATATTATTCCTGCTGAAGACAAAGCGATACGAGTGATGACAAGTAAAGCAGATTTGGAAAATCAGTCGCAAGCGCGCGCTAAAGTTGCTGATGAATTTACGGAATTCAGCACCGCGCCGTTTTTTTGTAGAATATGTCTTTGGAAGTTTGGTTGAGTAATGCCACGTTTCATGCTCATTAATCATAGTGTTTCACATTTATTTTTAAAGAAAGTTTATATTTGAAAAAGAGAAACTGATGGTGTATTTTGATACAGTTGAAATAGCAAAGTTATCTATATCTCTAAACTTTAACGGAAGTTGATCCGAATGTCCATCTAAAATGGAAAATGCAGAACATATGGAAAGATAATAAAATAAGTTAAGGTGTAAAATGATATTGAAATAAGGTACATAGTATCATATTAGATAAAGTTAAGGAAAGCAACACGAAAAACAAATATTATTAAGATCGGTACATAAAGCGATTTATTTTAAATCTTATATACGTCTGATTTATAAATAATTTATTCAAGTTTTCAAAAACTTAAATAAATAAACAACCTGTTTTTTTTTTGGCTCCCAGAAATGGGCATAATTTGAATACTATTTATAATTTGAATAGCCAGAGATCCATAGCCTACTTTATATTTTTGTTTCGTTTTTATTTAATGACTTCTAGAATCATATCTTATCAGTTTGACATTTTACCAAACCACAAATTTGTATTTATTTAATGTAAATAGTGTGTATTTCAAAAGTAAAAAAGGACCATAGCATTGTAATTATTTAAAGTGTAGATTGCGTCGTAGTAAGGAAACGGAAACATAATTTACATTTTTCCCAAATTAATAAGTTGCTTTTAAAGGAATCTTGAAGTTTTGGTTGGTTATATTCTTTTAAAAAATAGCTCGTGACTTAGCTTCACTCAGCTCCATCAAAATCGGTAAGAACTTAACTTTATAAGGCTATGAAGTGAATAAAAGAACAAAAGAACCATATTTTCATAGTGTCTCGTGGTTTCTGTTCGTCGGTTCATTTGTATGCCCCAGCTTAATTATTTCTCCATTTTTCCACTGAGATGAAATTTAGTATGGAGAGAGATATTGATATCCTGAAATCAAAAATTAAGTTGATGATAAAAAAATATTTTTTCTCTTCTCCCACGTAACGAAATGTAGATTAAAAAACCTTTTATATACCCTCTCGATTAGTGTGTGGAAGTCACCCAAAAAAAGTCATCTTAATGCTTCTGTCTCCAGATATTCTATATCGAGGGTCATTTACAAGGCATCCCGTCAACTTACCGGTCAACGTACCGTTGTAAGGTATTTTAAAAAATGCACAAGTATGGTTCTTAGCATGTATTTTAAAAAAAATAATAATGAATAGTGTAGCGCACGCACTTTCAGGAAAGTTTTGAATAATGTTTTCATGGAAAAGTAAAATTTTAGGTAGACAATCAGGTGGACATCTTGACCATGATCTTTAATATAATATTTAAATTTCAGTAAGTACAGGAATAAATTTATAAATCATAACTAGACTGATAAAGTCGGTAAATTGTCAACATTACTTAATTTACACCCAGCAAAATAGTTACAATATTATTACTTACAATCTGTATATGTAATTTAGTGTTATTATCGTTTGAGTACAATATTATTACTTACAATCTGTGTATGTAATTTAGTGTTATTACCGTTCGCGTGCAATATTATTACTTACAATCTGTACATGTATTTTAGTGTTATTACCGTTTGCGTACAATATTATTATTTATAATCTGTATATGTAATTTAGTGTTATTACCGTTTGCGTACTTAGAACATTACTTTGATTTTTATAGCCAAAGTAATGTAGATATCTTAAATAGCATACTTATATTGCTTAAATTACTAATAAATTGTATAAATTCTTCAACCATATGAATTAAGGAAGACGAATTATTCCAGATCAAAAAGGTTAATTCCATTTTCATTTACTTACCTTTTTTTTAAACACTTAAAGATTTTTAAATATAATACCTATCGATTAAGCGATGCCATATATTTTATTGATACGTAAGGTACTGATAAGATAAACACCCTTCTCAGCTATGTAATTAAATATATATAAATACTCCGTCAAGAAACTTGTACTTTAAGTACATCTAAAAGGACATTTATAGGTGAGCGCATGTTTTCCACGCTGGAAACGAAACCACATTTTACATTTTCTTTCAAAAAATTTCTTTACACACCTCGGTGCACGTCCTCTCTACTAAGAGCTACTCAACGAGTGAGCGTAAATAATTCCGAGAGGTATGCGCGATGTAGTTTCAAAAAGAATGAGCTTCATTTTTAAAACAGAAATTTGGAGTCGCTGTTTGAAGTAAAATAAACACAAAACTCCACTCAAAGCGAGAATCGTAAAAGCACGTGAAGAAAATACCGTAGTAATTAAGTAAACGTGAGTTAATATGAATTTGACTTGCTTCTCGAAACTTATTCAAACATCTTAACTTGTGTGTAACTAATATAAACCTTTATGAATATGTTTGGTTCCCAAGTATCCAAAACAATCGAGAACATACTTGAAAATAAAGAGATTGAATCCACTTTCTAATTAACTGTTTCCTAGTGAGTTCAAATAATATGCCCGTAACAAAATAATACGAAAAAGTATTTCTGTCTGTTTACATTATTAGCCATGGGTCAAACCTCTTACCTCTTTACTCATTCTTATCAGCCATGTTTTATTACTTCTTTCATGATAATCTTCCTTTGCGCATTCTTCAATTCGCTTTATTCGTGTCCTTCTTGGCTTTGGAATGCTTTTTTTCATACACTTCTTTTATAAATAATTTCCTATACATACTTTCAATGTGGTTAAACTATCTTAAAGTTGTTTTTGCCTAGTATGTGTATTTTTTAAATGTGTTAGTTAGCCCGGTTTTAGCTACATTCAATTATCTTTCGTCTTCTTTGTATTATCCAAATTCTTTACTTTGGGTTTCACTTTGCTACTTTCACGACGAACATTATTATCGTCCTACAATTTATACGTAAATTATTATTTTATTGATGTAATAAAAAAAATAATATGAGCCACTTTAAAATGGCGTATTCTTCAAAATTTGTAGAATATTTATCAGTTTTATGTCATAAGGATTTCTTAATGAATAATTAACACAGCTTTAAAAATTAGCTGTCAAACAGAATGCGTTTAATGTTATTAACGATGCCTAGTGCTTATTTGATATTAACAGCGCCTATGTTTTAATAAACAACGGCGTAAGCGATCATAAAGAGGATAATTCCATTTTAACTCTAATTAGATACTTTTTTGTCGTTGATCACATTTTGCAATCTTGTTAAAGTAAGACACTCATTATGTGATTCATTATGTGAGTATGTTTCGCACTTATATCTAAACACTGTGTACAATAGATTACTCGGTGAAATGAAGAAAACACGCAAAAACACGTTTTTTTCATCACAATATTGCTTGAAATTGAACAATATTTTTTTCTTCTGTACATTATTTTTAAATAAATTTAAGAAAGATAATAAGGGAAATTATAGATATACGATTCTGGTTTACAAAATGAACTTTCTTTTTATTAATTTCGAAGACACGATAAAACGATTAAATTATACCGTCAATTTTGAGCTAACTTCTGCATATTCGTCTATTGGTCTATATTAATTCGGCGTGCAGCTGATTAATTTGAAAATTTATAAAACTCATTTTTTTTGTTAAATCTCTGAATTTCTTTCATCTTGTATATTTTTAAATAAATTCACTAAAACCTAAATAAAACTTGTTCTCAATTTTTTCAAAGGATACTCCCAGCTATAGTATAATACATGCCATTACGTTTATAAATATGAAAATCATTCAAGAAGAAAGGGACTGCTGACTTTTAATGAAATCATATAGAATTGAGCACAGACGAATAGTTATGATCACTATTAATATGATACATAAAATATTCTTCCATTTTACTTGTTCTTCTTCTTCTGACTATTATTTTTTATTACAATGTTACTTCTGCCGAATAAAATGTAAAATTTGTTTTGTTATCAAGATTACTTACCTGCAGGCACTATAAAAAAACATAGGTAGTCATCGGGACTGCTGAAAGAAGTGAAAACTTAAAAATATGAACTGACAATGGTATTTTTTAAATTTACAACTTGATGTAGTATAAAAAATTAAACCTTCGTAATATATATATAAAATATTAACATATTTAGTACTCATTGTCGTACTACACAGTAATTCTCATAATAAAAAAATAAAATAATAATCAATATAAAATACAATTTAAACAATGTACAGCATACAAATCTTTAATTTTCCATGTAGTGAATTCAACTTTACCTGTGTAGATAAACACAGCACCTATTTTGCACAATACGTCACCTTTAAAAGCGTCCGATGCGCACGTCATACAGTCGGGTAAGTACAATGTGTTGGTGTATATATGTGTATACGTGTAAACAGGTCGCTGCGCGCATGTCAATCTAGTGCCAGGGCAGTAGATATTATATGCATATATATATATATATATATATATATATATATATGTATTTACATATATATATATATATATATATATATATATATATATACATATTTATTTTATCAAATGAAACAGTCACTCATAAAAAGCTAACAAGACACTTTTCTAACCCAGCAATGATGATATTTTAAATATATTAAAAAAAATAAAAATAAAACTGACATATTCCACCCACAAAGACTGTGATAAATCCACCAATGTTAACAATGATTGTTTTAATATTGATAAGTTTTAATACAACAGCCTAAAAAATAAAGAATTGCAATATGGCGCTAATATAAATAAAATAAAATAAAATATGATAAAAGCAGGTATTTAAGTAGTGTTCATATTTTTATTAAAATCATCTAAGTGAACCTTTAAATATTTTCAAACTAAAAATGTTTGACACATGCGTTCGATAAATTTAAATAACAATTTATTTAAACAAAATATAAATTATTTGCGAGCTATCAAAAGTGTAAAATATTTCTTAATTGCTGAAAAGGAATAACAGGAAAACCAAGAAAAATAAGAAATGAAAGAATAACAAAAAATATTTTCTCACCGACACAATTAAGCAAATGAAAGGGATATGTCATTTCGATTGATCGGAAGTCAAGAAAAATCATTTGAGAATGGTTTCCAATAACATAATAAACTCGTGCAGTTGTATCACTCAAGAATATTGCAGTTAAAAATATGTTTGAAATAGTGATATCTGAAATAAATTAAAATAAGATTTATAAGTTATACCATATGTCCCCATTAAATTAAAAATAGGTAATTTTAACTAGTTACCTATTGGCTGTTTAAACTGCAATCTATGGAATATTATTAATGATACATGCTTATTGTTTGATAATACACACTCATTATATCGTAAAAGAGCGACGTCTCAAAAAATATTATAAATACAATTCCAAAATTTATACATCCCATTTCAATTTTCCCATAATCATGAATTTATTCAAAACGGTGGTTGGACACCGCCACGAAATAAAAGATCTAATTGGATATCCTCTTATACATAAACTCTGTTTAAAAGCTATAACAATGTGGAACGTGGAAAATTTTAACAATTAAGGTTTCTTGCTCTCAGTACATATTAAATTAATTGGTGGCACACTTTACGATCCACATAAACTCATAAACAATACGTCTTGTGGATTTGTCGAGTGTGTAGGCGAAGCGTTTTCGTAGAATGCTTTATTCTCATAACAATATGATATTGACGAAATACACGTGCAATGCTTCGAACCGTGATATTTATTTATAACCTCATTATAAACTACGAGAAATATATCCCTTTAATATTAATTTAGTATGTGAAATCAGTAAAAATATAACTTCCTGAGTCAGTCACCTTATATAATTACGTAAGTGCCCATTTCTTCATTTGTTGCTATTCATTAGTGTTAACTTTAATTCATCATATACGGTCAAAGAAATTATATAGTTAAAATATTATTTAAAAAAGAAATTTACTTCAGATACATATTAAATACATCCTGAAGAATTTTTCAAGTATTATCTTACACTATTACTAAATGGAAATAAAAATACCTGATAAAGCAATTGGTTTTAAAACTTCATATTTTAAAAATGAAGAAGAAATATGCAAACAAAAGACCAGATAACTTGCATCACTACGAATCTCTTTAAGTACTAGATCCGACAAAGAACCCGCAGAAGACAATGAAACAAGACTCATTTTCATAATGTTCAAAATCTAGGAAACATAGAACAGTAGACTCAGAGTCTCTCTGACAATTATTGCAAAAATATTTAATATTTCAAATTTGAAAAAAAAATAAAATATACATTTCATAAAACGTGACTAAATAATATGATTATCGATCTGTCTTAAAAAACAAATACACGACCGGGGCATAAACCACGTGATATAACAAAGGAGGAGATAAAGGCGAATCTATGAAAAGTAACTCACAGGGCTAGCCGCCCACGAGTCAGTTCATTGCTTGCCTGGGTTCATCCGGTCAATTAACTTTTGTGATCGTTTCCGATTCATAGTGAACACGTTAGTCTACGTGTATTGTTTGATATAGGTTTTTATTACGTGCCTCTCTATTAAATTGAATATGATTGCAATATTATTTCCATATTTAAAGAAACGAACATTTTGTATCAATATGTTTCCTAACAGATTGTCATGTTAGAAAATGACACCAAGATAGAAAACTGAGCTGAACATGTATTTCGAGTTTCCCATGGGAACGTGAAATTGCTTATTTCACGGTATCAGATTTAGTAATAGATTTTCGTCTCCTTCGCTGTCCCTTTCCTCTTCCCCTTTGCCTTGCCTTTTGCCTTCAGCTTCGCCTTCGACTTCGGTCCCGGCTTCGGCTTTGGCTTCGACTTACCCTTTGCTTTCGCGTTGGCGTTCGCATTCCCCTTCCAGTTTCCGTACGCCTCCGCCTCCGCCTCCGCCTCCGCCTCCGCCTCCGCCTCCGCCTCCGCCTCCGCCTCCGCCTCCGCCTCCGCCTCCGCCTCCGCCTCCGCCTCCGCCTCCGCCTCCGCCTCCGCCTCCGCCTCCGCCTCCGCCTCCGCCTCCGCCTCCGCCTCCGCCTCCGCCTCCGCCTCCGCCTCCGCCTCCGCCTCCGCCTCCGCCTCCGCCTCCGCCTCCGCCTCCGCCTCCGCCTGAATCGTATTAGTATGTTGATATTAGATTAATTCTATTGATTTTCTTGTAAATGTATCGCATTATTAATATTGAACTTTATTTGAATATGATATAAACGTAACAAACGAGGCGAACATATTGTTTCTCAAACATTGAGATTTGATGGAATCATCAACAATTACCATTCATACACAGGATCAACGCAGACCACAAATAGTCATTAATTCATCGTAGATAATTAACTCTTCAAATATATAGTATTTTCAGAGTTAATATCTAGTCCTATATAAGAGCTATAAATATTTATACGGATTAACATATGAATACAATTGAATAACATTGAAGAAAAAGGTATGAAGGCAAATTTTCGGATCGTAACTCATAACCATGGAAAATTAAAACCGTATCGCAAAACGTTAAAATTTACGCCGATCATATTTATTTCTCTAGTCGTACTGCTACACTGTAATTCGGTACACTGTTATTCTGTATACTGTTATTCTGAAAAAATTAGAAATTGTTAGGTCGAATTTTTTTTAAAAATGTTGTCGGAAGTGTCTTGAAATAAATAGAAACTCGAGGTGAATTTATTTCCAGACTATTCATTTATTTCTTCGTTACTAAAACTACAAAACCGATTCAAATGGAAATTTCATTAGGATGATACACGAGGGTTAGTTTAAAAGCACAAGTTACATACGGATGCTAGTCCTGTTGAATTAGACGTTCAACAATTACGCCACCTAACTGAAGAGAATACTCGACTGACGACTCGTACACTGTAGTCATGGCACCATAGAAACACATTTGCACGAATTGGGAAAAGTTTCATGAGTTGTCATCATATCAGCTTCCGTGCAAAGTTGATACTTATCAACAGTTATTGACATTGTAACGTAAGTTCGACTGGCTGAATTATACACGCAAATGTCATTGACTAGGTGTCGGAGAAACAGGAATTTCAGCATCCAAACCTGAAATAAGTCCCAGGAAGGTGATGCTCAGCTGTTGGCGGATGGCTGTCAAGTACATTATTCATTAGACGTTGCTTTCAGAGGAATCTACCATTAATGCAGATATTTACTGTAAACAATTGGACTGATTAGAAATTTAGTTATCAACAGGATCGAGTTCATTTTCTACGCGATATTGCTAGACCACATGCTGCAAAACGTACTCGTGATAAATTAAAGGAGAGCGGCTGGGTTCTACTACCTCATCCACCATATTCGCCGAAAATTATGTCTTTTGATTACCATTTATTCATGACTCTAAGTAAACATTTACGTGAAAAAAAATTCGACGTTAAAGAAAATCTCCAAAATGACCTTACAAAGTTTTCTAAATAAAAGTCACCGGAATTTTACAAGAAAGGCATACTGTTACTAGATGGCGGTAAGTAGTAAATAATAATGGTGCATACTTAAATTAAGTTTAGTGTAACACATACATTTTTAATAAATATTGTTGACCGCAACTCGGGATCAAAATCTTACTAGCCAACCCAAGATATGCATGTGTATGTGTGTATATATATATATATATATATATATATGTATATACATATATATATATATATATATATATATATATGTATATACATATATATATATATATATATATATATAAGAACTATTCTGTTTTTTCTTTTTAACCAGTTTTTGTTCGGACACTTCGTTCGCAAAGACATTTTTTTCATAATAACGATTTCCAATACGAAATATTTTTCATAATTTTTTCAGTGAATAAATGACCACTCAGCGCACATAAAATAAAATTAACAATGTGATATTTAAATTGATTACACCATAAGCTAGGTATCCATATGAAACTTATGGGAACCGAAAATGTTTCTAACTATTCAGTAATTTTACTAGGTGCCTTGCGTGTTGAAGTTATTAAGGGTTATAAATATGTGCTTTAGGCATCCTTCATTTCCTTTTTAAATATTCTCTGTAGACGATTATATACTTTTAATTTTTTTTATGATTTCTGATATTTTGTCAAGATGGATTCATTGCCTACAATTTTCTCACTCTTATCGTGTTGGCTTTCCTACAGTCGCATCAATAGTGAAGGAGGTACGTGTTGCTATACTTGATATAACAAGCCCAGTTTATTCATTAGAAACAAATCAAATTTGGATACACTCGGTAAAGGGCTTTCCAGGTAAAATGATCATTCCCTAATTACTCCAGTTTCATTTATTTTCCGGTTCTAAATTATTCTGTTATTTAAAAAAATTCATCGTTTTAATAGTATAGTTTATATGTATTGATATTAGGATCTTTGAAAAAAATAGGGAAAGGCGAACTATAGAAGAATCATTAATTTTGAAATGACTTAAAAATAATGAAATCCATTTACCCTGCTCAATTTTCTGACGAATAACATCTGACATTGTAAAACGAGAAAATTCATGAATTCAAAATGCAATTAGTTCAATGACACCACCTGTTTGTTTTGAATTTTATTGATAATTAATTAATATGGATCACGATTTAATTTAAAAGTAAGCAAGTAAAGAAATAACTAAGTAAAAGAGGGTAGGACAACAAGCGAATATCGGTTCATTGCCCTTTGCTACGCTTGAAAAACGCTATCTGGTATTTAATAATTTGGTTAAAGCTACTACCTTAAATAACGTCAATGGAAGAGAATAGGTTCTTTTAATTTTATGTATACTAAAATATTTATGTATATGAAAATATATGGAAAGGCATTTACAACATATTTCTAGACAAATTCTCGAATTTCATTCGTACCTTTTAGCTATCAAGTATTACTAAGTAAGTGAGTGTGAAAGTAAAGGCATGTGCAATGAAATTTTCAACCTACATACATTTCTTTTTAAGGTAGATGCCGCCTTAGAAATTTATATTAATGTTGCAAGATGAAAGAAAATTTACATCAAAGTCTCCTTCAGGCGAAAAAGGATATTCGATTCGTATATTTTAAGATAACATTACTTATTATCTCCACAAAACATTATACAAGTTTACTACCAACTTCAATTATTACGGTACACGAAAAAAGTGTGTAACTTATAAAGTAGTTTTTGCGTGTTGTTTAAAGAGTAGTTATTCACATATTAATATTATTTCATTTCAACACAATTTATTTCTCATAAAACGCAATAATATACATTACCCTAAAATAAAAATATTAACATTTGATGTACTCTTCTATTAGAACTGAATTACAATTCTCAAGAACGACATGATATTTCATATTGTTTTTAACTATATATTTTAAGTGCAACTTGAAAAGAAAACGTAGACTTGAACGGTATAAGTCATGAAAACAAACTCATTTTCTAATATTTTAGCTTTCTGGGAGATGAGAAAATAAACGAATTTATTATTTATCATGTAAATCATTTTCTACCTAATAAAAAAATACATTTTTGAAATCACCGCTACAAGATAATTTTCTTTTAAAAAAATATTTGATATTTTTAGACTCTAAAGCATTTTTGTTCATGAAATATAGAGCCTTCTGGGAATATAAAACCTGCATGTAAAGCGAATATACGGCCCCCTGAATGGTTGTAAGTATGTAAAGCTTAGAATTATTTCCATGATGAGTGATTCTCATGAATTGGTACAACTTATATAGGTATACTGCCGGCTTTCTTCAATAAGTAAATGCAAATTTCGTAATAGTGCGATTCAAGAATATCGTTCTTTTACTTCCTCGCTCGCACACTGGACGAAATAATCTCTTAATATTCAATGTATGCTTATATTATTTTAATAAGATTCAATTAAAGCATCAGTGAAACAGAGAGTACGAGAAATAGATCCCAGAGTTCAAGCATTCCATTTGTTTCATTGCAAAATACCGTAACTAAAAATTTAAATGTGAACGTCCAAAACTTAAAATTTTATTTACAATTAATATGCAATTTTACTATATCCATTAATGGAAAGTTTATTAAATGCTTAAATATTTATTTTCAATAATTTATTTGTATTTAGTGAAACATTTTGATTACGGATCTACTTGTGTGTGTTCAGAACAATGTAATAAGTATGTAATATTTTATACTGAATCTAATTATTAGTTATTTATATTAGTAAGTTAGTAAACAACGTAAACAAAGATCTTCATTTTAACCAAATCTCAAAATTTCTCAATGAAAGTGTAACCTGTAACCAAAGAAGTGACCTATGAAAATATATGTTTGCATAAAATTAATCGGTCTTAAAGTGGTTGCGAATAATACAATACACGAAACGCTCCAGTCCATAAGGTTTGGTAGTATTTAGAACAAAGTTAGTTTGGCCAGTGGCACGTGTTCCTGCTGAAGACAAAGCGATATAAGTGATGGCAAGTAACGCAGACTTGGAACATCAGTCGCAAGTGTGCGCTAGAGTTGCTGATTAATTTACAGTTTCCATGGAATATGTCTTTGCAAGTTTAGCTGATTAATGGGAAACTTGCCATTAATAATGATGTTTCATATTTATTTTTAAAATAGAAAGTCTATATTTAAAAAATAATTACTGATGGTTTAGTTTTATACAATTCAAATGGCAATGTTATCTATACCTCTAAAGTTTAACAGAGGTTTATCGAAATGTCCAAATATAATGGAATCACATATGGAAAAAAATCGTAATAAAATAAGTTGTGTTTTAAATTTAAACCAAAAAATAAGGTTCATAAAGTTATCTTAAATAAAGTTAAGGAAAGCAGAAGAAAGTAACACAATTTAATATTAATAAAGATTGGTACATATTTCTTTTAAATTTTATACATGTTTGGTTTTTGAATAACTTATTATGGTTTTCAAAGACTTAAGTTAATCCACTACCTGTATTTATTTCGTTTTCGAAATCCGAAAAAATTTACTTATTTTGAATATCACATACTATTTGAATAGTCGAAAATGTATTACCTAAGCATTTTATATTTTATTTAACGACTCTAGAATCATGTCTTATCCACACGTCTGACATTTTACTATAAACAGATTTGTATTTATTTAATTTAAATAGGCTTCAGTTTCTACAATTTGTAATTAAACATATATTTTATTAATTGTGTGCACACCACTGCATGTATCTTACTGTGTCTCATGTTTGTAGTTTTAATCCGTACTTGAATAATGGTGTTTTTGGTAGTAGGAAAGAGAAAATTGATATGAAGTACCTGTGGAATTTCTGTAAACAAGACCAAGAAAACTTTTTTTGCTATTTTATAACTCAAAAGAAATATATTATTAAATTACCTTAATTGATTTAGTCTAAATAGAAAAGCTGGCATAACAATTTATTTTTTTTCGAAATATACACATTTGCCGAGACAAACGGCACCTGCGTTGAATTTTATATTTTTTTTTTCAAAAATATGACAGTTTATAAATAATATTTGCATTGATTGACTGTAATTGTATTTGTATTGGTTAATTGATTGTAATTGAAAAATAAAAATGGGCTATAGCGTTGTTAATGTTCAAAGTGCTGATTGAATTGTAGTAAAAATATTGAGAAATAATTTACATTTTTCCAAAATTAATAAATTGATTTCCAAAATTAATAATTGATCGATAGAATGGAATTTTAAAATTGTTATTGTTTATATTCTTATAAAAAAACTCGTGAGTCAGCTTCACGCAGCTCCACCAAAATCGGTAAGAACTTAGCTTTAAAAGGTTACGAAGCGAATAAAAATTCGTTATATTTTCGTGGTGTCTATTCCTCGGTTCATTTGTATGCCACAAATTAATTGTTCTCCCATTTTTCCCCTTACTGTGACAAAATTTCGTATGTAGACAGATGTTGATAACATGAAATCAGAAATGAAGTGGATGAAAAAAAAAAATGTTGTCCTCGCTCCCACGTAATAAATTGGAGACTAAAAAACCTTTTATCAGATATGTTTTCCTTCGATCGGTATATGTTTTTGGAAGTCTTTCAAAATTGAATAAAAGTCACCCGAAAAACTTATTATTATATTTCTATCTCCAGATATTCTGTTTCGAGATTCTTAAAAAAGATGTTCTGTCAACTTTTAAAGTACCATTGTTAAATATCTAAAAAAATATACAAATATGAGTCTACCATATACTTTCAACTAAAATAATTATGAAGACACAGAGTTTCAGAAACTTTTTGAATAACTGAAAATGATAATGGTGAAATTTTTACCAGATGACTATTGTGATCCGTCGCGTAAAATTTGAATTTCAAAAAAGAAATTAATAACTTTGCAAATAATAATTAAGAGTAATAAATTTGATATATAGATAAGTTCTCAACTGAACAATTTAATTAACAAGCCCCCTAGATTTTCAGTAACACTATTGTAACTATTTAAGTAAATAGTATTACTTAAAATCTATGTCTGTAATTTAGTGTTTATGTCAACGCTCGCGCATTTAGAATATTACTTTGTTTTCCTTATAGCAAAAATAATGCAGACATCTTAAACAGTATACTTATATTGCTCAAGTAACTAATAAATTATATAAGTTGTTCAACTTTATAAATTGAAGAAGACGAATTTTTCCAGACCTAAAGAGATTTTAAATTCATCTTGAGTTTGAGTTTTTTTTCATCTTCATTTATTTTTTTTTTAAACAATTAAAGATTTGTTTAATGTAAACTATGTTCTTTACGTCAATGGTCCTTGCTTTTCAAAAAAAAATATTTTATGTAAACTTTTTTTCAATTAATTTAATATAAAAACTATTGACTAAGCGTCACGATATATTTCACTAATTCAAGAGGTAAACAAAATAAACGCCACTCTCAGCCACCTTATTAATGTACACAAATATTTCGCTACGAACCTTGTACTTTAAATATATTTAAAATGATATTTAGAGATGGACGTATATATTTTACGCTGGGAATGAAACCTAATTTTACATTTTCTTTCAAAAAATTTCTTTGCTCACCTCGGTACACACCATCTCCGCCGACAGCTACTCAGCGACGGAGCGTAAATACTTCCGAGAGGTATGCGCGATGTTATTTTCAACAAGAATGAGCTTCATTTTTAAAACAGAAATTTGTAATAACTGTTCGGAGTAGAATAAACACAAAAGTCCACTCAAAGCGAAAATGTTAAAGGATATGCATAAAATACCGTAATTATTACGTGGACATGAGTCGCTGTGAATTTAATTTGCTTCTGGAAGTAATTTTAGAAATCATAATTTGTAGGTAACTAATGTATTTCTTTATAAATATGTAAATATGTTTCGATCTAAATTATCTAACACAATCCAGAAAATACAATAATACCATACTTGAAAGTAAAAGTATTGAAATCCTCCATCTAATTGTTTCTTTTTACTCATAACACTTCAAATAATATACTCATATACCTGCAATAAAGCAGTACTAAAAAAATATTCCCACCTAATTATATCTTTACTCTGTCTTTCGCCCAGGCCTTTTACTTCTTCACTTATTCTTATCCGTGATTTTTTATCTTTTCGTCATAATAATCGCCTTTTCAACATTCTTTACTTTGATTTAATCGTACCCGTTTTGACTTTCGACTGCTTCTTTTTTGTGCACTTCTTTTATACAAAAATTATATATATCGGAACAAAAATTATATATATATATATATATACTATAATTATCGGAATCTATACGTAAATCAATCCCTATGTTTATTTTACATGATTTAGATACTTTTAAGACAGCGTTTTCTTAAAAATTTAGTGCAGGATATTCATCATTAGTATGTCACGCGGATTTCTTAATGGATAATAAATATTGTTTGAAAAATAATCTGTAAAGTAGAATATATTTAATGTAATTAGTGACGATGCCAGATGCTTATTTGAAATCAACACTGCCGATGATTTAATTAACTACGACCTGAACGATCATAAGAAGGCTGATTCTATTTTAATTCTGATTAGATACTTTCTCTCGCTGATCACCTTTCGTAATATTATTAAAGCGGCAATTCATGGCTTTATAGAGTATGTTTCCCCCTTAGATCTAATTACTATGTACAGTGAATGATTATGAGGAGAAATGAAGAAAGTATGCGACCGCATTTTGTCATCATATTATTAGTTGAAATTGAACAGTATTATTTTTCTTCTGAACGTTATTTTGAAACAAATTTAGTAACAATAATAGCAGCAAATATAAAATAATAAAAATATGGTTCTGGTTTGCAAAGTAAGTTTTCCTTTTATTAATTTCAGACACGATAAAACAATAAAATTATGCCATTAACTTTGAAATAATTTCTACATATTCGTCTATAGGGTTATATAAATTCAGCGTATAATCGATCAATTGAAAATTTATAAAACTCGAATTTTTGTTATTAAAAACTCTGAACTGCTTTTATCTTGTTGAAATAACATTAGTAAAATTTAAATTAAACTTGTATACGATTTCTTCACAGGACTCTCCCAAAAATAATCTGCCTTTTGTTAATGCTATTAAATTAATAATACCAAATTTGAAAGGTTCACTTAGGCTTTTTAGAGTACTTGTATCATTAGATATACATAAAGGTAAAGATCACTCTAGAAGAACACAAACTCCTAAACTATAACTGAAGTATATAAGTAAACTTAGTCCATAATTCACAAGAATTGTACACAGACGAATAAGTATTAATATGTTCCAAATAATATTCTTTCAATTGGCTGATTCTCTTTCTGATTATTACTTCTTGTTTGAATCTTATTTTTTTCGATTAACATAAAAAATTTTATCACATAGTCTTTTATCAAGATTACTTACCTGTAAGTTCACAATTAATTTGTCGTACCATTAAAAAAATATGGCCAAAAATTTGAAACTTAAGAATGACTGTATATGACGTCGGAAAAGTTACTAGAAATTCTAGACTTGACACAATAATTAACAGATTTAATAAATTTATTTATACCATACCTTATGAAATGGTCTCTCGCCTAATAGCTAGCAAGATACTTTTATACCCAGCAATGATGGTGTTTCAAATGCAACTGAATAAAATTAACAAAATAAAACGAACATATGCAACCCGTAAGGACTGATCAACCGACTCAAGTTAAAATGATTTTTTAGTATAGATAAGTATAGATTAATTTTTTATTCTACTTTATTAAATAAAGTACACCAAAAAAATTTATAATTGCAATATAGTATTAATGGAAAAATAAAATAAAATATGGTGAAAGCAGATATTTTAATGATTTTCATATTATCTTTAAAATCACGTAATTGAACATACAAATGTTCTCGAATAGAAAGTTTTTGACAAAAACTTTTGATAAACTTAGGTAACATTAGATTTCATAAAAACTAATTATATAACAGCTATCTAAAGCATAAAATATATCTCAATTACTGGAAAGACATAATAGGAAAACAAGGAAGAATAAAATACGAAATGAAAGAATTTGAAATAAAAGACTAAGTTTTAATTAACCACTAAGTTTTATTAAATTCAACCAATCTCTTACAACTTTGGAAGACAAAATGTGAGTGGGATATATTACGTTGATTGATTGAAAGACAAGAAAAATAATTTGAACATGGTTTCCACTAACATAACAAACTCGTGCATGTTATAGCGGTCGAGAACAATGTGGTCAAGTACATGTTTGTAGATAACGGTTATTGATCCAATGAACAAAATATTTCATATCACAAGCTAGGATAAATTAGTAGAAATACTATATTACGTTATGTCTTATTTTTATATGGTCGAATGACAATTGATATTTCCAATATTACACTTACGTTTTAAAAGTATAAATTATTTTGAAATCTCTTTGTCACATAATATTCTAATTATTATCAATAAACTATTTAATGATTTGATATGTGAATAAATAATGTTTCATTCTCTATCAATAAATAATCTTATATAATATTTAGGTATTTTGGCTGGAAAATACTATTCTTTATGTGGAAAATGCAAATACTCAATAATTCATTAAAGATTAATCTTTCTTCATCGGTACACACTTGCTAAATATATTAAAAGGTATTTATACATTGTACCTTTTACCGAGGTTAAATTAAAAAAAATATTTCACTTGAACTAATTGCCTATTGGCTGTTTAAATTGTAATATGAGGAACATTGTTGGTAATTCATACTCATTATAACCTAAAAAAGCGACTTCTCAAAAATGTTAAATGTACAGTTCCAAGACATAAATATGTGCTATTTAAATTTTCCCATAATCAAAAATTTATTCAAAACGGTGGTTAGACACCGCCACGAATAAAAAGATACTCGATAGAGGATATCGACACCAAAAACTCTTCAAAAGCTATATAAATGTGAACCATATAAAATATTAACAAGTCAAGTTTCTTGCTCTCAGTACAAACTAAATTAATTGGTGGCACACGTCATGAGCTATGCAACCTTATAAACAATAAGTCTTGCGGATTCCTTGAGATCGCAGACGAAGCATTTTCGTAAAGGTCGTTATTGTCACGCCAATAAGGTATCGACGATATACACGTACGATGTTTCGAATCGTGATATTTATTTATAACCTCGTAACAAACTATTTGATCTGCGAGAATTATGTTCCTTTGTTATTGATTTAGTGACTGGAATAAATAAAAATGTAATTTCCTGAATCCGTGACCTTATATAAATACATAAGTGACTCTTTCTTCATTCATTGCTACTCATTAGTATTAAGTTACGGTTAAAGAAAAGACATAGATAAAATATTATTTAAGAAAGAGGTTCACTTTGGAAACTTATTAAAAACTTCTTTTAACATTTTTCAAATTTTGTCTTAGATATTAACGAAATGGAAATGTAATGAAATTTATAAGGCAATAAATTTTAAAACTTCATATTTTAAAATGAACAAAAAATATGGAAAAAAATTCTAGATTACTTGCATCAAATACAAACTCCTTAAGTAATAAAAAATAATAAAACTACTTAAGACAAAAACCCGCAGAAGAAAATGAAACAGGACACATTTCCATTCAATTTCCAAATCGTAGAAACAAACCAATAGACTCAGACTTCACTCTCACAATCGTTGCAAAAATAATTAAAATTGCAAATTCGAAACAAATCAAAGTGTTCAACATTGCATGGACAATAGGCTACTAAATAACATGATTGTCTAGTTGGATCAAAAGATAAATACCCGATCTGGACATAAACCACGTGATATAACATGACGAGGCTACAAAAGAGGAGATAAAGTTGAATCTATGCAAAGTCTCAGCGAACTCATAGGGCTGGCTGCCCACGAGCTATTTCACTGCTTGTCTGGACTGATCCGGTCAATTAACTTTTATGATCGTTTCCAATTCGTAGTGAACACGTACGAGTATCGTTTGACATATATATTTTTTTGACTGTGTGAGTTTATATTAAATTGAATTTAATTTCAACGTTAATTAAATATACAAACGAACCATAATTTTTCTTAATGTATTTCTTAATAGATTATCGAGTTATAAAATGATGGCAAGTTATAAAACTGAGTTGAAATTACATTCCATATATGCATCGCAGAGATGTACGTTTAAATATAAACCTCTATCGATGTATTATCAAATTGGTATAGCAAACCCAATTCAATGAATTTGTGAGTATATAATAAGATTATTATTATCAATATTTTTTCGTATCGTGTCCCGTTCTCGAGATCCACTATTTCACACGCACTGAGCGTCACGCGATATCCCAAAGCGCCGCAGAGAAAAAATAAAAATTATTTAAATAATTTATTAATTAATTTTTATTAACTTCGCCGCAGAAAATAAAAACACAAATATTATGTTAATGAAAAATAAATAGTTGGACAGTACCAAGGCAAAGATATAAATAAAAAAATATTGTAAGTTATTTTCGTCTTATATTTTCACGACGAATCTGAAAAACATCATTTTACTATATCAGTTATCTAAAATTTGCAAACATAAAAAAATAAGTAAGGAAATACAATAAATATTTCCATAGGTATGAAAATCTGCTGAAACACGTAATAAAAGCCAACTATGGATTTATTGGTAGGATTTTATTGTATTACCCTATAGCATGACTTACTTATGGCGACCAGATAATATTTTACCCAATCAAAAGGACCGTCTTTTTTATGGTTAACGATAACTAAGTAAAAAACATACATTTCGAAAGGATAAACTATAAAAAATTATTGTTATTAATTAGTGTACTCATAATTTTCATTCACGCTTTAAATCATAAAGAAAAACGAATTACATAATAATTTGGAAAAATGTTGTGGCCCAAGCGTAAACAACTCGCTACGTTGTTTAATCATTTAGATGTTATTTTATCGATTCCGAATATTTATGACCAATTTTAAACTAAAGAAGATCCCAAATATCATTACATGTAATCATTACACTGTAAGAAGCAGTGAAATAAAAATTAACCTAAAGTTGTTACAGAACTCATACAGAAAACTTATCCCATGTATATTTTTGCGAAGCCGGAACTTCGGAAAACACAGAAAAAAACATAATGGTGGAACTCAATGGTGGGCAGTATATTCATTAAGTTTTGCTCCCAATGCTCACAAATGGTTACAAGGATCTGATGACATAGCCGAAAGATGGCAACAAGAACTCAATTGCGAAGAGTATATGTATTATAGATTACAATGGACACATACAATGGACACCTGTCCGGTGGCAGATTTCAAAGTTTGAACAAACATAGTTTCTGAACGCAACACATAAGAGGGGCGCGGGGGGCTTCGTTAGAAGCGCAAGCGGTGCGGATGTTTTAGTAGCCATGGAATAATGGAGTGGAGAGCACCGCGCTTTTGCCGTCGAGGCGTACATTTCGAGTGGATTTTCGCTGTCTGTAGTTAAATAGGCCCAGGCCAGGACCTACACCATTGGCAGCATCGGATGAAAATGTCGAGCGTGTTATGGTTTCTGTCGTTGAAAATCCCCGTTTATCACTGCGTACATGTTTATCGATAATGGGAATTTCGAAATCAACTTTACAGGTAATAATGCAAAAAAAGCTCAAGTTCCATCCATATAAAATTCAAACTGTTCAAGATTTACACGATTCTGATTTTGAATTAAGAAAAACTTACGCGGACGTGATGTTGTTGAGATTTCGTACTGCTACCCGGATGGGTCACATATTCTTTAGTGACGAAGCTCACTTTCACATTGGAGGATATGTGAATAAGCAGAACTTTCGTTACTGGGATGTCTACAACCCAAGACAAATGCACCAAGAGCCTTTACATAAGCCTAAACTAACAGTCTGATGTGCCATGTCTGCATCTGCAATCATAGGGCCTTATTTCTTTAAAATCAACGTGGCCAAACTGTAACTGTGAATTTGGCGAGATATGCCCAGATGATAAATGACTTTTTCAGAGTAGAACTACATAATAGTCCATTCTTCAACCAAAACACATGGTTCCACCAGGACGGGGCCACAACAACACAATGAATGCAGAGCGGCAGTTATTTCCAGAAAAAAACATATCCCGAAACGGTACCGTACCGTGGCCACCTAGGTCACCCGATTTAAGCCCATGTGACTTTTTCTTATGGGGATACTTAAAATCCGTTGTTTACAAAACAAATCCGAGCACTGTGACACAACTTAAAGAAAATATTCGAGCCGAAGTCAGTAGGATACTCCAGTCGCACTGCAAACGCGTTTTTGAAAACATGCGTGCTAGACTCGAAGAGTGTGTCAGACTCGATGGCCGCCATTTGGAAAACGTGGTTTTTAAAAAATTAAATCCGCATTTGTTGTTATAAAGTTAAAATAAACCTACTTTGTATTAAAGGTGTAGATTTTTTTAAATTTTTCAAACATGTAAATCTGCCACTGCCATGTGCCTGTATGCATTTCCTTTACAAGTCTTTTGGTCACAAACTGTAGCTAAAGTCTTATAATGGAACCGAAATATTACAAGAGTACTACTTATTTGTGAGGGCTAGTTTCATCGAGTTTGGGTTCGTTTGACTTGTCTTGACGACTCTTTTAGTCGTAAATGTTAGCCAAAATGTTATGACGGAGCTGGAAGATTTTAACAAGAACTCCTCAATGACAAGAAGTATATTCACTGCGTTGCGGCTCTTTTGACTTTTGTCGCAAAAGATGGCCAGGATCTGTTGCAAGGGCTGAAGGAGACGAAGAGAAAGTCATTAATGTTGAAGGGTAGGTTCATCAACTTGAGCTCGTTTGACTAGTCTAACGAGCCCATTGGTTAGAGTGGTTGTTATAATCGAATGACAGTACGAGATGGTGACAGGACCTTTTCAGTGATGAAGAATAAACTTGTGCAGATAAAACATGTTTAACTTATATTAACATAGAAAAGAAAGCAAAAAGGCCATCATGTATAGGTAGGTATATACAATGGCATGAAGCAATTGAGATATTGATATGTAGGTAGTAAGAATATATACAAAAGTGTAAACAATATCATGGAATTAATTTTAATTATGTTAAGTAGGCAAATAACTAAGGAACAACGTTACTTAGTAGGTAAGTATACGAAAATAAAAAGATAATAATAAAATAATAAGATAAAGAATAGAAGAAAATAATATGATTTCCTAAAATTATCTCAGTTTTTCCATTTCTGGTAAGACTTTGCTGTCATGTGGCCTCAATAAAACACTGTTTTATTCCAAATCTCTCAGAAAAAAATCAGATTGGCGCCGTCTACCTTTGAGCAGAAATACTTAGTCCATTTTTTAATATATTTTTACATGATTTCGGTGACGTCAAAATAGGTCAATGTCATTGATATATCCGTATTTAGGTAGTGAGATGTACATAAACACACATATATGTATATAAGTATATAGGGATGCATTGTTTTTGTATTTGCAACGTTTGAAGTCGTAAATACCTATTTAAATTCCAATAAACGAGATATTATTAAATTATTTGTTAGTTGCGGTATTTCGAGTAATATACCATAAGCAATGATAACAGAAAAATAATACTTTTTAACAAAAAATTGATCCGACTTAAAAGAACTGTTGAATAAAAAACGCATCTAAGAGCATAAAGCAATAAAAATACAGGTATTCATTTGGAAGTCTCGCGGTAAAATATCATTTCCGAATATGAATAAATTCACAAAAATATTGCTACTGCTTCAGATTTTTAATTTATAAACACATGAGTATTTATTAGCAACTTTTACGATAAAATGTGTTTTATAAACAAATTTCTAAACCACTGCAACTGATAGAGATTTCTGAAGTCCGCGCCAAGTTCAGTAGAGCGGTAATTTTACATGCATTTCTCAATCAGTCAATTTTTTCGTTACACATTTAATTGCTTATATTTTTGACAAAGGCGCTAATCGACATAATTCTTTTGCAAAAAATGTACAAACGTAGTTGTGAATTACATCTGCATCCTCTAAATTGGCATTCATCAATTTAGCAAAGACTGACGTTGCCCAAAGGGTCGTCGCAAGACTGGTGCAACAAAAATACAAATAAGTGACAAAATAAAATATGACGGATGGGAAACAGCTCACAATTCGGACGGTAACCTTGCTCAGACGCTCAATTTACGACTAACGAATTTGTTTAATCGTTTCCGATTCATAACACATCACACGTTATAATGTTGTTTGCGTTTGAGGCAGCATGCATTTATTTACGTATGTGAGAGTTGTGACAATACAAAAAAGTTGTATGTTATGAATCGTATTGGATAATGTTGAAATTTAAATAATTCTATTAATTTTATTGTGAATGTGTCACATTGTTAATATTGGATTTTGTTCGTATATAACAAGAAAGTAATAAGAAAGACCAATATAATATTTAACAAACCTTGACAGTTGATGGGAACATCAAAATTACCATTCATACATAAGACCAATGCAGATTACAAACAATCATTTAATTATTAGGAGACGTGTAACTCTGCGAGTAAATAGTATTTTAGTGGGTAATATGTAATTATGTATACTAGGTATAAATGTTTATACGGATGAATACATGAATAAAATTGAATAAGGTTGAAGAATGAAGATGAAGATTTCGAAACGTGTGTAATTCGATACCACGGAAAACTAAAACTGTACCGCAAAATCTTAAAAATTATGCCGATTATGTGTATCTCTCTAATCGTATTCCTAGGCAAATTGGTCCAATGTGATTGTATTTTTTAGACCGAAAATTAATGAAATCTTGAGCATTGAAAAGGATTTATCTCATATGGATAATCTTCAACATAAATGCGTGCGGACTCAACTCACTTACAGCCTAGAAGACGTTAAAAATGACTCAATTAATTACGGACTTATAGCTATGACTTCTTACATTCCATTTGTGTGGAAGTTGTATGTCTTTGAAATTTCTATGCATTCTCGACTACAAATCAATTGATTCATGAAATTCCGAGCTAAGCACACTTACTGTTTTACATTGATTATTAGTTTATGTCTTGTAAAGTGTAACTTAAATAGTCAAATACATTTTAAAAGAAAATGTGTCCATGTTCATAAAAAACAGGTTAATTTTAAATTTCATTAAATCCTCTGAAATTGCTTATTTTCAGTTAGGATGAATGAAAATGTTCGAAGCTTAATATACATAAATTTATCAGTCAGTGTAGTGATTAAAACTTTCGCCGGTTTTAAACATCTTACCTCATTTAAATCACATGAAAATCTTTACCCAATATCGCCAAAATAAGTAAATAAAATAACTTATTATAAAAGTGTATGATCACATCTACGAATCGAATTTTACAACAATGTCATATAAAATTATTCTGGGAAAATTGGTATATGATACGTCCAAACTTTTTTAAAAATGTTGTCGGAAGTGGAGAAAGCTGCAATAGAGGAGATGACGACGTCATCGTCGGTGTTGGTTACCAAATTGACTACACATAGACTGGTCAGAAGCAGACACAGGCACAGACGTTAACATCATAACCAAGTTGTCTGCGAAAGCCGTCGATCCGCCTATAACAGAAAACCTCGGCCGAGAAAAAAAAAGTATCATCGAAACGTAGCAGGAGTAAATCTGAACTCTTATTTTTGCAAGGAAAGAACTCGCACGTCTGAAAGTTGAACTAGCGCCGCTCGTCACTCCGTAGTAGAAGCCGAACTAACGGATGGAAATGAAAACGACTCTTTGATCACAGAAGTGAATACAGCGCTCCGAGTCGACACGTGGCAAACAGAAATTCAGACTGACTTATTGGCTATTGCAAAAGAGTCACACTAACGACGAACGCGACTAACAGCACGCCCACACGCACGCACGCACGTACGCACGCATCCCCGCCCTCACGCATGCAAGCTCGCACGTGCGCATGCGCGCATGTACGCACGCAGACGCGAACGCACGCACACATAGAGGCGCGCGCGCACGCACGTACGGACGCGCATGCATTCACGCACGCTCGCACGCATGCACGCACGCTATTTTCCCCTTTTAAACATTTTTTTATATATAATACAAGAACGATTTCATATATGAATCATTTTCATTTGATTTCCCAACGATCACAAATATATGGAAAGTGAGAATAAACAAAATGAAATTAATGATGTAATATTATAATTGCTTACACGATAAGCTATATAGATAGATATCTATATGCTTTTTTAAGAGCCGAAAATATTTCTAATCATCAAGATGTAATTAGTTATGATTTCAATAGCAGATTCATATAAAAGTTACTCTAAATCGCTTATAATCTTCAAAGAACGGATATTAATTTTGAATATCATGGCGAAAAATTAATCATAAACCTTAATATCTTACTAAATAATCGTAAAAAAATTTAAAGAAAAAAATTTAATAAATTTTATATTTAGGTAACAAATATCAAATGAATAGCAAATTTAAAAATAATTAGGTTTTAGTACAACTTTCGGAAAAATGTAATAATTTTTCTCAGCAAAACGCGGTATTTGATATGACTCGAGTCCCTTGAATTCGTCTCTTAGATTCTCAAAACTGATACGATTTCTGTTACATCGCAATCGTTGGTTTTTATGTATAAAAATATGTATAAAATTTTATATTTAGGCAACAAATATGCACTTAGCAAATTCAGTGTCAGTTCCAGTGCAAATTTTTATTTTGCTGGAGGATTTCTATTTTGGAAATAATCTACAATCTTTCCTATAAGTGACGCTCAAATTCTTGTATTTTTTAATTGTCTCGATTTTCCAATGTAGTAAGTAACTAAATATTTTCATTTAAGGCAAAAAATAGAAATAAATAAAATAAAAATATAAAAAATTAAATTAGCAGGAAGTGTTTCTATGTTTTATTCAGTATTTTCTATAGTTACCGTAGAATTCACAATTAAGAAGCCAAGATAAATAAGAAATAAGAAGCGAAGACTAAAATATTTTTGTAAAGTCCACATGTGTACAACAGCGATGCGTCCATGATAATTTTTAGAGGTATAGAAATGTCTGAAGTCCTTAAATATTTGCTTTAGGTATCCTATATTTCCTTTTTAAATATTCCCAAGTATGCAATTAACTACTTTGCATTGTTAATTCTGACATATTCTTAAATAGAATGCACTGCGAGCAATTTCCTCACTATTATCGTGTTGGATTTTCTACAGTCGCATCAATAGTGAAGGAAGTACGTGTTGCTGTACTTGATATAAGGGGTTTATTTACTAGAACCAACGACCAAATTTGTACACGGGCGGCAAAGTCTTTCCAGGAAAAATGGCCATTCCCTAATCACTCCGGATTCGTTGACTTTCTGATTCTAATTTCTTCTGTTATTTAAAAAAAGTCATTCGTTATAATGAAATAGTTTATCTTTATCGATATTAGAAGCTATGAGAAAAATATGGAAAGAGAAACTTTAGAAAAATCATTAATTTAGAAATGGCTTGAAAATAATGGAATAAATTTGCACTGCTCCATTTTCTGCCGAATAACATCTGACATTGTAAAACGAGAAAATTCATGAATTCACAATGCAATTAGTTCAATGACTCCACCTGTTTCTTTTGAATTTAAATGGTCATTAATTATTATGGATCACGATTTAATACAAAATTATGCAAGCAAAGAAATAAATAAGTAAAGGAGGGTAGGGCAGCAAGGGCAAATATCGGTTCATTGCTGTCTGCTACGCTTGAATAAATAAAATTGCTATCTGGTATTTAATAACTAGCATTAAAGCTATTACCTTAAGTAATGTCAATGGAAGAGAATAATATTATTTTAATTTTATGGATCTTAAAATATTTACATTACGTGTCTTAAGACATTTGGAGAGGCATTTACATTTTATTTCAGAAAAGTTCTCGAATTTCATTCATACGTTTTAGCTGCCTAGTGCTACTAAGTGAGTGAAAGTAAGGTAAAGACATGTGCAATGTAATTTTCCACCTACACGCATTTCTTTTTAAGGTAGATGCCGCCTTAGAAATTTATATTAATGTGTTAAGATGAAAGAAAATTTACATCAAAGTCTCCTTCAGGCGTAAAAGGATATTCGATTTGTACGTTTTAAGATAACATTACTTATTATCTCCACGTGGTCTCAGAAACTAAATCCCTTATTTAATAACACCCGAAATATGTAACCCAAAATTTAAATTACGAATATTATGACACGCGCAAGCAATTAATATCAACATGATTTCACTCTTAGTCTGTAACGAACTAATAAAATAAGAGAGATTTAATTACGTCCATTTAAACTATATGGAAATTAATTTCATTTAAAAAGAAATGAGGCCGATCTAAATAAATAACCAATTTTAAATAAGTGTAAATAAAATTATGAATTTAAAGAAATCAAAAATATTTTATAATAGTATAGAATAGCGTGAAATTACATTGATCTCAGAACAGATGTAGTTTAATTTATAGTTCATCATTACATTTAATTCGTGTGGTATTTCACATATTCATTAATTACCAAACACTAAAAAAAATCTTATGTAAGAGCTCCCAATACATCTAACCCAGAAGCAATTTATTTCACAATTTTGACTTAATTCAATCGATGTTCTAAAATTAAATTGATATCCAATTAAATTGTTTTCATATTGACATATTATTTTTAAAATTTTTATTTTACTTATTATTTCTGTGTAGTTTTCACAACTAATTTTAAAGTAAAATTATATTCAATTAAAACCAAACTTGGTAATATTATTCGTTGTAAGGATTCATCAACATACTTCGTATAAATGTCTCCATTAATATTGTTAAAAGTCAATATCGTTTCTAAACATCAACCTAACTCAGGAAAGTTCATTAATCTAATTGAAAAAATTATGTTAATAATAATATTTTTTTTAACTTGAATTGACACAGTCTTTCTAATAAATTAAATTATCTAACTGAAGTAAATTAATTGGCATTCGGATAATTTTGAAACTATCGTGATTATTTTCGCAGTTAAATGCAATAAGAATTAAAGTATTAATTAATTGATACATTTCTTTAATTTGTAGAACTATTTAAAAGCTGTAAAGTACCTTTTAAGTTATCGACTCCTTAATTCCTGGTTCATAATTCAGTTCACTAGCACATCGATTTTAAGCCACAGATAACAAAAGTAAATAATAACTGAAAATTATTCCGTTTTTTAAATTTAATCCACAAGAAGGAGATCTCTAAGATTTAATTAGAAAGTAACACAATGACGGGGTGAAAAATGGAAACATTCGCAATTTTGAATACGATGTTTTCGGTGATCTTTTAATTAGATCTTGTTTTAAAATATTTAACAGTTTTTAAGTTAAAACTTCATTTGTAATTTTGAACAGAAATTGTATCACAAGTGCCACGTTTTTCGTGGAAACTGTAAATTTTAAGGGACAGTTATATTACAAAAACCTATCCTAATTTCCACCTAAGCTTATTCTATTAATTTTACATAACGAAGTTTAAGAAACGTTATTCGCGGTTTCATGTCCTTTGATTCTGAAACTATTTGTATAATATATTATTCTTTAAGTTTCTTATTTACATTACGCTTATGTTCTTATTTACATTACGCTTATGTTATTTTATACGAAAAAGCCAAAAAATTAAAATATTAGTAAAATAGAGATCATTATTACAGTAATAATATTCGTAATTGAAGTAACAATAATTGCAGTCCATGTATACGGTACACGTGCGAGAATAATTTCGACATAATTTTTGTAATTATGTTTATTTACGATGGACGTACAATATGTATTAATGCTAAAGTGAATGAAATTTTAGAACTATTATTCTATACCACTTCAATTAAACGAGCCGCATTCAAGTTGATATATAAATTTTTATTTCCCTTTAATTTTAACGTAACCCCATGTTATGAACTTGGATTTTACAAGATAAGGAGTAGTCCTTACTAAAAAAATACACATGTTAATATTAACGTTTCGTTTTGTTAACAAAATTTGCACGTCCTTTTTCATGTTATAATAATTAAGGTGAGATGACACCGTGAAATTAAAATTTACATCCAGTAATTATTTCTTTTGCGACCGGCTTAAAACTGCGACAGATTTAATAGAATGCTATTAAATCTCTAGTGAAATACGATCGTCTCAAATTTTGCTTTTTTTTCAATTTCATTGATTTTGTAATCAAAATTTCTTTCGAATTTTTTTTTGGAAAAGTGAAATAGTTTAAATCCCTAAAACAAAAAACGGGAGATTGCCATCATGAATCTTTCTACTTTTCATGGTGTAGAAAAATAAAAATAAAATTCCGTTCATAAAAAGGTAGGTAAATTTACATCTAGTTCAGTACATTCTACGATAGAATTGAAATTTAAAATAATATACTGAGACCTAACTTTCGGTCCGAACTAAGTAAAATTATTAAAATATACTTGACTGCTTTCATAAAGTAAAATCGTTAACTTTTGTGTTAGAAATATTAAGTAAATTTGTTTATTAGTGAAAAATAAAAAATAATAAATGATGCCTACGCAAGGCACAAACGATTAATTTTCCAAAAAGAGAATGATCACTGAACAACTGTAAGAGAGAATATATATATAATATACGTGTGTGTGTGTGTGTGTATATATATATATATATATATATATATATATATATATATTTGGAACGCAATTATGGATATGGCATTTTCAATTTGTTTTTTAAATATTTTAATTACATTTTGAATTTATAATATACATTATTCACATGGTAAAATTTGCCTAAGAAATCCTTATAAATTCAGGGTGGATTGATACAACAGTTAATTATGATTTTAACTAATGCTAACCCTTTTCATCTGTTAATATCGATGTGACACGACAATTCTTCATTCATTCGTTTTCCGTTTACATGTAATAAACATTTTGATTTTTTATTGTCAATGTGAGGACGTTATGTACATATATTTACATATTGTGACCGCATATCTTGTCATCAACAATTTTTTTTATGGATAATTGTTGTAAATAAAATTAATATGTGCTTCGAAGCCCACAGTTACCAAAAAAGGCTTGCACCACTTGAATTTGAGTTAATAACGCCCTCTTTTAATGATTTCAATTTTTTATAAATATTAGGATCTTTATTATTGTTTACATCTTTACTCATCTTAAAAATTAAACTATTATCAATTTTCAAATTTGCAAACCTAAAACAGAGTTACCGTACTCTAAGTATTTTGATTAATTTGATCAGTATTTATCCTTTCCACTATCTTGAGTATGAATATAATTTAAAAAATAAGTTACACGGCCGACGCGCATTTTAGAAGTAAATTATCTTTCTATAAAAGTATTCTGATTGGATAAAATAACCGAGCAACAAAAATAAGAAAATCATATTCATGTAAGTATCTCCTTTCTTTTGTATCTCTCTCATTTTCCACCCTTCCACCGACCCTCCTCCCATTCCTCAATATGCAAAATATGCTAACAAATGTCACGTGAAAACAAATTTTAAAATTTGATGTGTAATTTAATTTAAAATTATAAGCCAATTTCATTTTCATAATCCACTATTTTACCTCGTATTGTGATATCCCTAAGGGTAGTGAGCAAACTTAATTTTTTATCAGTTTCTTTTTTTAAATTTTTTTTCTACTTAAGGTACTTAATTTCATGACTAATTACACATGTGAAATTAGCGAGAATATCTTCAAACCACTACGGTGTAGAAGGCGATTCTTACCAACAGACAATCGGCTAAATCAGGTGTCGTTCTATGGAGGCGACAGAGATATTTGCAGTTGCAAATCTGTCGATATAGCAAGTTACAAGTATGTACCAAGATACAGATATGTTGTTTTAACAATTACTTTAAATCACCGAAAAATGATTATTTAAATGTAAAAAAATGTAATGTAATGGATTTGTATGGGAGAACATGTGGTCTGACTTTTTTTTAAACAAACTCTAATGTAACTTTTAACTTTTATGATTGGAATGTTATATAATAGTATAAAGTTATAAACATATTTGAAAGGCTGAAGGATTAATTTAGGAAAGTGGAATCAGAATTTAATTATGGCGACATTATTATTTTCACCAAGAAAATTCGATAATTTTATATTAAATATTTATTTACAATTTTGACTAAGAAACATTGGTATAATAATTTTACGCATTTTGCTGTGTATTCTACTACCATTATATGTTTAAACACAGCTTTTAAACGAATGCCTATATATTTCGGTTAAATTTTTATTAGATTTTTTCAATAAGTGCGATTTTAATTTTTTCATCATTATCTATTATATATAATTTTATATCATTTTTTCATTATAGCGATTATTACTTTTCCCATCATCGTCTAATTAATTAAAAGTATATTTAATATAAACAATACTAAAGTGAGATTACAACAAAAGATTACAAAGTAATAACTCGTTTCAAATTATATAAATGTTGCAAAAAAAACCGTTACTTTAATTATAAATGAGAATTGATTCTATAGCATTACTTCTTGACATAAAGCTTGTTTAAAAGTGACTAAATGGTCATTTATAATTGGCATTAATATCTCATAGCAGATAAAGAGCTACCACTATTTACAGGGAGAAAGAAAACGGAACAGTTATATGATTCTTTTAAAACAATTTAAAAAAAATAAAAATCTTAAGGAATTCTTTGACATTTTCATTAAAATGTCGTAATGATATAAAAGTTATAGCAGGCTAAATTCGAATATCTACTAATAATTTTGTGATTCAAGACGATTGACCGATAGCGTTACAGTCTCATTTCGCCTTCAGTCGTCTTCATCGCGCTTGCGTAGCAATCTTCAGCACGTCAGTATTAAATTTTAAAACATTAAAAATATGTGAAAAAATTATTTTGCGTAAATAAACCTGTCATGAATATTGTTTTGAACCTAAATCCACAAATAATAAACTAGGAAATATTTGACCTATCTCTGGTATATTAGAGGTAACTTTTCGAGCTGACATGACAAAAAGCTGCCCATAACGAAGAAACATAAGGCCACACTCTAATTTTAAGACATTATTAGTTTTAATCAATATTTCTGTATTTTTGATAAATTGGCGATGATATCATTTCGATATTTTCCTGAAGCGGGGTCGAACCACGTAATAATATTTATAGGCAAAAACGCGAGTATGGCATCTCCACGTTTCCCATCTTGCCCCTTGACACTCTGAGAGCCTTACAAGTTCACGGGTTAACAAGATCAGCTGTTTTCCATTATGTGTAATCTTTTGTGGTACAAATATGTCAGTGATATCGTAATTAATGCGTAAAACCATGGTACAGTCCATTCAATTAAAAGTTATATAACTCGTTGCATCGATGTATTGTACTAATTTTAATAAACGCCCTTTTGGAATGTGTACTTCTTAACAGCTGGAAACAATATGGTGGACTTTTAGATGCTTGCAAATGTGAGAATCTCATGGTGACGATCGTCGTTTAACTATTTCATCAAAGCAAGCGGCAGAGTACTGAATATACAATGGTGAGAGTCTGAAAATTTGAGAAACATAATTACCCGAACTTTATTTTAATAAAATTCATATTAAGAACTTATCTTCGTATAGTATGAATTAACGTAAATAAATAATAATAAAGATGAAATGAATGTAAGTTTAATAATGTAATGAACTTTTCATCAGTTTCTTTGAAATCACTCAATGGTGTTTTAATTGAAATATTAAATAAAGAAAATAAATATTATGTAAAACTGATATTATTTCTCTTTATCCACAAAATATTTGTAATAATATAATAAATTAATTAATTAATTAAGCAATAATAATAAATTAATGTTTGAAATTCGTTAAATCCAAAAAATATATCCAACTTCGTTTCCTTAGATTTGTACTTGTTGACTATACAAAAACTGAAATTTATGGAAGTTACATCCATGTACGTACGAAGAAAATACCTAATTATCTGTATCTAACCTTCTGCTATTTCTTCTACTTTCCTAGGTCAAAAAATAAATAGTTGGAAAAAATTTAAGACTATAGCGGTCTTATTTGGAGGCTATATAAAAACAAACATTGCTCATATAAAAAGACAGGTTTGTCAAATACCTAAGAAGAGATTACAGCAAATATTCTTACTTTTAATATTTTAAATAACTTCATAACGCCTACTGATGTAATTAATGGTAAGCAGTATGTCATGGAATAGTTGATATTAAAGTTAGAGTTATGCAAATACCCACAAAAACCGAAATTAACAGATTACTGTTTCAACTAACCTAGATTCATACTAGATTCAAGTAAATACATACGAGGGGTGTTTTTAAGTTCGCAGAATGCAGGATAAGGAGTGAAAATAAAAATAAAAAATTATTTTTCTTTTTCAATATATTCACCTGCTACCCTAATACATTTTTCAGATCTTTCAATTAGCTTATATATATACCTTCATAAAAAAATGTTTCGTCTTTGCCTGAAAAATAAGTTGAAACTGCGTCCTTCACTTCTTCTTCTGAAAACTTCTTTCCACGAAATTCTTTTTTAAGGTTTGGGAACAAACAATAATCACTGGGATCCAGGTCAGAACTATAGGGTGGGAGTTTCAAAATATCGAAGCCCACCTTGTGCAGGGCGGCCAGCGCAACGCGGCTCGTGTGAACGGGCGCGTTGTCGTGCAAAAGCACCTTTGGTCAATTTTCCCCTTCTTTTTTCTTTGATTGCTTCTTTCAACCTCTTTAGAATTGACGCGTGGTATTCTCCAGTTATAGAAACATCTATATCTTTATAATCCATCAACAGAATCCCTTCTGAATCACAAAAGATTGTCGCCATGATTTTTCCAGCCAACTGTGACCTCTTAAACTTCTTGGGCGGTGGTGTGCCTTTTTTGTGCCACTGCATTGAGTCTTGTTTGATCTCAGGTTCATAACGATGAACCTAAGTTTTGTCTTTAGTAACAATTCAACTCAATAGTCCTTCCTTGTCTTCACTACAGAGGTCCAAAAATGCGCGAGTACACTCCACGCGTTTTTGAGGCGGTGTGAGCACTCTCGGCACCCATCTTGCACTGACTTTTGTCGTGCCAAGATGATCATGGAGAATTTTAAAAATTACTGTATCCAATATTTCAACCATCTCTGCAAGCTGTTTCTTCTTTTGTCTGGCATGTTTCAATACTAATTTTTCAACTTTTTCAATAATTTCCGGAGTAATCACTTCGATCGGCCGACCGGGCGTGGGGTGTCTTCAAGTGAGTCTCTGCCCTGTTTAAAGAGACTATGCCACTTATAAACCATGGTTTTACCCGGGCAAGAATCCCCGTAAACGGATGCCATCTCTTTCAGTGTGGTATGAATCGATTTTCCTTCCTTGGTAAGGAACTTTATAACGGCGCGGTACTCGACTTTTTCCATAGTTCAGACTTTCTTCCAGATTGAGTTGTTTGTTCGACGATAGTTCAAAGACTAATGATCCGATTATGATAAAACTTGGTATTTATACTAATAATGAGTTACTTAACTAGCTATCATTCCGTGATTAACGGAATGATTATTTACTATTGGCCTACCTTTCCATTCTACAAACTTAACCCCCCCCCCCCTCTCGTATCTATATCATAAATGTTGCAAATTTTGGAAATAATTTTTCACGAATATTCCATACTAAATCTCATTTTCAATTATTTAAATTAAGTTTCTTTCCTACGTGTTATAATTTTTTGCAGCAGAATTTCATAACATTCTTCAACTGAAGTATGCATTCCAGTATTTTATTTATCCAAATTGTTATGTATTTGATAACTTCCATTCTATATGCTATTTTTATTACGCACATGCGATATGCTATTTTTTCCCTACTGGAGATTAATTCACACAATAGACTAAAACTTTTTAAAAAGGTGAACTCTGCAAGCGTTGCTCAAAGCTTGCTTTCAGAGTCTACAATTTAAAGTCACTGTAATAGCATTTAAAAATACTTGTAATCCAATTAGCACTAAAATCGAACTAAACCTAGATATTAGCTTCCTGATCTATCTGTATGTTTCATTATGTTATAAACTAAACTTTTTTTTCACAAATAAACATTTATTAAACCTCTTTCAGAAATGAAATTTAAAGATCTTGATAATCGTATATTTTCCCATATATTAAACAATATCTCTAATAAATCAAATGAAATCCTTTTAAATTTATCCTATAGAAAAAAACTTGCCAAGTACGAATAAAATTCGGCACTCGTAAATATATGAGCGTACGTAAAATTTCTATTAAAATATTTACAATTACAAATTTTTCGTTACATAAATATTATGCATGGTATTTTATATGCGTTGTAAAATATATTAACAATAATATAATGTAAAAACAGGGTGCATATTTCCAAAATTATAAAATTTAGAATAATTGCTATAGTTTTCCTATAAAAGTCCAGTCAAGCTTTAAAAATCCTGTTTTTTTCACAATTTCTGGCTCAGTAGTTTTATAAATAAGAAAGTGAAATTTTATGCTTTTGCATATTTTTTAAAATGCCTTGTTAGATATCCAATTTAAAATTCTGAAAAAAAAATATTTTTATATTCCTCATAAACTTTTTGAAGTGATATTCCATACGATATTTAAAATGAGAAAAATATATGTAAGACCTTTATTAATTTGTTATTTCATCCACTTTTTACTTTACCAATATTTAAAAAAAAATTGGCGTTGTAAGATATATGTAAATTATATGAGTTGATAGGATGTATTACTATGCTAACTTTTATATTTTTATATTGCATGGTTCTGAAAAAATCTTGCCTGAAACTAAACAAATGTGAATGTTTTGCCTGCTTTATCATTTATAGGCGTAAAACATGGGATTTCCCATTTAAACAATTATAACATCTAGAATCATCCCTATAGATTTCCTATGACTTTTGTGTGATAAAATAGAATTTACAATTGCGGGAGTATATTTAGGTTTAAAAATGGAGCATATTCAGTGTTAATTTGCAGAGTACATTATAAAAATATTAATAACGATTTTATTAAAAGAAAAATGTATTTCTTAGATTGTTTTTAAATTCTTTTTGATGCATTTTTTAGTTTCTTACTATCAATAAAATTGATTCCCCGTAAAACGCATTTTTGGTGAATTAATACGTTTTGTTGAATTGGATTATTAATCATTATCCTGATATACGATTTTTTATATTATTCCTTTTGTTTTATATACCTGTTCTTGTTGGAATATAAAACCAGCATATAAAGCTAATATATGGTCATTGCAAATATGTAAAATTTAAAATTTTTCGCGTCTAATGCTTCTCATGAATTGGTAACTGCACGTACGGCGGTGTACGTATATAACTTATATACGTATATACGCACGCACAGGTGGTGTACGTATATAACTTACATACATACACCGCCTGTAAGTGAGTTGTATGTATGTAAATTATACACACTTGAGTCAACGAATACAAACATTACAGTAGTCCAGTTCCAAAATAATCGTCACTCGCACACTAATTAAAATGACACAATGGACTCTGAATAATTGATGTATACTTATATTATTTTAAGTAGATTAAATAGTCGAAGCAATGAACCAGAAAGTACAAGAAAGAGATTACAGAATTGAAGCAATCAATTTGTCTCATTTCGTACTAGCGTAACATACAATTTAAAATGGAAACATATAAAATTTTACATTTTATATATTAAATATATAATATTGTATAATTTTGATTTATTGAAAGTTTGTAGCCTGCTAAAGATTTTATTTCTTTTTATTTATTGAATATATTTGACGTTAATTTTGTAGAAATTCATTACTCATAATTAAATGAAACTACGTGATGTAGTATTATTTCTAGCAAAGATCTTTGCTAATATCCCGCCTGAAGATGTTGTAATACAACGAAACCTAGGTCTTGGTAAAGAAATTAAAGAAAGTAGAAATAATACTACATCACGTAGTTTCATTTAATTCTTTTTATTTAGTGGCATATTTTGATTATTTATCGATTTATCTTCATTTAGGACATATTACATGTATATAATGTTTTATATTAATTCTAATTAATGCTCGTAAGCTATGTAAAGAAAGATATTTCTTTTACCCCATTTTTTTTTAATTTGTAAATATAAGTGTTCATAATAAAACGCTCTAGTTCATTATGTGAAGTAGTAATTATAAACATAGTTAATTTGGCAAGTAGCGTCTGTTCACGCTTGGAACGTCAGTCGCAAGTGCATGCTAAACTTGCTGATAAATCATCATGTTTCGTATTTTTTTTAAAGAAGGAAAATTCATATTGAAAAATAAAATGTTCATAAATCATAATATTAATTAAATATAATCCAAATAGCAATATTTATATCCAAAGTTTAACAGAAGTTGATCTAAATGTTCAAAAAAAAGGGAAGTAACAAAAAGAAAATGTGTCGGAAAGAAGCGTAATTAGATACATTGGGTTGTAAAATTAATCAAAAAATAAGGTATTTTGCCTCAAATTAGGTAAAGGAAAACATAAAAAAAACACAATTATAATGAAGATAGGTGTGTATAGCGATTTATTTCAGATTTAATATATATACGAATTTTAAATAAATTGCACACGTTTTAAAAAAATAAAATTAATCCACAATATATTTATTATAGATTCGGCCTCGGAAAATATGCTGTGTGCCATATTTTGAGTATCATTTACCAGTTCAATAGACGGAGATTCATAACCGCCGCAATTCATGTTTTTGTTTTCGTTTTTATTCAACAATTTAGGGAATTATATCTTATCTAAACATTTGATATCTTACAATACTTCTATCCATGTAATTGAAATAAGTAATAAGGATTCAGTTTAGCGCTCGACATCTCTTTCATCGATTATTTTTGGAAATATGTGTGCGTGCGTGCGTGCGTGCGTGCGTGCGTGCGTGCGTGCGTGCGTGCAAGGATCTTACTATAGTCCCAAGTTTGCAATTTTAATCAGTGATTGAATAATAAATAATATTGTTAGCAGTAGGATAAAGTAAATTGATATGAAGTGCGGATTTTTTGTAAATAGGACCAAGAAAAGTTTATTGCTGCTTTCTAACTCAAAAAATTACGTATGTATTTATCGATTAGCCTTAAATAAATTAATCCAAGCGGTCTATCTTTCATTGCAATTTAAATTTTAATGATAAACAAATTTGCCCACGAATCCAGCCTTAAATTTTACAGATTTTTTTTCTAAAAATTTGACAGATTGTAAACGGTATTTGCATTGGTTGATTGTAATCGTATTTGTATTCGGAAATAATTGAAAAATAATTTTCAGAGATCTTGAAGTTTTGGTTGGTTATATTCTTCTAAAAAAAAAGCTCGTGACTACACCCAAATTCACCAAGATTGGTAGAAAGTCAGCTTTATAGAGTCATGAAGTGAAGAAAAGAACCCTTAAATATTTGTGGTGTCTGTTCGTCGTTTCATCTGTATGCTCAATTACCTAATTACCTTATTGAGACGAAATTTCGTATGGTAATCTAAAATCAGAAATAAAGTAGATGAAAAATCAATTTTGTTTTCCCCTCCTACATAATGAAATGTAGATTAACAAACCTTTGGTCTACTCTCTCGATTGGGGTATGTATTTGAATATATCCTTCAAAACTGACTAAGTCACACGAAAAAAAAAATTAATACTTCTGTCTTTAGATATTTTGTCTCGAGAGCCATCAAGACAGCGTTCAGTTAAGTTTATAAGTAGTTTATAAGAAGTTTTGTAAAACACATATATAACAAATACACAAATATGGCTCTTAGCAAATACTTTCCACAAGAGAAAAAATGACGACTGTAGCATATACACTTTTAGAAAAGTTTTAAAAAAACGTCTTCAAGGAAGAGTGAAATTTTTGTCAGTGACCATTTTGAAAATTTAAATTTCAATAAATAAATTAATAACTTTACAAATAATAACTAAATCTGATAAGTATGACTAACAATTTTCTAAATTAATAATTACTTAACTGAACAACTTACTTAACTCGCACCCGGCAAAATAGTATTACTATATAACAATAGTATTACTGACAATCTCGATGTATATGTTTGAATTCCTCATAGCGAACATAATGCAAATATTTTAAACGGTATAATTATACTTAGGTGACCAACAAATTATACAAATTCCTTAGATATATGAAATAAAGAATAAGAATTATTCCATATCTAAACGCTTAATTCCATTTTCATTTATTTTCTTCTTTTTTAAACAATTAAATACTTTTTTAATAAACCTCACTTTTTTTGAATTTTTTATTGAACCTCACTTATCAAAAAACTATTGCAAATGTATTTTCCCCACTCGTTATCTTTGAGACAAATATTATAGTTTAATATCATAATAAACTAATATATGATATATAATATTAATAATAACATATGATAATGTTTAGAATATACATGTAAACGAGTGGTACTAAAATATTTAATTTCGCATAAAAACTAGCGCCTAAATGTCGCAATATATTTTATTAACAAATAAGATACTTATTACATGAAAGCCATTCTTGGCTATGTTAGTAGAAGTACGTAAATATTCCGCAACAAAACTTGTACTTGAAATATATTCAAAAGGACATTTAGGGGTGAGCGCAAACTGGGAACGAAACCACATTTTATATTTTCTTTCAAGAAAGTACTACACTCACCTTTTCTGCCAAAAGCTACTTAGTGAGCGAGCGTAAGTACTTTCGAGAGGCATGCGCAATGTAATTTTCATAAAAAATGAGCATCGCTTTAGAAATAGAAATTTGGAGTCGCTATTCGGGGCAAAATAAACACAAAACTCCACTTCAAGCGCGAATCGTAAGAGCATATGAAGAAAATATCGTACTAATTACGTGATCGTAAGTTGATTGTGAATTAGATTTGCTTCTGGAATTCATTTTAGAAATTTTAATTTGTAACTAATATAATTCTTCATAAATATACTTGATTTCAAAAGCATCCAAAATAATCCAGTAAAAATGTATAATAATAACATACTTTAAAATAAAAACATTGTAGTACTTCATTTCATGGATTGTTTTCCGACTAAATGGTATCAGTTTTAATGGATGATTCGTCTGTAAAGAGTCCAAAATAATATATCCATACATACTCGTAATAAAATGATTCAAAATAATATCTCTGTCTATTCACATCATTGCCCTGTCTTTAGCCAAGGGTCAAACCTTCTACTTCTTCACTCATTCTCATCAACGGTGTTTTCTTACTTCTTTCATAATAATTGTCTTTTGCGCATTATTCAAATCGATGCATTTGTGCCTTTTTCGACTTTAGGCTGCTTCTTTTATCATGCACTCCTTTTAAAAATATTGCTCTAGATACGTTCAAAGTGGCAAAATGATTTTGAAGTTTTTGTTTTGTGAAGTATATGTATTTTTTTGATTATGTTCATTAACCCGGTTTCATCCGCATTCAATATGCTTTCGTCTTATTAGCCTTACCAAAATTCTTTAGTTTAAATTTTACCTAGCTACATTTACGACAACATTATTACCAATACTATAATTAAACTATTCCATATGTTTATTTTACTAGACCTAGTAAATAAGAAAGAGCGTGTAAGAGAGAGATTTTTAAGAGAGTGTGTACTTCAAAATCGAGTGTAGAATATTTATCAATTGTATATCACATGGGTTTCTTAATGGACATTTAAAAATAAGTTGTAAAGTAAAAAGCATTCAATGCAGTTAGTATAGATGCCATTTTAAATATTTACAAGATGTAGAAAATTTATTGCATTCAAAGAAAAATTGTTATTTAGTTAAAAATGTTCAATAAATTGATAATATAACTATTTTCCTCCCTTTGTAAAAGTATAAATTATTTTGAAATTTCTTCGTCCTGTAATATTTGAATTACTATCAATAAACTATTTAATCATTTGATATGTAAATAAATAATATTTATAATAATTATTATATGTATCTTTGAATAAATTAACTAATATAATACTTAGATTCTGCTCTTGTACTTATTTTTTACTTTTGAAAAAAAAATCTTTTTTCATATATGGAATATGCAAACACTCAATAACTTAATCAAAATTAATTCCTTTTCATTTATACACACTTTGATACTTGAAAGTGATATCTGAAATATATTATTATCATATTTTATAACTTGTATCTTAAATTTTCATTCATTTAAATATATGTAACTTGATATTATTGGCTATTTAAATTGTAATATATTGTTTAAAATACATAATATACTCAGTATATCGCAAAAGAGCGACGTCTCAAAACGATTAGGTATTCAGTTCCTAAATTGAAGTACTTCCTTTTTAAATTTTCCCATCGTTATAAGTCTATTCAAAACTTTGAACGCTATCACAAACTAAAAGGTGTTAGATACTTAATATTTCTTGCAATAAAATATATTCAAGAACTATAAAAATGTGGAACGTGAAAAATATTAACAAACCAGGTTTCTTATTCTCAGTGCAAATTAAACTAATTAGTGGCACACGTTACGGCTTGTAAAATACAATCTTATAAAATAATAAGTCTTGTGGATTCCAAGAGGATGCCGGCGAAGCGTTTTCGTAAAGTTCGTTATTCTCATACCAATAAGCTATCGACGATATACACGTGCAATGCTTCGAATAATAATATTTATTTACAACCTCGTTAGAGGCTATTTCAACTGCAAGAAATATATTCCTTTAATATTGATTTCGTGACTTTCGGGATTTATAAAAATATAATTTCACAAGTAACTAACCTTCTACAAATCCATAAGTGATTATTATAATAGTATAAACCTAAAATAATTCAGATTTCACTCTGACAAACATTGCAAAAATATTCAAAATTAAAAATTCGAAACTAATCCAAAATATTTAAGATTTCACTGACAATATGCTAATAAATAATATGGTTATCGATCAGCATCAAAAGATAGATATAAGATCTAAGCATAAACCACGTAATGTAACGTGACGAAGCAATAAAGGCGAATCTATGAGAACCAACTCACAGGGTTGGCCGCCCACGAGTTAGTTCACTGCTTGTCTGGCCTCATCCGGTAAATTAACTTTTGTGATCGTTTCCAATTCGTAGCGAATACATAAATCTGCGTGTATTTTTGATATTTTTTTGGGTTACGTGAGTCTCTATTAAACTAAATATAACTGAAACGTTATTTCGATATATAAAGAAACGGAAATTTATATTTATCTATTTCCTAATAGATAGTCTCGTTAGAAAATAACACATATTTAAAAAACTGAGCATATATTCCACATTCTTTATACGCACGGATGCATGCGTGTTTACATGTACACATATATCCATGTATTGTTAAATTGGTATTGTTATACTAAAATGCAACAAATCAACCGGAAGAGACGGAGTATTCGCCAAAGAGCTAAAAAATCTGGGCTACGAAGGTGATTGAATCTTGCTTGACTTTTGCAACTAAGTCTAGCAGACATGTAAATACCCTACTTAATAGAGGGAGTTCTAATTCGTACCATTCCATAATAAATAATCCACTCGAGCATGTGGAAACTATCTTGTCAGTAAAATTACGCTGTCCGTAGTCAATACGAGACTGAAGTCATACTAACATTAGCAAATACCAAGGTAGCAGGCCGGGTTTGCCAAGGGTCGTGGCACTAGAGAACAAATCGTGAACGTAAGGTATATGATTGAAAGGAGCCGGGAGTTCAATGTTACTATGCTGATGTGCCTTATTGACTATTCTAAGGCATTGGATTGTTTACAGTGGGATTGATTATGGACAAGTCCTATTGACAATGGGCGTCCCTGTACACTTAACAACTTCATACTTGGTATCGAACCTATACGAAGACGGCACATACAGGATCAGAATAAATAAAGTGCTATCACTACCGTTTAAGCCAGGTAAGGTGTACGGCAGTGATATATCCATCTCCTATTCTTTGTAAGATATATGAAGTATTCATAATGAGGAGGGCCTTGGAAGAATGCAAGGGTGACATTTTAGTAAATGGCACCAAAATTAGCAATTCAAGATAAGCGGATGGGACCACTCTCTTTGCAACGTCAGGGAAAAAACTAGCTGACTTGTTCAAATGTATCGAGTCTGAGAGCAAGCTGGTCGAACTCTAGGTCAATAGAGCTTAAACAAAGGTCATGGCCATAGACAAATATGGCCAAGTCAAGAATTGTCAGCAACTTTGTATATCTAGAATGAGGGAAGAAAACAGGAGAGTTCTCTGATCTACGATTTGTCAGCAACTTTGTATATCTAAAAGAGGATAGAACATAAATAGCCAAATTTGGTATGAGAAAACTAATATAATTATAGCAAAACGGCTGATAATATCAAAATGAGAATAGTATGAATATTGGTTTTCTCATTTTTTCTGTTTCTCTTTTTTCTGTGCGGTTCTGAGTGGCGGAAAATTTGATCCGCGAAGTGCAAGAATATAGACGCGTTCGAGATACGATGTTGGAGATGAATGCTGGGCGTATCTTGGAGGGCCAAAAGAACGAACATATCGATTCAAAAACAACTCAGTATCAAAAACTGTTTACAATCTGCTACCAAATAATTCTCTGGTACTCAAGTCACATTGCACACAGAGACCAGATAACTTATAAAAGCTTATATTTGTCGTGATAGTCAATGGTACCCACAACGCGGTAGATTTTCTAACCGATCGACTGATCAGGTCACGACGCTCATAGGACTCCCAATCTGGCCTACGATTTGGAAAGACGAGGACAAGATCGAATGGAAAGAACTAATGAACGATGCCACTAGGACTTTTCAGGATGGACACGCCTTTCAGAAATGAAGAATGTGTCGTTGATTGATAGTTAAATTGGTACATTTTCAATATTACCGTCTGCGATGAAATTAATAACGATTAATTATTTAAACAATTTTCATTCCTTCACTGGGACTATTTTGACGATACTGTGTGATGCTCAGTATGCATGCATTCCAGCCTGCTTAGCAACGCAGGGACGTTAAAACTGAATTAGTATATCTCTAGAACGGTTCACTGTACGAATAAAAATTTTGATAATAATAATCTTTTGTCAACTCATTTCAAAATACATAGAAGTAGGCTTGCTATATCAGTTATACAACGAAGGCAAGAAAAATTCGAGATAAATAAGAAATACAAGAGTTTCAATATTACAAAATTATTGATTATTTCCAAAATAGAAATCCTCCGGCAAAAGACATTTATTTATGGGATTTGCAGTAAAAATGAAAATTTTAAATTTCCGTTTTCACTGCAGTTTGTACATCAGCAGCAGACAATATTACATTTGCCTCACTACCACTCCCTACACCATCGTAATATGAAGTGCAATTAAGTAAGATACAAGGTTCAACCACAACCAGAACAATATCATATAATAGACCCTAGCACAATTTTAACAATTTAAAAAACAATTGATTTTCAATAAATTATTCATTTTAATTATTAGAGATTAGAAAAAGTATTAGTTTTTATAAACATATTGTTTCCACTTCTACATTACGCTTCGTTTACAGTTTTCTTTATTTTCCTGCAAATAAAGTAGTTTGGGCATTTATTCATACTTCTCAAAGATCAGTTAACATAATAAATTTTAAAAATCATAGAAATTACTGAACCCAAAATTGCTATGTAAGCTTGTATTTTACAAAACGAACCGGAAAGTACCTACCTCGAATACTGAGATTCTTCTTCGGCAACTGCTAACAAAAACAAAATTTTTCTTCGAGATCACAAGACCAATTTTTTTTTCTTTCCACAAAATCCAACTATTCCGAGGCATAGCAATCGCATTAGTTTGAGAAACTAAAAGACGAATCTGGCGGATCGTGATTCGAACGCATCGCGTTGTATTCAATTTATTATTTACTTGATATTAAACATTTCTCTCTAAATTTTTTATGAGTATTTAGTATGGTAATGAGATTTACGATTAATTTTTTGAATATTCATTATCTGGAGATTTGGAGGAACTTTTGTTCGTATCTATTTTTGAAATCAGAATTCATTACATTTGGAAAATTAGACATTTTTCCGGTACTTATTAACTGCGCGTGTGATGAACTGCCCTTGGTTTTAGAACTAGATTAATTTATTTATTAACTTCCAAAATATGTAACCTGATATCTTAACTTCGAATATGAAGACACACATAAGAAATTAACATAAAAAGAATTCACTCTCGATTTTTAATGAATGAATAAAATAATACAGATCTAATTACTTCCATTTAAACTATGGGGAAATCAATTTCAGTAAAAATAATACGAAGCCAATATACATTTTTTACTCATTTTTAATAACATTACGAACTAAAAAATAAAAAAATTTAAAAGAGTATAAAATAAGATGAAATTATATTGATCTCACAACAAATTTAGTTTTGTTTATACAGTTCATTATTATACAGTTCATATTCGTGTGAAATATGTGAACTTTTATCATTTCTACCAATTTTCTAGGAGTCTGTAAAAAACAATGATGCCTCATTATTTCTTCATAATCGTTCGTAGGTTCTTCCATTTAATTGTCATAGACTTAGAGTTTCTACAATTTTAGATCCTTGTGCATGAAATTTTGCAAGCAGGTACTTCATATGTTCTTTATTGCTAATTAATAAGTACCAGATACTAAAAATTATTTTATGTACCTCCCCATACAACCAAAACTTAGAACCAATTTTATTCGCGCATCCCGCCGAATTTGAATTAATTCAATCGATATTTTAAAATTAAATTAAGGTCTTATTGACATTTTTTTAAATTTATAAACTGCGTTTGCAAAATATACCATTTCATGATAACGCGTTATTTTAATTTTTTTTATTTTATTGGTAACTGCTGCGTAATTTTTGTTACCCACTATTTTATAATCAAATAAAATTATAATCACTTCAGACCACAGTTAACAGTGTTGTTGGAAGTTAAATGTTCAGTAACATTCTTTACATGACTATTCCATTTCTTACGATTTTTGTTTCCATTTATCTTACTGAATCTACGATCTTTAAGTAAAACTGATTCCGTTAACAAAGCTTTCCGCTGATTTTTTTCTTCCAAACTGGAAATATTCGCCAGTCGGTCACTTGGATACCAACTTCATTGTCCTATTTAAATAGTCTTTGCCTTAAAAAGAACAATGAATCCTTTCTGGATTAACATTTTTATGTGCTAATATTGCTTTTAAATATCGGTCGATATAACAGAAGTTCATTAAAATAATTACAAAATTATCTTAATAAAACGGAGTTTTTTCTAACTTAAATCACACAATCTGTTTAATCATTGAAATTATTTATATGAATCCAATTGATTGGCATTCAGATATATTGGAAGTTATCTGCATAACTATCCTTCTCTCAATGTTTATTTTTCTCTTAATACAAAATATTTGTATTTAAGAGCGAATATTTTCTTGGTCACCGCTTAATAAAAAAGAGAATTACCAAATTGGTTATAGATTACAGATAATAAAACAAATGAAAACTTTAAATTATTCCTTTTCTAAACATTTTATTCACGAGAAGAAAATCTTTAAAATTTAGTTCAAATTGATTCAATCATATAATGACTAACGAAAACATTTGCAATTTTTAATGCGATATTTTAGATAATCTTATATTTTTGTCGTCTTTTAAAATATTAAACAGTTTCTGAATTACAACTTAATTTTTAATATTTAATAGAGATTACATCACAAGTCTTATATTTTTTAGGAAAAGTTTCAATTTAAATACATTGTTATGTTTCAAAAATATATTTCAATGTGTACTTAATTTTATTTTATTAATTTCATAAAAAAATTTAAGGAAGGTTATTGTATCATTCATATTTTATGTATCTTTTGATTTTCAAACAATTCTGCTATACGTTATTAGACCTATAGTTAGACTCAACGGAATATATATATATATATATATATATATATATATATATATATATATTTATACATATATATATATATATATATATATATATATATATATATGCACACACACACACGTTGTGTGCGTGTGTGCACATATTTAAATTTCATTTAATTATCATTAATACTAATGGAACGAAGTAATACGTATGAACTTATTACTGCTATCATGCTCTTTTATATAATTTTTACGTGATTGTTAAATTTGAACTAAGGACGATGAGGTCTGAAAGTACTTTCTTTTATATAAGAAATATAATTATATTGTACGCCAAATAATAGTACTGAAAATAATATTATTTTAATTAGGTTTTCTGACCATGAAATGATAATAAATGTTAAAAAATAAAAATGTTGTAAGTTTGTAAAATAGAGGAAAAGTTAGCGACTTTTGTAAATTTTTTTAAATAGATTAGATTCGTAACATCAAATTGCAGTAAATTTTTTATGTAATTGGGAAATTAAAAATGTTTAGATGTAATTAAAAAATCTAGATTTAGAAAATTGTACATAAAAGAAATAGTTTTGTTAGAAAAAAATATTAAAGTTTGGCATAAATTATCACGGAGTTTAAATGAAAATTACGATACTAAATTTTACGGGATACTAAATTTTACCTCGCACGCAATGATTCCCAGATATGGATTAGCAAACTGATTAGTGGTTCCATCATGATTTAATATTTTTTTCCATCGTAGTGATACAGGTAATACTACTAATGTCATCTTTAGAGCGATTTCCATTTGCAGAACGCGGAACAAAAGCGTATTTTCAGTATTGATGCAACACGAATACATATTTTGTTATAGCGTGGTTTTCTAATTTCATAAAGATACTTTTCTTCATAAAGAAAATATACTTTTTTCCATTAAGAATACATAGCACTGAAATATCAGTCTCAAGCTACTATATTAAAATAGTAGGTAAAAATTTAAGCGTATTTTTTAACAATATTTTTTAAAAAATAGAGATTTATGTTGAATCGTATGTCAAGTATTACACAAGCTTAATACAATTTTAAGGTATATATGTATATATATATATATATATATATATATAAATATATATATATATATATATATATATATATATATATACATATATATATACACATATATATATATATATATATATATGACTATAGAATGAGTTTGAAAACTTATTTAATGTGGCATGAAATAAGCTAGAATAAATAATTGTTATTTTTCAAATATTTATACTAAAAAGAAATATTTTTTTAAATACCAAAATCGTCTAAATATTTTGACCATGAATTTAAAATTGTGCCTTTTAAAAAAAATTTTCCACAGTAGAAAAATCTTGTAGCCATATATTTGTACAAAATAAAAAAATATACACAAATTTTAATACTTAATATTGCACTCTACTTCTATTAAGTTATATTATAATTCAATGTATAAATATGAACCATCACTCATCATGAATATTTACACTTTTCATCGTGTGAAGAAATAATAAAAAGAGTAAGTTATAGATTACGAAATAATTTTAATATTATTATGTAAGACAGTTCTACGGATATTAATTTTTCGCATGTGTAAATTAGAAGACTTTAACAAATTGCTTCCAACTCTTATCCTTAAAGCCGAAAATCTCATTGTTTTTACAAAAAAATCTATGTTATTATTATTCTTAAAGCTGTGAAATATATTCAAAACGATTTACAGGTGTAAATTATTATGAAAAAAAATAATTTACACTTGTAAATATTTTCATAGAATACTCCCTAACGTACTAAAACGCACTAAAATTTTTGATGTCTACTAGGTTTCTGTACAAAGTTGGGTACTTTGTACAGAACCCTAGTTCTTCGACTTCTACCCTTTTACATACGATGTTTTTAATTGTACGAGTATTAATACTAATTAAAATACTTAAATGCTTTCCATGATTTTCCTGAAAAAATATCGAATAAATTTCATCATTTATTCGTTAATTGTTCATCATTTATTCGTAAAAATTAATGTTTCAATATGCCAATCTAATGGATTGCTTTAATCTCATGTACAAATTTAATTCAGGTAAAAAAATACGTTAGGGGTCATCCATAAATTACGACACACGAATTTCAAGATTTTTCGCCCCTCCCCCCGTCCTTGTCACAGCTGGTCACATCTGTGAGATCCCCCCCCCTCCCTAGTGTGATGTCACATATTTTGCAAATTTACGTTTGGAAATTATTGAATGAAAACAGCGGTTCCAAAATCAGTTTTATTTTCATTTAAATTATTTTTTTAATAATATTAACTTCAAATCAAACAATTAACGAACCAAAAACGATTAATTATATTAATTAAAGAAATTAACAAAACAAAAAACGATTGACATGTTAGTTAAAGAAATTAACAAAACAAAAAATATTAATATAATTATATTTAAATTAAAGATACAAACTTAATAATCTTGAGTCTATAGACTTTGAATCCACTCCTTTAAATTAATTATAACTGGCATAGCAGCCACTTTGTTCTCGTGTGGGTGGTTAATGTCAGGAACATTAGTTGTGTCAACATCTTTTTCATACAACCATACAGCATCATCATCATCATGCACAAAAAGAAAGTCTCTGGCACGTCTAACAGCAATTCTTTGAGGACGAAACTTCGCGATAGGTAAAACTTCTTGTTGCCTCTTATGTAATTGCTTGTGTTGATTAGTGGCCTTGTATGATGCAAAATATAGACCACAGATGCCGCATGATCGCTTAAACAAGTATGCTTCGACACTAGGACGATAGCTATCATACAGAACTTGCTACAAATGTGATGACGCTCGGAGATCCAAAGCTAGAGTGGAGCGAATTTACTTTCAGAGTCATCTTTTTCTGTGGTTAAGTACCCGTTTGACGTCTGGCTAATTAAAATAGGTGGTGGTAAAAACCCCTCTTGCAATAGTAGCCAAAGACTGGATCGTTGCACACCACAACATGGGATAACCTCGCATTTTACTATTTGTAATAAATATTCAGATTCACGCACATGATTTGCGTACCAAGTCGCATCACTTTTCAATTCTTTGGCCTGTTCAACATTTAGTCTTATATCTGTTGGCACAATGTATTCTGCAACCACAAGAAAATCATCAACGATCAATTGGCCCCAAATATTAGCCAGCACAATGCCTGCACTCTCAAAGTTTCGCTTTTCAACTCCAAATCAGTAGTTTGATTTAATCGACCACTAATACTGGGATATAGATGTGAACCGACATTGTCATGTTTTAATACAACACCAGTAAGTTAGTGAGGTGCCATTCGTCGTTCTACTCTGATGAAAGCACTTCTGCCCGGAGCATTTGTGGTAATGTAAATAGCATCCAAATCAAAATCTTTAAAATGTTGTATAGCGGACACTATAACTCGACCGTATCGTGGATTTTCGTCTGGACCGCCATCGCAAGTAAAAATAAATACGGGTTTTACAAAGCTACCCCTAGTAGAGCGAGTGGTCGACAAAACAATTGGTATCTTATATTTACACAGATATAGTTGTATATGTTTTTGAAGTTTTCGTAAAGTAATAGTTTATAGTTCGTGTTTTAACTCTTAGATTATAATAGATTTTGAAATGTGACGTTACGAAATTTAAGACCCCTCCCACCCCCTTGTCACACAATGTCACACTTCGTCGACCCCTCCCTCCCCATTAACGTGTAACGTAATGTATGGCCCCTTACCTGGTTTAGAGACTGACGTCTCACAGTAAATTGATAAAAAATTAGGGATTGTAAACTTCACTCAGGTAAACTCAGAAATAAATCCAAAAATAAATTAAAAGTTCATAACGACAACTATTTACTTTATATTACCAAAGCATCATATTCATTTCTACGGGGGTAAAAAAGCCTTAAATAAAAAGTAAACAATTGAAGTGCCGTTCATTCAATCGATAGTTAAGATACATTTTAGTTAATTTTTTGTCTTTTAACTGCAATAGTTAGAAGATAAAAAAATGTAAGAATAAAAGAAAAAATTAACAAAAACACCTTGGTTCGATAACACTACCGTTTTACTCTTATACGAATGGCATACATGTTATTAAGAAAAGCGATCTATTTAAAAAAATAAAGAAAGTTATATTTTCACCCATAAATATATTGCGTAGACATCTCTGCCACAGTATAAATTTAAACAGATTATAGCCAAGATAAGAGTTCCTGCATTAAACATAATAACGACATATCATATTTCAAAGCTTATAATCATTCTAATATTATATATTATTATCTAAAGTTATAGACATTCAAGCAAACAGTTATTCGTAAAATTCAGTTCATATACAAGTATATAGATTTATATCTAATTCTTTATGTTATAGGACAAATTGAAACATTGTAAAATTATAGTAAACTGAGACCTAATCATTCCGCCGAAACTTAGAACAATGATATTTCAAAATAATTTGACGCCAGTATGGTGATCGCAGACCTCGCACAAGTCTCCGTTTTAGTTTACATTTTCAGGAAAATTATTAAAATACATTTGAGTCGTTCCATACAGCAATATCGACGTACCATATTCACGATAATAAGCCGATTGTTTTCTTCTTAAACAAAAGTAAATAAGGTATAAACATGTAGGTCATAGACAATCAATGGATTTCATTCACGTATAGTATATATGTACAATGTATATACGTATAGTATATATGTACAATGTATATATATGTATATATGTACAATTACTTCATTGATTTTAAATTTAAATTGGAAAAAAGTTGAATTTCAATGATAGTTCAAATGCATAATACATAAGTAAAAAGATTTATATATATTATAAACTTTAAATATGGTTGTGGGTAGAATCGATGCCTCTATCAAGTAGTATTTAGAAAATGTTGACACCGCCCATGTGTTAATGTCAATGTGATATGATAACTCTCCATTCATTCACCTTAATGAATATTTTATGTTTTGTTTCCTCTATGAAACTACTTACATTTACATATTTTTATGTGGTTACTAACATTATTTATGAGTAGAGTTTTAATAATTGGTGTATTCGAGACTGATACTTATTTCGAATCCCGTAGTTATAGAAGCTTTGCGCCACTTATTTAACGCCAAGCTTTAATGGTTTCAATTTTTATCATGTATTTATATTTTTTAAGGATGGTTCACCTGAGTTCACCGTAAGTATAATTTACTACATTGCCTGGGTATTAAAGTTAACATATTTTCTCAAGTTAATAATGAAACTGTTATCAATCTTCATATTTGCTTCCTATTACAACAGAGGGACAGGTATATCAAAAAAGTTAGGTTAGGTTAGGTACGTAGTTTAAAAATAAGTAATGCGGCCGTTATGTCCATTGAAACTAAATTTTCTTTGTATATTATTTTCAAAGGAAAATAGGAAAATACTAAAAGATAGTTGTGTAAGAAGAATAAGAAAATTTCAGTCATAGAAAACTTCACTCCCTCTCTCTCTCCTACACCTGCCTTATATTCCACCGTTCCACAAACTTTCTACCATTCCTTAATACACAAAACAAATTACATTGGATAAGAGAATTAACCTTAAAATCTATTTTAAAATTTATTTAAGACTCGTAATAAAATTTCATTTTCATGATTCCATATTTTACATGCTGTTGCGGTATCTCTAAGAGTAATAAGTTGTGCAGAGACCACTTAGACTTATCATTAACTTTATTTTCTATTTTAGGAACATAATTTCAGCAAACCGATGAAAATTTTTACGATAGAGGTAAATGTTTTAGCATAATATATTGAAGTCGAAATTAAATTTTGAAACAAAACTTGAACTTAACTGTTCCAATATGTAAGTCGTTATTTAACTGATTATAGCAGGTTTATGAAAACTAGATTACAGCAACGCTTAATTTATTTTTATATACCCCTTTAATTTAATTTTCCTTTTCCCCAAAAACAAAATTTAAGTTATTTTTGCAAAGCTTGAATGTTAAACTTAAGTAACAGCCTAATTGGCTATGCAAATAGAAAAAAAAACTTTTCGAGGAAACATTCTGTGAGGGAAAAGAGAAAGGATGGGAAAAACTTCATACGTATTTAAATAATTAGGGCAAATTTTATAAAACTTAACTTTTCTCGCTATTTCCCTTGACTTCAATGACTAGCATATTGCATAAAGGTGCGAAATTAAAAGTATGTTTCATAATCAGAAAAAATAACCTAGGAAAGTGGAAATGGGAATGAATTATGACATATTAATATTTTGTATCGAGGAAATTTAAATATTTAATATTAAACATTTCTGCATAATTTTTGCCAGGTAACGTTACTATGATTTCACCAGTTTCGCCGATAAAAATTAATTTATGATTTTGGTGAACGTAACTCTTTAAACAAAATTTATGTATTTCGATTAAATTTCATTACAATTTTATATATATATATATATATATATATATATATATACGTATATATTTATATTTATATATATATATATATATATATATATATATATATATACGTATATATTTATATTTATATATATATATATATATATATATATATATACGTATATATTTATATTTATATATATATATATATATATATTTTCTTTTTTTTTGTTTTTTTTGTTTCGTGATTACCTAAATAATTAAAGTAGGAATTACATAAAACAATATTGGAGTAAAATTTAAATAAACGGTTACAAAAAAACACCTCGTATTAAACAATATAAAATAATAATACACATGCAACCACAACTTTAACCATAAATCAGGATCGATTCTATAGCGACTACACAGCTATTAAGAAACAAAGAAATCAATTGAAATTTCCTTCAAAATTTGGTAATAAATATGAAAGTTACAGTAGTTTAACTTTGAATGTCAACTAAGTCCCTAACCACATTCGCTCACTCACACCCTTGCTGATTAATCATGATTTCAGTACGTAGTTGGAATTAATCTCACAATTAGTTTTAAAGTGTTTAATATTTTTATTTACATATTTATTTTTTGTAATTCAGCCTGAATATTGTAAATATTGTGTTATACTTCAATTCATATGTACTATAAAGAAAAAACAATACGAAATATTCTTTTTTATGCCCATGAGTCAACAGTAAGGTGAAAATAATGCGAAATAACGCTATTTATTATTGCTTGATTTCGAAATGTTATCAGTGTTTGTGAACCACATGAACAATCGGTATTTAAAATATATTTTATTCTTTTTTTTAATTAAAATGGAAAATTTTTATCTTCGAATTAAAATAATTCTAAAAGTAGTAACGATATCGCCTTATTACCCCGTAAAGAAATGTTTTTTTAAGTTTAAACAGTAATGTATTTAAAAGATCGATATAAATAATAAACAATATTATTAATAATATTGGCCGTAATTTTGTAAAAGTGAAAATATGATTATGTGTTTTACTAATACTGGGATCTATGATCACCGTGAAACAGATAAATAATAAGACAGATATAATTACTTATATAATGGTTGGTGGTATTCGGAATTTAAAATTCAAAATAGTTTCACATAAATTTGGCTCTTAGAAAATTTAACAAATAAACGTAGAGTGGCCAGATACTTATAAAAGTGGGCAAATTAAATCAATTAAGAATTTATTATCGCGTCATAACTTTGAAGAAATGTTTTTGTAAGTTTAAGCAGCCGTGTATTTAAAAGATCGATATACAATCCATAAATAATAAAGTTAATTATATTAAATGTAATATTGTGATAGTAAAAAAAGGTTATGTATTTTACTGGTACTATGATCTGTGATCACTGTGAAACAAATAAGGTGATCACTTACATAAAGGTCGACGGTATTGGGAATTGAAAATCCTGAATAGTTCCATACAAATTTAACACTCAGAAAACTTAACAACTAAACGTAGAGTGGCCAGATACTGATGAAAGTAGGCAAGTTGAATGGTTAAAGAAATTATTTTCGCGTTATTATTTTAAAGAAATGTTTTTGTAAGTTCAAGCAGTAATGTTTTAAAAAGATCGAATATTCAGAACTACATCTAATTATATTAAATGTAATTTTGGATTGTAAAAATAAGGTTATCACTATAAAACAAATAGACAATCACTTATACAATTGTTGGCGGTATGTTGAACCGAAAATCCAGAATAGTTCTATGTAAATTTGGCTGTCAGAAAATTTTATAACTAAACGTAAAAAGACCAGGTGTCAATATACTTGAACCCCAATCTATCCAAGTAACATGCGACTCAATGGAACATATTAACCAGAATTTTCATGTGGCAATCCCTTACTTTATGATTTTTTTTACCGAGCGAAAAAAATAACACTAAAAAATGTTTTAAAAATGAAATGTCAAGTTAACAATGATTTAAATCTAAAATTGAAATATAATCAAGCATTTATTAAAAAAGTATTGAAGCCGGTTAACATTGCTGGTAAAATTTATTCGTCATTTTCGAATTTGTATATTATTGAAATAGGAAGGAACAAAGCAGAAATATTAAATAATGCACAAATTGTGTTCTGGCATTTACTCTAAGGAAAAAAGAGGGAAAAAAATATTATATCTTAGAACATTCAAGATGTGAAATAAAATATGAAAAATTCAAAGTTAAGGGTAAAATATAATTAGCCATGAATATAATTATTTGAAAATGAAAGTAAAAATTAACCAAGAATTATATTTGTCATTCACCTGCCGTGCATGCAATCACACGAATTATGTTTTTTACGCCTGTTGTGAAAATGTGAACTTGCAAAAATTTAAAGATATATCATCTCCTTATTATGAAGGTCACATATCCGTTGGTACGGCTCTCTAACACGTGCATTTGTTCACGGGTTATGAATATGGAAAAAGGAACCATAATTATAAGTTTAGGTGTGTGCAATTTTATTTGGATTTAGATGATGAGGTTTAGATTTAGGTGGACTATTTTAGTTACTATGACAGAAGTTATAAAGAACTATTGTCTCTAACAATAAAATCCTCTAATTGAAAATTCACTCTTAAATTTATCGAGCAAAGTATATTATATTATTAAGTTATTTATGAATCAAAATAGAATCACGACAGATAATTAAAGCAATGTGAAGCTCTTTCATATCTTTTTTGTTTCCTTTGAATATTTCAGTAGAAGCTGCAAGCGTATAATACATTTGATGATAAATAAAATGTCATTTAAAGTTTTTGTAAATATTCCCTGTTCTTAATATAAACCAAAATATTGGTTAGACGTAATTACAATCCATTCACTGAGGACATTAAAATATATTATATTGTGGAATATAACACCAAAGTCACTAGCAGTTTCGACAGTGTCAAATGAGTTAGTTATCATTGATATAACTAAACGCGAATTACTTTTTTCTCTGTAAACGTAATTTACTTACACTTGGAGAATCTCAAATGCAGCCTGTTCTTATTATAATATGCAAATAGCCAATTGAGATCATATCGCACATTCGAAAAATTGTACATGGTATTTACGGGTGTAAATAGTTTATTATACATTAAGAATTTACCGTGTTTCAGATAAGTAACAATGTCATTCAAGTACGGACTTTTGGGGCATTTTGAAAACTAATTGCCTATTAGTTAAGTATGGGATGAACCATAAGCAGATTTTCTTTGATACCATTGAATGCAAGTTTTCGTATTAAGATCAAAGGATCTATTTTATCAAATGTTTTCTATACATATCATGTTGATCTACTGTTCAGAATCTAATGAACCAAATATGTCTTGAGAAAATAGTTAGAGTTTAGTAGTGGTAGATACACTGCGAACAAAGCCATGTTGCTCTGGAACGATGTGTCGACCAAACATTAGATAAAATTAACTGATCTAAATTCATAGCAATTACGGATCAAACAGAAATTTATTTATGATTATCTGTACTTTGTTTAGATTCACTCTTATATACAAGTATAATATGTGTATTTTCAAATATGTATATATATATATATATATATATATATATATATATATATATATATATATATATATATATAAGTGTATTACAGATGGTATATTCTCTAGAATATACCATCTGCAATACAGTTATTAAATAGCATAGTAAACGGAACACATATCGTACCCGCTGAAGATAGAGGATTCAATTTTACCTGATCTGATCTTTCATTATTTATAAATTTGCACAATTTTCGCAAAATAAAGCGAAATTAATTATACTTATTAATGTATGAATGAATGACGAGCGTTAGTAATTTTTTTCAATCTTTTGATTAAAATAAACACACAAGATAAATTGTCTTTATAATGGCTCGAATGTTGGTAAAAAAAAGCTAAGATACTATTTTACGTATCTCTTGCTTATGAGATATTTTACGTGTCTCCTGCAATGAAAGGATATTTATTTCAATTATGTAAAGAAGAAATACATAACCAAAATCATTTAAATTAATTTTATAACTATTTCTGCATTTCAACTAATGGTCGATGACATTGTTTCGAATTTTGTTTGTAACGGGATTCAATCATGGAATAATCGTTAGACAGATTCTGCCATAATGTTTCCATTTTACCCATGCTCACTCCTCGTGCTCAGAAAGTCGTATGAGCTGACGAGTAAATCTATCTGACTACTATGCATTGTGGGTGATCTTTTGTGGTACAAAGCTGTTAATAATTTCGTAGAAAAGGTCGGAAAATTGTGTAATAGCACATTAAATTTAAGGTAACCGTAACTCGTTGCTCTAATCTATTGTATTAATTTTGTAATTAATTAGTTCACAGGCGCCCTTTAGCATTTTTTCTTTTGTCGATTTGATTGGAAGCAATAAGTTGGGATATATGAATCATGGCAAATATTAAAACCAAATGTTTATTATCCTCTTTTAAAAATGTATCAGCTACAGCCAATAAATAATCCATATTGATAAATGTTAGATCCACAATACTATTTGTATAATTTCTTAGGTAAATTTATTATCTAAGATGCATGAAATAGATATATATTTAAACAAGTATGTATATATATTTAAACGATAATGTCTACAATACACACAAGGAAAGTTCAGAGTAAACATTCTTATTTTAATTATTTTAAATACCAACTTAACGCTATAGGTGTTACAGAATACAATATAAGTCTATATATATAGATTCTATTAGACACATGTTTATAATGTACGCGCTCTAAATTTTGCAAATATTTTCAAACAAACCTTCTGTTGTAAACTTTTTTTTCAATTAATTTTCTTTTCAAGTGCTATGCTTTTATGGTAGAAGACTAACAAAAGTTAAAAATGCGGCACTTGCAATATTTAAAAAGTATTAAATCCTTTTAAAATCTCCTGTTAGGCAATATGTTTTTATAATTATAATTTTGTTCTATTGCTGGTTTTTCTTAAGTTTCTAGAACAACTTCAAATGCCTACTTAGCAGTTACTTCTTAAAAATACACATTTGACAGCAATATAAAATAGATTTAAGTTGTTAACTTCTAAACTGAGATGGTTACTAAAAACATGGTGAACATTTCTGAACCAGAATACCGGTTGCAATAGTCATTTTTTTTTTGTTCTTTTTTGTTTTACTTGTCATTACTCCCCATTTCTTCACTCCATGACTAGAAAACGAAATAAGTGTTTGGAAAAATCTACACTCTTCCTCAGAAAGGTGCTGAAAACTTAGATTTTAGTTTCACAAAAAAAGCACCGAAATATCTCTTGCAAAATACTGTATTTTATAAAACAAAATGAATACCTCAACTGTCCATGACAAAAAGATACGTGTTAATACCGACTTCAATTTACTATGGTAAACAACACATCTTCGACGATATGTCATGTCCATAAATTGATACCTAAAAAGTTATTAACATAATGTTTACACGTTCCAAAAATAGTAGCTAGCTAAAATGAGTCAATTTGCTCATCGGAAAAGGAAATAAAATTGTTTATGAAAAAATAAAAATAGTTTCAAAGAGGAAGTTCGGGATAGATTAGAACTAAGAGTAGATAAAGACAAAACAAAGATAATGGACTATTTTATAGCGACAACACTAGGCAATTCTTTTCAAAGATAAATATTAAAATTACTGGGATATACAGGGCTTAAAAAATATATACTATATTTTTTCAGACCATTTCTTTACGATTTTAAAATAAAAAAAAGCCTATTAGTAAACCCTCCAGTTCTAAATTGTTAGAAATCGTTTTATCTTCTATATATAGTACTATATTATATATAGTACTATAACTATATAATACTATAATTTATCATCAGGTGAATTATACAAAAACAATTAAAATTAATACCTTTTAAAATTGTTATTGCGAAATATCGTAAAACTTGATCATTTCAAATAAAATATTTTTAGCTGGACGGCACCTTATATCTGAAGGTCCCTCGTTGTAATTTTATTTATTTTACTTAATAGTTATGTATATAATCAGCACAGTTCATATATTATAAATAATTATTCACATAAAAATTTTAAACAGAACAAAAAAATTTAAAATAATTTCTCTTTGCCCTATAAATTTATTCATATTATTTATAACCCGAAACATATTTATAACTCCACATATGGTACTGAAAATTTGTGGGTTTGAATTTTTGATAGCTATCAAATATTTATGACACCTAGAACGAAAAATGTGGGTCTGATATCTATAAAATATTTGTGAGATCTAGAACGAAAAATGTCACTAACAATTTTGTTGCGCCATAAACGATATGACCTGTTGTGTGAGTTTCATCAACGACAACTACTTTCTACACTCCTTACAATTACCTATTGCATACACCCTACATTTTTCCGACTAGGTAAATGATGTTTATTTGAAAATACATATTGAAGGCAATATATTGACGTATATTTCATTCTATAATACAATTCGCCATGGGGGTAAGTTAGATTAGTAGCGTGGACATTCTCCTTTGTGTCGAACAGACAAACAAACGGATAGACAAGAAAGCGTTAATATTGCATTGTTATCCAGTTCTGAGTTATGTTTAAAGTTTAAAGTCACTAACTCAACAGGAAGTATGATCAAAACCGTATTCTAAATTTGTTCCGAACAAACAAACAAACAGACAGACAATAAGGCGAGCTAAGAAAAACGTGAAAAAAATATTATTAATGACGACTTTATTTAAAACAATTATAATTATTTCAACTGTTGATGAATTTATTATGTTCATATATTTTAAGTTTTTGCTTTATGTACTCATACAATTATTTTTTCATAAAACGCAGCACTGTGCATTACCCTAAAATACAACTTTTAATACCATAAATTGAAAGAATGAAATCAAATGTCACGATATCTTTTAAAAAGGTTTTCTATCCTGGATTATTATTTTACGTTATATATTTACAGCACACTTGTAAAGTTAGCATGTAGAGTTGGACGGTATAATTTATCAAAACAAACTTGGTCCTTAAAACAGCGGTTACGTCATTGTGCCTACTAAAGAGCTAAGCCTACTACTATCACAGAGTCCATCCAAACCGAGAGTAGTAAAGGATTGCTAGGTTTAAAACGTTGTTTCAAATAAAATTGTTGTTCGAGGTTAATATTGTATGCAAATTAATTTCTAGTGTAACTGCATCATTCAGAGAAACGGATACCAGACTTAACGTAAATTTTTTATATTCAATTTTAAGAACGTAATTTCATAATGATTTTGCCACGTGAAGCAGACAAGAATATATGTGTCAGCATGTTACTATAGTATAGAATGTGATTTTTATCCTGAGGCTATCCACTAAGTCACATGTCTTTCAACGAGCAATAGTAAAATTTGCATTTTCAAGTTTAACATATGACACAACCTGCTATTATTTTGTTTTCGCCAATACCTATATTAAATATTTATGATAAATTTTAACACTTCAACCTATCTGAGTCACACCTACATTTTAAAGCTTAAAACTTTAATTTAGCTATAGTTCAAATATGTTAGATTTTATTTATTTCAATAAGCAGGTTTATGAAAATAGATCAATGCAGCACTCTATTTATTTCACACATAACATTAAATTATATAAAAAAATAAAATTAAGTTATGTAGCTTAGAAACTAAATAAACTAAAGCAATTACTTTCTTGTCTACGTAGGTAAGAAACAAATCGTTTCCAGGAAACATTCTGCGATGTATATAATCATATTATATATATATGATACATGATGATATGAGGACAGATTTGTGCATGTGTGGATAAATAAGGCTAACTTTATGTAATAGAATATTCAATAACCGAAATGTATATTAACAAGAGTTTGTTAATATATTTCAAAGTATATAAGAAAAATCTAGAAAAGTAGAAGGAAATTATGAAAACTTTTGTATTTAATTATTTCCAATGAAATATTTATTTATAATTTTAGACAAATAATATCGCTGCAATAATATAAACTATTTCGCCGTTAATACTGCCATTATTTCTATGTCATTCATAATCCTTAAAATAATATTTACACATTTCAATTATATTTTCATCACACTTTTCAATAAATGTAATCTTATCCTGAATATACCTAAACAACTAAAGTGTCAATTAAATGATACAGCATAAGGGTAAAATTGCAATGAGCGATTAAAAAGAAATAACTCCTTTCAATAAAAATGAGGACCAATTATATAGTAGATATAACCTTTTTACACATAATCGACATTAACATATAACGGTAGAAAAATATCTATCACTACTTTACCAAAGTAACGGAGAATTTAGATATTTTTTTTACTTTGGAAAATAAATTTAAAAACTATGAGAAACCAGGGAAACAGTCGATGAAATATCGTAGTCAACCTAAAAGTTACAGCAAATAAAATTCGTATGTCCACCAATAATTTAGTGATTAAAGATGTTATCTGCTACCTTGGCTCCTCGCGCGTTTAGTTTGTAGTTTTTGGCATGAAGTTGTATTTCAAGTGGTTGTATTTAGTTTTAAAATCCGTAAATGAGTAAAACATACATTTTGCGTTAAATCAGTCTTTGGAAAATATTGTTTTGTACATAAATGCATAAAGGTTATAAAGGAAACGTAACGTAAAATAACCTTTTGTGCCCGTGAATCCAAAAATTAAGCGGAAACGGTCCAAGGCTATAAGAGAGCTGATTGGTCACATGATTCGAAGATTCGTTTGCAAAGACTGTTTTATGTGATTAGTAAATATTAAATTAATATATTTAAATTTACCTATCTAATGTGCGAAATAAAAGCATTAGTAATTGTTTGAATTTTTGGGTATCTACGGTATTTGTTGATATTGTGAAACATTGTTCTTAACATAAAAACAATACAGCATAATTGTTTTAAATACTTAACAATGTTAAGTTCAAAGAGTGGGGTGCTAAAAATAATCATATACTTTACAAATAAAAATATCAATATTCTTTAAAAAAATTATATCATTAATAACATTGCCAATAATGGTATAATAATGAAATTAAGGTTATGTATTAAAAATATTATTACAATTAATATTACGTTATTGTTCTTGAGGTTGAAACAGACACTGAAAGTTACATCGTCCAGAATAGTCGGTAGTATTAACTGCGGTCTATGCGGAAACTAGTTGCTCTTAAAGATGATATCTGCGGTATTTTAAGAATTTATTAACAACATTTTATCAACATACTTATACTCTCAACCTAACATATTAACCTATGACTCGATATAATTTTATGAACCAAAAGATACAGTAATTATAATCAATAATAATCTAATAATTACGCGTCTGAAATTAATGTACTGGCAAAAAGTCAACACTAGAAAGAGCTCCAAATTAATAATAAAGTAAATAGAACATACAAACATTATTTTATAGAAAAAGAACAAATCAGGTAAAAGAAATTCTTTGGTAAAATAGGAATGATCTTTTTCCGATTTCTTCATCTGGAAGTTGTGAAACAAATACATATTACAATTAAAATCACAACAATATTACATTTTAATCAATCAATATAAGTGGAATATCGAAAAAAAGTAACTTCAAAGAAAATCAATCTTCACTTAGGTTTGATCTTGATTTTTATTTTGTAGTGTTTACTACAAAATAAAGATAAAAGTTTTTAGGCAAAACTATTCTATTACATTACAGAAACACTGATAAATCGTCCAAATGTTTTGTACTTTCATTTTCCACTCGACCACTGATTGTAAAATGTTGTAATCAACTAATTTCCTTACCACCCAAAGGGAGAAATCAATATATACACCTCAATGCCTTTTAAAGACATATTTTAAAAGTGAATGTACTATTGATAGCTTTTTAAATAAAAAGAACCACAAATACCCGAAAACAACCTATTTTGCTTATGGTATCTTTTTCTAGAACATCAGTAACATTTTTTTCATTTTTTCCCTCACAGATAAAAGCATAAATATGTGTTGTTTTTTTCGTCTGCATTCAGTTGTGACCTTGCATTTTACTATGCACATACGGTCTTCCCTTTTTACCAAAACGTATTATCGCTATGCTCTTCACTAATAACATTAAATGAGTGCATTTAAAGTTATGTGTCATATGTTTAATAGTCTCAATCGATTTAAGAAAAAACATTATTGATAACAGGACACTAATAGTTTTGGCTGAAAAATAGCGTATTTCGTCGTTGTTATTATTATTATTATAAAAATTACCCTGTATTTATTGTGAAAAAAAATAATTTATTACTTTGACACCTTATGTTCCGGGACCATTGTACAAAACATTTCTTGACTAAAACAAAAATCCCCATTAATTTGTACACTTTTTCGAAATTCTATGATTGTGTTTATCCATTATAAAATATATCAAAAAAATAGAACATGAAAAAGAAAATGTAATAAGTAGTAGTATAACATCGTTTATATACATATTGTTTTCTCAAGAGTAATTTGATGCATAGTACATCGCAGTGAATCATCTGTGAGTGAAGGAAAGGCTATGAGTTCTCGCGGTGCACTCGCGAACGAATTTATATAATAAAAATTGCTATTTCCCATATCATCCAACTTCCACAACATAGCCCTCTAATTGACATATATCCATTATAATTTACCTAATTGTTCAGATATGATGATGATATAATTAAATAAACTTGTATTTATTTTCTATGGGGCAGTTAATTTGCAGAGAATAATAAATAATATATTCATAGAATAATAAATACTAGAGATGCCACGAATATTCGGTTACTATTCGGTATTCGGCTTATTCGGCTACTTTTTTTAATATTCGGTATTCGGCCGAATAGCATGCAGTATTCGGCCGAATACCGAATACCAAATTATGATAAAAGAAACACATAAAATAATACTTTAGTACTTAAAATTTATCAAAGGTAAGTTACGATGAATGAAAACAAGTTTTTCAGCATTTGTCGATAGCAAATGATTTTTCTTCATAAATAATACCGGCTTCTGAAAATAGCCTCTCACTATATCCACTACTACCAGGAGACGATAAATAAATCTTAGCAAATTTTGTCAGAAAATTGGATACACTTTTGCGTTTGATGACCACCACTTGTAAGCGTCTACCGTCCAATTTAGGCGAACGGTTTTCAAATAAATATCAATCTCGTTTGCCACAGAACTTTTCTCCGTATTTTCATTGTTTTGCATGTAATCTGTAGCGACTTCCTCAAAACAGTTCCAAAAACTGTCGTGTATTTCCATTTTATTTTCATCAGTTTCATCGTTGTTTCTTTTCTTACGAAGTGGAGAAGAATCATCATCGGTACTACTTGACTCATCACAACTCATTTTCAGAGCTTCTGAAAGAATTTTCTGTCTTGGTCTTTCCGGTTGAGCTAATCCCAGGAAACTAGTTTTATAACGCAGGTCAAGAAAAGTGGCAACCAGATATTTGTCATTTTCATTGAAATTGAACCGTTTTTTAAGCTCTTCTTGTAGTGACGATCTCATTCTAGTTATTCTTTAGATTTGGTGTTCTATTTGCAGCCTCTTCCTTCTCTATGTATTTCAACAATGTGACAACATGTGGAATCACTTCGGAGATGCTGGAAATACCTGTACTGGTTGTTTTCGTAATCTCTTCGAACGGTTTAAGGAGATTGATGCATTGTTCCATTAACGAAGGTGTCAAGTTGTTTAAAGATTCGTGATCTGTAATGTACAAAGAGACAGCTCGCTTTTGCTTTAATAATCGCTCCATTAAATAATAGGTCGAATTCCAGTGTGTGCTTACATCTTGTACTAGTTGGTGGTTTGGCGAGTTAAGTTCTTGACGAATTTATTTCAACTGTTGTTGTGCTATACCAGAGTGGTTAAAAATGGGTAACAATTCGTGTCGCAGCAGCAATCATTTGTGGCATTTCTGTTTGAGACTTTAGCGATTCTTCGAGACTTTCCAGAATCTTTCAGAAACAAAACGCTTTCCAAAATCATAATCTGCGTCTTGTACACCTTTTATCATATTAGCCCCACTGTCATGGACAAGTAAGTGGATCTTGCTTTGAAGAATATTCCATCTTTCTGGAATAGCATTAAGCTCTTTTGCGATATTGGTACCAGTGTGTGAGCCAGCAAACGGCTTCATCGCTAAAACGCCATGTTGTAGAACAAACTCTGGAGATATCCAGTGCCCAGTGAAACTCAAAAAGCTCTCGTTATTGTGCTGACATGTCCATATATCAGATGTAACTGATACTGCTGTTGCTCGCGAGATACTAGCTTCAATTTTCGAACAAATTCTGTTATATATATCAGGAATAACTGTTTCGGTTGTGTAAGTGCGATCAGGTATTTTATATTGAGGCATTGCCTTTTCCCTAAGCCTTTTGAAGCCGATTCGTTCAACAAGTGAAAGCGGTTCGTTATCTAAGGCGATCATCTCACCGATTAAATAATTATATTTTATTGATTTGGGGTCATTAATATCCCACAACAATTTTCTTTCCATTATTTTCTTCAGAGTTAACTGTTTGTAGACGTACCTGGTAGTGAGAGTATCTAGAAGCCGGTAGAAGTAAGAGTACCATCATTTTTGCTACTACTAGCCGAGGGAGCAATAGTTCAAGTAGCATACTGCTCAGCATGTTTACTTTTGAGATGGTTTTTGCTAATAAGTTGTAGCTGTGAACAAAAAAGAAAACAATAATTAAAATAATATATTTCACTCACATCATCATCATCATCAACAGCCTGTTACAGTCCACTGCTGGACTATGAGCCTCCTCCACATTAGTAATAAAATAATATGAAAAAACTTTAAAGACGGCTTATTTAGCTTATTAAAACTGATTTTAACTAAAGTATTAAATTTGTTCGAATGTAGAAATGGAAGCGCTTTAGGATACATTGTCTAAGCCCCGAGATTCGACCACGCAAGTCTGTAGGTACCTTGTACAAAGTAGGTACTTTGTAAGTAAACTACTCGTAGTTAATTAAAAAAAAAACACCGATTGTTTGTTATTATTCTCTCTGGTGACTTAAATCTGAGTTCTAAAGATAAGAAATAAAATGTGTAATTCAAAATAGTATTTATTTTTATTTTATTTCTATCAACTCTATCAACGAAATAGTAAGAGCTAAATTAAATACTACGTAAATTATGACTAAAATTGTGTGTTCACTTAATATTCAAGTAAAATATTCATACGTATTATGTATGAATATTTTACTTACTTGCTTTCTTTCCTTCTCCACCCCGCGAGATCTTGTTGTTACATAGGAAACACGCAGCCACAGTTTAGTATCTGTACTAAAAATCTCATAATATTCCCAAACGGGTGATTTCTTATTGGAAGATGCCATTCTGTAGTTATTGGAAAACAAACAGTGATATTTTAACATAAAATTAAACAAATGATGCGTGTTGTGACACGATCTACGTGGAAATGAAACAAATACCGTCGCTCCCGCACGTACCGCACTGAGACAAGTCGTAACCTGTGGCGCGCGAAATGCACATACCAAGTGCGTAGCCGAATATTCGGTATTCGGTATTCGACCAAATCACTATTCGGGCATCTCTAATAAATACATAATAGTTCAATAACGACCTGCCAAGAATATTTCCGTTACGTGCGATGTTATTTATGATTTTGAATACATTTTTGGGGCTAATTTCAAAAATGTTAATCGTTTTTATGTATAGGTTTTAGACTTAGATATATTAGGGACCAATATTTTATATGAAAAAAATACGTTTTGAAAGCGTTATATTTAATGCAAACAAAATATTTATTTAATCTAAAATTTTACAAAATTCCATATTTTGAGAAAACCCTTAGATATTACTTTAAAGACACTGACTCAGATTCAATTACAGTATTTCTTCACAATTTTAATATCTTGATGGAACCTTTTTCTCTCCATTGACTCAAGGCGATAAGATTTTTGGGATAACAGTCCAAATATTTATGGAAAAAATGAAGCGTAAACATTAAAGTCAGATCGCATCCAAGTTGTTGGAAGTTACGATCTCTTGAAACAACTGGGAATGATTTTTTAATTTCTAAGTTAAGTTTTTAATTTCCAAAATAATCAAATTATACGCGTATTCTCTACATTATATATAACATTTGGATTTTTTTTGTATTTGACCCGTTAAAATACTGGTTTTCAGTACCAGAGAACTCAAATTCTAAGAATTTCCTTGTAATACGTTTAAAATATTCCTCGCCTAATTTTTAATCTTGGAAAGTTTTCAAAATTAATTGAACACAATTAATCCTAATTAAATATGAATTGGAGGCAATGCTATAAGATCTCCAAAAACTAACAGTTTATGAATAATACTTTATCCATCCAGAGTCAAAGTTTCTTTTGAAGGCCTGTTTTGTTGGCCTATTATTTATTTTAGTTCTACTATCCCATAAAGAAAAGGATATTTCATGTAACAACTCTATCAATCTCCAAGAAATGCAACCACCTATAAATGTACAAATATCAACCATTTATATTTTTCGTATTTAATTTTGTTCAAAACTAATAACACGATTCTAAATTTTTTCTATAAATTTCTTGAACGATATATGCGTGACAAAATATCAAGCCTTTTGCTTTAATGCAACAGAAAACTATATTGAATATGAGTAAAAAAATCTACATATTAAGACAGTTATTTGAATCATACGTTTGAAAACCCATTTCTCAACATAAGATCCCAAAAATAATTGCAAAATATAATATTACGTTCTCCGAAAAAAAAGAGACCAAATACCTTTTTTCGTACTCTTTCTTTTGTATTAAAAACAAACTTTACAGCTTTTCTTCAACTATCGTACTTCAAAAAAGTTATTTCAATTCTTTTATAATAAAATAGATGTAAAATAATTATTTGTGTTACAAATTTCATAAAAAAATTATATTTTTAAAACAATTTATGCACATTGACTTATTGATTTATGCAGTAACTATATAACTGAATATATAAGTATTAACCGATTATGTCGTAAAGCAATAGAAAACAAAAAAGACCCTAGTGCTTTCTAATTTTTTTCAGGCACTGTTTGGTTTAAACAATTGTTTATTCTTTTCTCCCTTACTTATTTTTCTTAGAGTGGACATTAATTGCACTGATAGGTGTTGTCCGATGTGAAAGCAAGTTTATCATCTTCCATATTTTCTAGAAACAGGCAACTCCTGGTGATTTTCAAATAATCGAATTAACGTAAAGCGAGTTTACAAAATAAACAAAATTTCGTGAAACATGAAAAAAGTATTCATAATTATTTTCCTAAAGAGCATTTTTACCTGAAATATCTATGTTAAAATGTAAAATGAATAAAATTTCTTATTCGATTCTCTTTGTCTCTTGGCCGTCGTTACTCTTATAAGAAAATAGTCTTTTTCATTATATTTACTTATTAAGGTATTATTATAATATTTCAATTTTCTTAGTTATTTATCAGAAGATGAAATTCTTTGTCTTTTTTTAATATATCACATTTTTTCTTCCGTGTGACAGGGCCCAAAACAAAATATTCAACTGAACAAACAAAAAGAAATGGAAAAAATATTCCGATTATTTCTTTGAACCATTCAATATCCATGTATAAAACACAAATCATTGGAAAGTAAGTTAACAACCGACCCTCCGTTATAGGTCATGAGATCACAATCAAATACTCTGAATCAATCTTCCGTGACCGGATGCAAAATGGCTCGTTATTAGCGTTTTCATCTCCTCGTATGCCCTGATGATGCACAAAGGAACTACGTTATATCAAAACAAACATCTGTCTTATTTTATATTTTTTCTAATGTAGCAGTAAAATTTCATCGTCTTATTTTATTACTGCACGTATAAATTTTTCGTATGACCGGGGTTCTTAAGTGCTAATCATTGCAGAATGCTGGATATTCCGCCTAATTAATAACACATTATTTGGCTTGTAAAATACTAATAATAAAAATAAAGAAAAAAAAAAGTAAATAGTTCGAGTCGTTTTTGAAAAATAATTCTTTTAAATTTCTTCCTTTTTGTTTTTACACAACTCAAGTATTTGAAAGAAATTTTTGAAGTGAAACTTCTTAGGCGCCGATTCGATAATCGATAAGACGAGAATTGGGAGTAAAAATTTAAAGTTGCCTCACGTTTAGGCACATTTCGTTACACGAGAGAAAAGAAAGATATGACGTACGGAGAAAGAGAAAGAGAGCTATATATTCTGACGCTATGGAAGTAGAGCAAAAGAGAGCGACGTATACAAATCAATACAAACCAATTGAATAAGATAATGTCGCGCATGCGCACGTGGTAGATGTACGCCTCAGACGCTACATATGAACAGCTGAGGTATCACGCTTACATTGTGTTATTAATATTTACCATTGTGTTTTGTGATTATTTTAATTGACATTTATCTTTGTAAATTTATATGAAGATTTTATTAATGTTTACGTCGATCTATAATGACAATTTATTTTCTTAAATTTAAATTTAATTTTCTGAATGTATAGTATTTAAGTCTTCTTTCACATTTTTTAAACTCTCTCCGCTGTTTTACCTTTACTATATTCTTACAAATCGATGTTTAAATCGTCAAAGAAATTTCACTTCTATCACGTGTGCTGAGTTGCACGCGATTAATTTGTTTTATCATCACAGATGTTATTACATGTGTGTATATATATATATATATATATATATATATGTGTGTGTGTGTGTATGTGTGCGTGTGTGGATGTATATGTGTGTGTGCTAAAAACTATAGATCCTATAAAGCTCTTTAAAGTTCACGCCAAAAATATTGTCATCATCATCGCCATAATTATTTTTCTATAATTTGGCTACCGATAAGACATCAAAAGGGTTTAAAAACGTCTATTTATCTGTATAAAATTCCCTTTAGTTTAATATTTTTTAATCAATATTCTTGGCCTACTTTCTTTTACTTTTCTAGTTATTATTTTTTATAAATTCGTTAATGAGTATATTAAAATATTTATATGAATGTTCTTTACTAGTCACTATAAGTATTGTTCATGTTTTATTTAATGCCAATTGTTTTTAATTAATATAGTTTTAAATTAAACAGACACATCTTAAGGTAATTATATAACATCATTTAAACAAAATTAAAACTTCCCTTTTTTGCTTGCCTATAATCGGATAAATATAGTCTGGATGACTCATTGTTATATTTGAATATTTACTTTTTCATTTAATGAATAAAAAAGAGAAAGAACAGTGAACTTTTTATCCACGCAATTACTTTTCAAAACGTTTGTTTTTTATTATACATGTTCTTTGTTGAAACTGATTATGATTTTAGTGTGCACAAAATAAAAATGAAACACCAGATTGAGTAAAATATTTTTAAATTAAATACATTTGATAAACCAGGGATGTTTATAAAATCTTTATTTCTAAGATACTCCAACTCAAAAACAACACCAACTCCAACTTGCAATAGGTAAAAATATTCCACAGGAATTTTTAACTAATAACAGTCATAATTTTACTGTAGGAAGATTTATATTAATTTTTTTTTTGTTATTAATTTTTCATTTACCTTACTACAAAAACTTGAAAATTAAATAAAAACTTTGAAAAAAAAATCTGTCAACAAACAAATGAAAGTAATCGCTTCAAATTTAAGCATCAAATCCAATCGCATGCGGTGCTGGTATCTTTATTGTCAATTTGAAGCCAAAGCTGTGAGGATTAACGTTTAGTATACGATGTTATTAAACTGTTTCAAATGTAAGTTACTTTACATTACAGATCAGGAAACTTTTTACCGTTATAACATTCATTTATTCCATCAATATAATATGTTTTCAAATCAACTCATATTCGCAAAACTTCCTGTCGGTGTCAAAATATAATATCCTAAATTTCGCCAAATATAACAAAATTAGGCACGTTTCATTATATCGTACTTTTATATTTACCTTAATGCCCCAACTATCTGATAAAAATAAAAGATGTAGGTTTATTTATAAGAAAATACCTATTCACAAAAATAACCTAAGAAAATTAATCGATTGAATCGAATTCCTACGAGAGCCACGTTGGTTCTCGTGTTCCAATAAAATTCAATTCCATCAATTTATTTAACACGAAATAAATCACTGAAAATGAAAGCTCCATATTCAAAGCATACTTATAATTAGCTGCGTATAAATGCTGATTCGTGTAAATTGGTGGCCCCTAAAATATATTAACACAAAATTTTATATATGCGATAACACTTTTCTTTTACAATATAAAAATAAAGCTGGTAGACGAGTTTTTTTTCTATTTAGGAATACAGTGGCCCGCATTCATTAACGAAAAGAAAACAGATGACTTCAATACACATACTCGTACTTAACTATGCGAGTTCGGTTTTCCGAAGGTAATCAAAATAATACACCAATGAATGTCAAGTTAATTGTGCGTATTAGAATATTGATCAAAGAACACATTTAATAGACAAAGAAAGACATTTATTACAGCCAAAATGAGATCATTGTCATCTAGAATTAAATGCATTTAGAATTAAAGAGAAAGAAATCCATTAAGAATGAAATATCGAAAATATATGAACATAAACATAAAAAAAGGAATGTTGATTATAATATAAGTTGGCTCCATTAAAATTTACTTAGGTTTAATATGAAAAGATATATGAGAAATTGACTAACGATATATAAAATAAATGAATAAAGAGATATACGATTTAGAAAGAAGTAGAATCGTAGCAAATATGAATTTAGGAAGTCATAAAAAGAGAAATTGTGAAAACATTGTCTGAAGAAAATAAGTGATATCCAGAAAGGAGTATATCAACATGGAAAAATATGGTATTGGTTAATCACTGCCTAGAAACGAGTTACGGTGGAACTGAATATATAAAGTCGGCAACTGACAGGTCAGGATAATTTTTATGTACAATGGCCTTCAAACATGAAATAGGAAAAGTTATACGAATTACATGTTCAGGCAAAAAAGAATAGGAAAACTCTTTTATCCCACCTTTGCTTATAGATATCCCCTTTTTCGTATATTTATATGATATGTATACGAATAATTTTTCAAGCAATACCCGAAGAAATATCGAATGTTATTTGCATGGCCAGACGGGCAGTTCCCCGAAGTTTTTTCTTTCCTTAAATTAATTTAACTTCCGACCCTTATTTGTTTACCTCAGTTTTGTATTTTATTTAGAAAAGTAGAGTGTTTTATGTTTTTCATATATAATGATATATTTATGTGTAATTTACACACTATGTTTGTGTAGTTTATGAGATCCAAAATATTTCATCAAAACCTAGCTCGACATAATTTGCTGTCGTGTAATATTTTGGTGTGAAACTGTGATCTTAGAATGCATAAGAAGGACGATATATTATTGTTATTGTTGTAGATATTAGTAAAATATAAAATATAAAACAACATTATTATGTACGATATTTCTTCAAAATGGCAAAAATTATTCTTCAGTTTACTATCTTCTTAACCCTATGTTCTTGATAATAGAGTACGTAATAGAGTACTTCGTGTCAAGCGTAGTGTTAAGGAAAATGATTTCTCTACAAGGTAAATCATATTGATATCGCCGAAATATCAAGATAAAAAGGTCTTTACCTTTTCGATAAAAGCAAACATGTAATTTTTAACTGTTGACGAGATAGCTTTATCCTAGCCATACTTTGGTTTATACTTTCGGGATCAAATCGATGTAACTACGACTTATCCCTAGAAATAGATTACCACAGAAATGAAATGTTTTAGAAAATAAGAAATCTTTATATCTTCTACAAAACAGATGAGCTTCTGTCTCTCGTTAAGTCTCCTCGATTCCTTTTTTTTGCATTTTTCACAGGTATGAATGGCCTCATCGAACAATCTTCATTGCCCTTGGATGGTTAAATTCCTTACCCTAAAAGATAATAGCGAAATATGACAGATTGTTATTCCCACCAAACGTAGCATGTAAATATTTATAAACGATTTTATCAGTTTTTTTACAATTACGTACTGTTAGCGTACGCATCTCGATTTTGTTGATTTTTTAAGCCATTGATTGCATTAAGTTTAAAAAAGATCCCAGAAAAGAGTAACGTCGCAAGATTCTCCATAGTAAGCAATATAAGCAATATTGACTTAGATCTTAACAAAAAGTCGAAATACTTTCATTTTACAAATACAAATATCGACTTTGGAAACCTTTTTTGAAATCGCATATTACAGTTACGGTTGTAAATATGTCTATGTATCCTTAATGTTATTATTGTTATCAATATTCAATTTTAAAAGTATAATGGAAGCTAGGACATAGGGATTAGGATTTATTTTTTTTATTTAAAACACACCCTTGGTGTGATTTTCTTAAGTAACATTTACTCGTCGTTCAAATTATCTTGAAAACCATTCTCTTATTTCGCTTTCTTCCATTATATATGTATAAATGTCTTCACTATTTCAAGGATATTAACATGTCTTTGTAGTTATTTATTTTTCCACTGTCCTTATATTTTAATATATAAAATAGCATTCGTCACGAAAAACAAAATAGGTGTACACTTTTAAGTTTTGTGCCATATTTTCTACTTATTCTTCTCAATAATTTATTTTTTTATTATTTACTATAACTTTTAGTTAAAAAAAATACGAAATAAAAAGTAATTAAGTTGATTTTTTTTACATTATCTGAAGTAACAAATTATAATTTAAAACTTTATTCATAATAAGGATCTCAATTCATATCTCGCTCGTTACTTTATAGCATCGATTTTACGCAATTATAGTAAATATTCAGACCATTTTTAATTTAAACAAAGAATAATAAAGGTCTATTTTATTAGGTTTATTTTTAATTTGAGACGAGTAAATAAGATTAAGACAAGCCTTCAGCTGGTTTCGATGCCGGCTTGAGAGGTGTAAAAAAATTGTTGCTGTACTGGAGTGTTTCCAAAAATAGAATATGATACAATTCTATTTATGGAATCACTCCATTATAAGAGAAAAAAGTTAATTATTGAAAAAAAATTTTAATTTTTTAATATTATATTAAGAGTTTAGAATCCATGGGTTCCATAAATGAAGGCAAAAACAAAATAACTTAAATTTAAATTGTTTCAATAGAAATTTGAAATTTAATCGATATTAAAATAGTTAAATTGTGATTAATAATATTCTGTACAATTTTTCGTATATTCTTTAAGAGAACTTATGTAAATAAAAGACAAAAAAAATCAATGGATCCCTCACTGGTTACCTAACAAATGTAAAAATGGCTGGATATTGCAACGCTTGTAAAAGAAAGATTTTTCATTGAGGCCAAGGAATTTTTTTTTTAGTTATCTCCATTAATGAGAAAGTCATGAAAGATTATACAATTACAGATCAGGCAAAGTATGATCTTCATTATAATCTTTAAGGAATAGAACAGGTCAGACAAAATTTAATGTGAAATAAGTATAATAATAGTAGGCAAATAGTGGTCCATTTTGCTTTTTGAGCTTTTTGCTATTGAGCTTTTTGCAACAGTTACCAACCAATTTGACAACTAAATACAAACCATATCCTTAGAGGTATAACAAATCTTGCATTGAGAAATCAGTTATTGAGAAGCAATGGAGCACACAAAAAGATTTTAAAGTGATATTGTCAAATATTAAAAGTAATGTTTCATTAAGTACGTAAAGTGCATGATTTTTTAAAATATCCATCGTAATTTTTATATATACTATTTTATTTTTAACGTTCCCCACATTAATATCTTTCAGATATCCTCCGATTTTATTCGTCCATATCTTTCAGAATTGATTCGCGTAAGATATTGGAACTACATATCGTATCAATATCGTAAATCTGTATATCGATCTGAACTGAACCTATATATCCGACAAAACGCTATATTGCCCCACCTGATGCGTTACGCGTATTCAAGTACTAATAAAGATACGGTATTGAATTTGGATATTTCAAATAAATAGCAGACCGATACTATTATTTGAAATATCTCTATATTGTCAAATCCGATACGATATGACAAAATACGATACGAGCGAGTGGCACCTATACCGAACCGAGTAAAAGAGCACACGTTGAATGAAATAGAAATAGTTATTCATCCCCACTTACTTAATTTGGATTTTGTTGATATTTAGCCTTGAAGTTTGCAACGAAAAAATTGAAAAATTTCTATTATATTTTCGGATTCGAGCTAGGCTGTAAAAAGGTTGAATTAAACCGATTGTCCGCAATAAAATGAAATGTTTGTTTGAATTGTCACAATGTCTCCCTTTGTCAATGGTTTTCGCGTTAGGTATTATGAACCCGCAGCCGCCTGAATATTGCATCGACAACATCGGGTATCCAGAACATTTACTCTGTTGACATATAGATACAATTTCTCTTATATATGTAATTAATTGAAAAATTACCCATTCGATTTATGTGATTTCAGAAAGAGTAATGAATTTGCTGACGGGCTTTTCCTTTTTTTTGCATTAAATTTCACTCGTTATTAAATGTAACTAAATAACAGTAGCTTTATTTAGAACATGCATCGGTCTAATATGAATTATAAACAGGAAATATTTTTGGAGTCTGAAATATACATACAAAGGTTCTAATATTACTTTGGTGTCTGCAAGACGATAGTAATTCTGGAACAAAAAAGCTACAAATATCGATTTCTTAATTTCTTTAAGGCATTATCAGTAATTATAATATGAGTCATATAAAATAACTAATACAATTTCAAATATTACATCTTTAAATAAAACAAATTTTAAATATTAAAACTTATTTGTTTTTACAGTCTCGGTATTATAAAACACTCGGACAAATCACAGTCTGGTGCGACCGCGATCAGGTGACTGAGCATTTGAATACTGTGGAAAACTGGAGAGTTACTATATTATTAATTTCTAGAGGGTGGTATATTAAAAAGGTGATGATTGCGTGAGCGCAAAATTTACTCAATAACAACGGGTTTAGGATTTTTCCTTTTAGTAGCTGGTATTAAATAAATTTTGATAGCGCAACGTCTCTTCTTAGTTACAAGGAAAGAAAATCTATCATATCCAAGAGAAAATCGATAGGAAATAGAAAGGGGAAGTAACCGTACTATCTCAGATACAGATATCGAGGGACATCTTTTACACACGTTGAATCATCAAGCTGAACTTGGCTTCGTGTGGGCTCCAAATAATGGAGATGCTTATCGGCTTTGCCCTAATGAAGTGTACAGTAGGCGAATTGATGACATCGATTGAAAATCCTTTTAATTGTGCAATAAGTATCCAAGTTTTGAAACGAATTTTTGTTACATAAGACATATGCCCGCGAAACGTCATTCACGAATCAAATATGACTCCCAAACCAACGACCTCGTTCAGGCAATGCAATGGGGTAGCGCTGACTGTATATTCATATTTAATAGGAACGCGTGCTCCACTGTAACTCACTATTGAATATTATTTACGTTGTACAGCATAACTGTGCCTGTTGCGCTCCACTCAACAGCTGCGATGATGTCACGCTGCAACCGCTCGCCACATGCTGCTTTCTTTATGACTCTAAAAAGCTTCATGTACATGTATTTCTTACGTTGTTAAGGAAAATATAATATCAAAAAATAGTGCTTGAAGTGCTTTTATGTGAGTTATCCAAAAACCATTATTTAAAATTCGAGGTGTAAAAATAATTTTTTAAAAATAAATTCACAATTTCTTCGCGAGTATACGGTGGCAACTATAATACTTGACATCTATCAGAAACTTAATTAACGGTTAATTTGATTATGCAATTTTACCTATATACAGGTGTCCAGTGGCAGATTTCAAAGTTTGAACAAACATAGTTTCTGAACGCAACACATAAGAGGGACGCGGGGGGCGTCGTTAGAAGCGCAAGCGGTACGGACGTTTTAGTAGCTAGCCATGGAACAGTGGAGTGGACTGCACCGCGCTTGTGCCGTCGAGGCGTACATTTCGAGTGGATTTTCGCTGTCTGTAGCACGCCGTCGATTTAATAATCGTTACAGTATTCGTCGATTACGTGATGGACCATCGATCAACCTCATTCAGTCATGGGTAGCAAGGTTCAGAGCTACAGGATCGACATTAAATAGGCCCAGGCCAGGACTTACACCATTAGTAGCCATGGATGAAAATGTCGAGCATGTTATGGTTTCTGTCGTTGAAAATCCCCGTTTATCACTGCGTACACGTTCATCGATATTGGGAATTCCGAAATCAACTTTACAGGTAATAATGCGAAAAAAGCTCAAGGTCATCCACATAAAATTCAAATTGTTCAAGATTTACACGATTCTGACTTTGAATTAAGAAAAACTTACGCGGAGGTGATGTTGTTAAGATTTCGTACTGCTACCCGGATGGGCAACATATTCTTTAGTGACGAAGCTCACTTTCGCATTGGAGGATATATGAATAAGCAGAACTTTCGTTACTGAGATGTCCACAACCCAAGACAAATGCATCAAGAGCCTTTACATAAGCCTAAAGTAACAGCCTGGTGTGCCATGTCTGCATCTGCAATCATAGGGCCTTATTTCTCTGAAAATCAACGTGGCCAAACTGCAACTGTGAATTCAGAGAGATATGCCCAGATTTTAAATGACTTTTTCAGAGTAGAACTACAGAATAGTCCATCCTTCAACCAAAACACATGGTTCCAGTAGGACGGGGCCACAGCTCATACTGCTAATGTGTCCATGAGTGCAGTGCGACAGTTATTTCCAGAAAAAAACATATCCCGAAACGATACCGTACCGTGGCCACCTAGGTCACCCGATTTAAGCCCGTGTGACTTTTTCTTATGGGGATACTTAAAATTCGTTGTTTACAAAACAAATCCGAGCACTGTGACACAACTTAAATAAAATATTCGAGCCGAAGTCGGTAGGATACCCCAGTCGCTTTGCAAACGCGTTTTTGAAAACATGTGTGCTAGACTGGAAGAGTGTGTCAGACTCGTTGGCCGCCATTTGGAAAACGTGGTTTTTAAAAAATTAAATCCGCATTTTTTGTTATAAAGTTAAAATAAACCTACTTTGTATTAGAGGTGTAGTTTTTTTTTACAATTTTTCAAACATTGAAATCTGACACCTGTATTAAACTTCGATAGCGATATAATCAAATTAATCAGCAAATTTTATTTTCAATGAATTTTAAAAGTGCTTCTGACAGATTCCGTGTGTATCATGAGGGTACATATGAAAATAGAGTTTAGGACATATTTATTTTAAATTTGAGCAGCCGTCGTTATGAAGCTATTAAACCATTTTTAAGCAAGCCATTTTTTCTACTTGCATTTTGATCCGATATATGTATTTGTGTGTGTTTATATATATATATATATATATATACAGATATATATATACATATATATATATATATATATATATATATATATATATTTATATATATATATATATATATATATATATACATATGTACGGTGTTCCGGAGTAAGTATTGGTAAAGAAAGACTCTATACTATAAAGGGATAAATTCGTTGAAATAAAACGTAAAAAGCGCCCTTGTTTCTACTTGAGTGCAAAAAAATTTACACATAACTCTTTTTAACACGAGCGGCGCTGAATAATATGCGCAAGTATCGTGTATACGACAAAAATGACAAATAATTATGAATATATTACTTAAATATTTTATTTCATTTTTCCCTAAAAAAAGTCATCTTTTAAATTTTATTGTAACGACAGTCAACTATTTTTCAGTCAACAAATATCGTCTTTTTTTGTCCGAGCCTTATTTCCGGAATCATTAAGCGGATGGCATATGATTTCCGCTATATTCACCGTTTATATAGCGGAAATTATATGCCATCCACCTGATGATAACATGGGGCAAACTAGTCAAATAATGTAAATACTTATCGAAAGTTATTTTCATTAAAATATATAATCATAATTACTCTTTACCTAAAATTGATTGTTAAATATCAATACTTAAACCAAATCAACTTAACAATAACGAAGTTAAATAACGTGAAACTTGAATTATCCTCTAACAGTAACGATCACCTACAATCAGAACTATGAATTTAATATAAACAATTACGCTAATCCGAGATACAAATTTGATTGGACATATCAGCGGATGCGTGTGCCTATAACGCTGGGATGTTCCACCCCCAGTCACGGGCAATTGGTTTGAAGCATTTGATTGTGATCGCTCGGTTAGCGGTGGCGAGCACGTTGTTACAGCCTTTTGTATCGTTGGCTCAGACGCGTGAGTACGAAGCAACGTAATATGAAAAGGGAATAAACGTTCGAATGCATTTACGGTAATAAAGTTATCTATATAAAAGGAAATTAACAAAAAAGAATGCTTCTTTAATGACTTAGATGAAGTTATCACTAGGTCCGTTTATTTTATGGATATCGAGTAACTGCGAGCCAACGTATTTATATTTCAGAACATTAGACGTTTTTGTTATTCACGACAGAAAAAAATAACATGTTGAAGTGATGGAATGTATCTTTGTCTATTATATCTTTCTTAGTCATACGTAAGTGACAAATATTTATCGTTTATATTAGGCAGTCTCCAAAATATTGTCCAATTGTATGAACAGCTAGCATATTTTATGGAAAAATGTGGAAATTACGTTAATCAAATTAATTTTTCCTAAAATGACCTATTTTTGTCAGAAAATTCAGTTTACAAATAATATGACTTTCACTTCATAAAGTTTTTGAATTTGTGTTTCATGTTTTTTTTAAACGTAGGTCGTATGATTTTCTTTTAAAATTCGACTAAGTACTCCGCATTAAAATTATATTGTTACGTTAGTAGAACGTGCAGGATAACATAAGCAACACGTTTATTTGAAATTTCTGGCGCTAATATTTGTAGTTTGCCATTAGCAAAGCCACAAATAGACACCTATTTACGGAGTAAGTGTCTCAAGGTAAAAATAAATAGCCCGCCCTAGTTTTAAGGGAATGTTCAGACTTTCTACTGTTAATACGATGAAGTTTCATGCCAAGATTAAGAAATAAAGTTAGAACATAAGAACATAAGTCAAATAAAATTAAATACTTGCAAATTTATTCTGTATAATAACCATCACGCAATAAAAATATGTTTGCTAAAGCTTCAAAAAATTTAAATTGAAATTAAATAATTTTACAAAATGTTTGTTACGGCGTAATGATGAACACAGTCCGATATTACTAGCATCTACTATGTACAAACAAATTCTCTTATTCGAAACATATATATATATATATATATATATATATATATATCTATATATATATATATATATATATATATCTATATATATGTATATATATATATATATATATATATATATATATATATATGTGTGTGTACCCGTCTCCCGACATACGTTGTGCATAATTTAATAGATAATAATTCCTACTACGAACCAAGTGATTGCAATCAAATGCTGCGGAACAATCTTTCGTCATGTCACTACCTGTTGCCACCCCTCCACACAGGCATCTGTTTACGTGTGCAATCTGGGAGGCTACGCTCGCATTTTACGCCGACTATCGAGAGATATGTTCGGTATGATTTCAATTCGAACCGTAATTTGGAGCCGAGTTGAGCACATTTGTTTGTATTAAACTCCACTTCTGTTTGTCTGTATTTACGTACGTTATATACGTATATTGCTTTAGGTTCTGTACCGATGGAGAAAAAATTGTTGGATTGTCGAACGAGCGGTTTTTATGAATTATCCATTACTAGATATACAGAACTCACAACTTGCTTTGAAAACAACTGCTATATATAGGTTAATAATAAATACGTTACATTTCATATTATACAAAAAACAATCCTCTATTTGTTTTACAACACAAGAATCTTTCATTCAATTTTCAAGCAGTTGTCTGATGATTGCCACATCATTTGACTGAATTTCAAAACAGTATAGCTGTTTATACGCTTTATTCAACAAATTGGTAGTCATGTATTTTTCTTTTTTCAAAAAATAAAAGATAATCTAAATAATAAAAATATCTATTAAATTTACGAAAACTCCTCAAATCAGTTTCTTAATTTTAAAGTTACAGCCATTTTAGTTCTTACGTACACGAAGTATTTCAAGAATCTTTCTGTAATTGTTTCCTATCCCGCTACTATAGAAGAGAGAAGAAATGAATTATTTTAAAATATTTATTCTTTTTCTTATAATATTACTCTTGTGCGCAACAGTATACACTTGATATCGGTATACTTTTTTATCATATCTTTCTCTAATCTAATCGCGTATATATACATATATTAAATAGTCTTTTTTCTAAAATAAATAAGTAACAAATGATTTGTTCTCTAGCACTCATATCCGAAATATACTGCTGGATAAAGTTCAATATACTAAACACGTCGCCATTTCACAGTTTCGGTATTCTTAATATTAAGAAATACTTATCTAAAATAATTCAGCAACTATTGATATACGAGGGTCTAAATAAAAATAAACCATATTTTTACAGGCCATTTCCTTTCGATACTAATATAAATAAACTCTATTGATAAACGCCTGGTTCTAAATTGCTAGAAAACGTTTTACCTTCACAAAAGTCAAATATACCGCTCGTAAATTTTGAGCATTATAATTTATTGGGAGGCGAATTATCCAAAAAAAATATTAAAAATTAATACCTTTTCAATTTTTATTGCGGGATATAGTAAAACTTAGTCATTTCAAATAGTATATTTTTATCTGGGCGGCACTCTATTTGGTCACTGGTTCCAATTATATTTATTTTACTTCATAGGTATTTATTCAATTTGCAGAGTTCATGTATGATGAATAATTATATACATAAAAGAATTAAATTTACGAGTTTTTAAATCGGACTAAAAGTTTAAAAAAAAATTTCCTCACCCCATAAAGATTTATTACACGATACAGATTTATATCCCCATACCAATTTTCCTGGAAATTTGTTACAGTGAATTTTAATAGCTATGAAAGTACTTCTAAAATGCAAAACGAAAAAGTTGGGACGCAAGCTCGCGTAAGTCACTAACAATTTTATTGCACGACAAATGATATGACATGTTGTATTAGTATTCACAAGCTATTCTCTACACGCCTTACTATCAATTACATGCATCGACTAACTGACAAACAAAGAGATAGACAGCAAAGTAAGTTAATATTGAATTGTCATCCAGTTCGGAGCTATGTTTCAACTAAAAAAACCACATTTCATGTTTTCTTTTAGATAGGTTTGCTCCCCTCAATTATTATTTCACAATTTATGCTTTGAACACAGCTTGTAAAGTTAGCATGAAGACTTGGACCGTATAATGTATCAAAACAAACTTCTTCCTTAAAATAGCAAACGCGTTACTGCGGCTATCAAAGTATCACAAATTCCATCCAAATCGAAAATATAAAAGGAGATAATATTGTGTGGGAATTCATTTCCACTGTAAACTCATTTTCAGAGAAAGTTTTAATCAACATACTTAAAAATACACACGTGAGACAAAGTCTTAAAAATAGAATAATTGGTACATAACTTTGCTCAAAGTTATGTTACGGGTTATTTATATTTTTATTTGTTTCATTTTTCACATTTTTTTCGTGGAGAAGACTAAAACTTTTTATTTATCTCATACTTTTCGTTCAATTTGTAATAGGAAATCTTCATTACATAATTAGAAAGAAAATCTTAGAAATAGAATGACTCTGATTTATGTTTATTCATGAAATGTCTGTTCTTGTTGAAATTTTAAACCGGCTTATTGAGCTAATATTTGGCTTATCTAATCGGAGGTCAGTTTGTAAAGTTTGGAATTATCTTCATAACAGGTTATTCTTATCAAATGATAACTACACAACTTATTTGCATACATCGCCTGCCGTGTTCGCCCTTCTCGTTTGAGTAAACGAAAAAACAATTTTGCAGTCTATTCTTATATATTGCTCTTCCATTTCCTCGCTTGTGCACTAACCGACATATCATAATGCATTTTGCATTTGTTCTACTTAATTTAAATAGGTAGTTATGTCTTTAGTACTTGTAATTGATATCTCAATATCCCTTTCAAAAATTATGTCTGTAAATAAATTTGTGTGCGTGTGTGCGTGAACGCGTGCATGAATCGTATTATGATCACGAACCTGTTACCTTAGCTGTGATTGAGTAATAGTATTGTCAGTAGTAGGAAATATCGCATTTACATTATATAACATCTATATGTACAGCAAATTGAACCAGGAAATATTTATTGAAACCTTATAACTCAAAAGACATAGGTATGTGTATTTCTTCATAAATAAATTAGGCCAAATAATCGATCTTTTGTACTCAGTTTCAATTTTAAATATTAACAAATTTGCCTTGGCAATTGATATTGAAGCAACCCCCGCCTTAAATTTTATATACATTTTACTAAAAATTTGACAGGTTAAGAGCAATGTTTACACTGGTTGATTGCAATAGCAATAATTTGTTAATTATACTTTCAAAATAAAAATATTCTACATTTTATATTTTATACCATCAAATTTGTAGATATGATCAAATATTCGATGTTAGAATAGCCTTCTTGAAGGTAAATTATAATTAATCTACATTGTCCTAAAATCTATTGATTATGACGAAGATCTGAAAATTTTGTAAAAAAATGCTCGTCATTCGGTCCTACCCAACAGAAACTTCACTTTTCACAGCGACAGAAACTTCACTTTTTAGCGTTTCGTAACCAAGCAGTCAATACTCATAATTTTGCCGTGATTATACATCTATTCGTCTATATTCCACAGTTCCGTTAGTTTCCTGTTATTGCGTTTATTGAGATGAAATATGGTTGAAGACAGATATTGGTAATACAAAATTAGAAATGGGTTTTGTAAAAAAATATTTTTTGGTCTCCCCCTCAAACAACGAAAAGGAAAAATTAATACACATTTAAAAAAATTTACTTACCGACCCAGTAGGATATGATTGTCTATATCTTCTCATTTTTTAAGAAGTAACTATTATGCCATTAAAAGAAATTTAAGTAACAATAATCAAATGGGCGACTTTATGAAAAATAACTAAGTCTGATAAATTTAGTACACAGTAAGCACCCAATTAAACAATTTACTTGAAGAGATAAATCAGATACATCTAAGATTATTATCAATTTTATTACATTCAGCAGGATTTTTTTTTTATTACTTTATTGTTTCCCTTTCATATTAATTATTTTTTTGGAAATTTAGATCTGTTATGATTTTTTTTTTATTACTTTAGCTGTGATTGTGCCAAATACTAATTGGGCGTATATAAATTAGCTTAATTATCCCTCGCGTAGCTCAAATATTACTTTGATTTTTCAATAGCGAATGTAATGCAGATATCTCAAACAAAATTCTTATATTCCTAAATTATTTAAATTATTTAAATAGTACATTAGAACCTGAACGTCTGAATATAATTTTAATCTAATTTCTTTTTTTTTAAATAATGAGAGATTATTTTTAATTAAAACTATTTCATTTCATGTTATTGACTAAAATATATTTCCTATGATGTTTCTAGATATTTCCAGATAATATTTTTTTGGTGGTGAAAATAAGGGATATGAGTATTAATGGCTTAATATACTAATAAAACAAAATATTTAATACTATAATTATAATGTACCATACATGGAAATATATGAATTATATGCTACATACATGATAATATAACACACATGGAAACATCCAATATTAAACAAAACTAACTTTCAAATAAAATACTAGCTCCTAAGTTTAGCTACATATTTTATTAACATTTAAAAGATAGAATAAATACTACTCTAATTATAAATAGACTTAGATATACCACTGACAAAACTTTTATTTTAAATAAATACAAAAATATAATGAAAAGTGAGCACGTACATTTCACGATGTGAAACCACGTTATATATTTTCTTTCAAAAAAGTACTTCACTCACCTCGGTACACACCCTCTCCGCCATGAGCTACTCAGCGAGCGGGCGTAAATATTCTCGAGAAGTATGCGCGATGTAATTTCTAACAATAATTAGCTTCATAGTTGCAAAAGAAATTTGGATTCGCTTTTGGGAGTCAAATCAACACAAAACTCCGCTCAAGCCGAGAATCATAAAAGAACGGAAAGAAAATAGCGGTCGAACTACATGTAATTTTGCTGACTTTTTTTTTTTGCTGCTTGGCTATTGGAATTTTGATTTGTTTCCGTAATTCGTTTTACAAATATTAATTTGTATGTTATTAATATTTGGATCCGAAGTACCCAATAAAATGAAATACGATATTATTATAAAAATTTACATAGATTTCGTAACTGGAATAAGTAAGATAGAATTTTCCATAAATATATAAGTGACTGTTCCTTCATCCCGTGCTACTCATTAGTGTTCAGTTTAATTTATCATATAGTGGGTAAAGAAAACTGATTTAAGAAACATGTCTATTCTGAAAATTTGTTGGAAAGTTGTAATAATTTTTTTCCAGATTTTATCTGATAGGTTAACTCAAAGAGATTAAAAAAATTAACTTGATAAAACATTAACATTTTAAAATAAAAAAGAATATGCAAAACATTTACTATATCACTTGTATTGCTGCAATTCTCTTTAAATTTAATGTAATTATTATTCAAAATATGTTGAAAATATTAAAAAAATATATCATTCAGTGAAAAATTAACGAAGTGTATGGCTGGGAAATTCATGGCTGCTAAATAATATTTTACTCAGTCAAAGAGCTCTATAACGACTGCAAAGAATTAAATAGAGAAAAAAAAACGTAAATTTTAAAAAAGGCTTCGACTATCAACAGTAATTATAGCTAACTCGCATTCTTACAGAAAAACACATTACATAATATTACAAAACATTGTTGTAGCCACAGCCTAAAAAAATGTGAGTTATTCAGGCAATTGTATACTAGTGTTATCGATTCCTAATATTTCTGACATTGTTCGAATTGAAGACGATCGCAAATATAACATGGCTTACAGATTAATACATACTGTATATGTCACCAAGAAACTTGTATATTATAATCGGTTCGAAATTTTGGGTGGAAAAAATAATTACTCGAAAGAGAATGATAGTTGAGTTGAAAGAAGTGATGAAATGAAAATTTACTTAAAATACTCATAAAAAAAATAATAAATTGTGTAAATTGTATCTATGAGTATGGTAGAGGCCCATACAACTTTAACTTAACTTATGCTAAGTTGGAAAATTTATTTTAAAACATAATAACCTGCCCACGTTTCTACGCAATGTGGTATATTATTTTATACTTTGTTCGCAGGTTTTCACAGGTATTCACAGTTTTACTTTTAAACATGTAGGCTTAATAATCTTTGAAATACAAATTAAAAACGACGGATTTTAAGGAATAATGGTCTTTCTAGGATAATGATTTTAGCTCTAAGGCCAATCCCTTGCTTATGGCCTTCCTTACATTAAAATCTCAAAGTAAAAGAAATAAAATGGAAATTGCGATAGTAATAAAAATGAATCACACTAATTTCTTAATACAAAAATGTTACCATTCACCTTAAATTATAATATATACGTGATTAGATTAAAAATAAATGAATTTAACGGCACACTATGACGAAAAAAACGTGGATTGTAAAGTTAAATAAATGGGTGTTAGGATGGTTTGATCACCTCTCATGTATTAAATATAAGAGCCTGATCAAAAAGGTATTTAGGGAAAAAATATGTGGAATATAATAATTTGAAAGTCTAAAGGAAATATGGGTAGATCACATCAAGTCGGTCACATGAAGGTCCCTTCTTACCGGTTTACCATAGCAAACAGCAAAAAGTATAGATGAATATAGAAGTCAAAATATTTTTATGTTTCTCAAAGAATCCTAACTAACTTTCTCAGAAATACAATATAAAAAGAAAAGAAATCATGTTTCTTATTTTATGCCATTAAACTATTGTAAAATTCACATGCTTTATTAGCTAACTAAAATAAACCTATTGCGAATACTGGATTAACATTTTTCTTGAAATCAATTGAGATGACAAGTAAAAAAGAAAAATTTCGTCGAACTTTTATTTGCAGTTTAATGGAAGTCTCGTTTAATTTTTTTATTATATTTTGATTATCGTCAACCTTAATTTTATACAAACATTAGTTATCGATATATTTTTCAATTTGGATGTTTATGGGGAAGAAATTCTAACTTATGTTATTTCCTCAGAAATGAGCAAAGCGCCCAAAACTTTTTGATTTTTCCGATGTGGAGTTTTTCCACAGTAATATCTATATTTCAAAAGTATCCTTGATTGGAATTAAAATAATGCTATAATGCTAGGATTGAATAATATTTGCATATCTAAGATATTATTAACCTGTATAAATATTTCTTGTATCTTAACTTGAATTTTAAGCCGATAGGTGTAAAAATATTCTCAATAAATTCTCTTCATAAATTCTTAATCGTACTCGCTCGATTCTTATTATATGAGCACTAGCAATGAAATTTTTCTTCCCTTAGGACATATTTTATGAAAAATTTAAGTAAGCCATATTTTAACTTAAACCTTAAATAAAATAGAAGTTAAAGATTTTTTTATAGTTAAAAAAGACTTTAATTCAATTGCAGTTAGAGATTTGTTCATAGTTGATAAAAGAGATGCAAATATAATAATATTTGCATCCAATCTAAATTCCAGTTAATGTGCATTGTGTTTTACATTTATATTCTAACAAACGGATCACCTGAAAGATTAACAAAAATTCTAAAAAATCTTTTTGGATTCTGTTCTTTCCAGGTACACGTCTGTTACGAAATTTTCTCAAAAACTCATTTATATGTTATTCGTCATGAGAAATATTATGATTATTTCATTGCATCCGTTGACTATGCATCTAAAGTGACAATATAAAAATGTAACGTTTCATTAAAATGTATCGACCTGTTTTCGCGTGATGCGTGACCGACCCAGTAACCATATTGCTATATGCACAGATTAATATAAAACATAAAGAGCAACCAGATGGCTAATATTTTTTTTGTGGTGTTCTCAGCACATATATCGAACAATGCCATTATATGGGCGCAATAACCAAGAGTTTCTTAAAACGCGAGCACGATTGCGTTTTTTCCTCAATATTTCTGCTTGTATAATGTTAACATGATGATTAGAAATCTTAAGTATTTAAATATTTTCTTTTAAATATTTTTAAGTTATCTGTATAATTATTACTTGTAACGTCATCTAATTTTTTATAAAAAATGTTTTTGAGTAACTACGCTTTATATTGAAGTGTAAAATTGCCATGTCTTCTTTATTAGTAATCCATTGCGATAAAACATACTTTACCCCATATGGTACCTCAGCCCCAACAGAATTCATTAGTAAAACATCATCGAAATCCTTTTAGCTTATCTTCCGTGATGCGAGAATATAAAATAGTCTCATAAATAAACGTACAAATATTCCAAAAACAATATTTTCATTCCATTACTTTATCATATTCCCATAAATCATTTTTTCCATAAATACCTACAAGTTACAGTCCAATTCTACAAATATACTATATGTATAGGTAATAAAGCATATAATAATCAAACATACACAGCTTACTGCTAAACCTACTAAACTATTTAATTATAAATATTGAGAACAAATCGAAATTTTAAATAAAATGAGGAAAACGATTAAGATTTTATTGTATACATACCACAAAGAAAAGTTTTATATGCTGAAGATGACCGCAAATGACGTCTTAATTCGGATTGCTTAATCAAACAACTATCCTTCCCACATAATTCCATAATTCAGTTATGGCTCCATTGCGCCAATATAAATTTACTATATATTTGAGGAAATACTACGCGTCTAATAAATAATCATTTTGTTGTTGTACTAATGAAATTTAAATTAATTTTTGATAAAATGAATTTTGCACATCAGTTGATAGAATTAACCAATTACGATGAAATAAGAACTAAATGTTACTTTTAGTTCATCATATTTTCCTGAAGCATAATCTCAATCACTTTTTATGTAATGCATGGTCAATAAAAACCCAGACAATAAATTTCCGAAAACAGTACTTTTGTGTACTGTTAATTTTATTATGTGACTAAATAATTTTTTTTTGTAAGCATCTTCGATGTACAGACAGGTTACTTCTACAGTCTTACTACACATATATATTGTTTAGGTTTCTTCAACATAATTGACCTTTCAGACCCTAAAACAGAGAAAAAACGTACATAACAATATATCCATTTTTGTTTAGCTTATTTGGTAGAGTATGTAATAAAATATGTAAAAAGGTTGTACTTAATTAAATTAAAACCAGGTTAGTATTATTTATCATAAATAATCAATTGAAATGATTATGCAAAATACTTATTTTCTACAGCAAGTATTGCTTAAGTGAATATGATATTGAAGCTAAAAATATATTCTTCAGAGAATTAATTATTCCGTTGTTACTTTTAAACTAGTTCCTAAACTTCAAATGCCTATTTAAGCATTATGAAATGCTTTTCATAATGCTTAAAAAGACTTACTTAACGTTTACATTAATAGTTTCAGTTTGATGATTGTTTCTATTTTCAATAGTTTCAGCGACAAATAATATTCCACTAGTAAGGAAATTTACAAGATAAATATTTTAAAAAATATTCGGGGCCCTGCGCTAACATTTGTCAAGAGTGCAACCAAGGAGTTTTAAATTTTCTTTCAAAAAAGTTTTCAGCTCTCTACTGCGTGTACCCACCACCAAGCACTACTCAGCGTACGGAAATAAAGGTTTCCAAGGAGTACCATATTAAAATTTTACTAAGAACTAGTTCCTTTTTGAAACACAAACTGACAAAAAATTCAATTCACTGTTTCAAAGCTAGACGTGAAATCTCACTCAGAGCCAGAGTCGTAAAATAATCATAAAGCGGCCGTGATAAGACAAAAGTCTTTTGTAATCATAATGTATTTTCATGTCATTTTAAATTCTTAATAAAAATGGAATTTTTTTTTATTAACTAAACGAAAAAAAATTATGAATAAAATGTTACATATTATGGATATTTAAACAAAATAATTAATTGCTTTCTTATCATAAATTATAGATAAAATAATTATTTATTAAATTTTCATCAATCAGTCCATATATATGCCCAGCATGTTAAATTAAACTAATTATAATAAAGTTTATAGACAGTATCATCGTATCGCTGAGAAGTTGGGAAATATCATCTGTTTAACCGTTTGTTTTCTTCATATTTCGCATAAAAAATATTTGCAAAAAAGCCTGTCAAGCACGAGTAGAACTCACACTAAGCGGGTCCCGTATACATTTCGTCACAAAAAAGCATATATAGTATTTCTATCAAATTACTTACAGATATTATTATTTTACAACGTAACGTATTGTATACTATATCATTCACAATTGTAAAAACATAGAGCATATTTCAAAAATAATTGTCATATTTCCCTTATAATTTTCTAAACAGATTTTCCTAACTGTGTATTTTTTGGCCCGGTAGTTCCAAAAATAAGACTATATTTTAAGAATAGCTTTTTAAATAGACAATTTAAGATAGTGGACAATTTTCGGATGCCACTTGTCATGAGGGAAAAAAGTATGTATTTTTAAGACTTTTATTTACCATCTTTTTAATTGCTCTACGAATATTTAAAAACTTGGTGGTGTAAAATTTATGTAAAATACGTGGGTTAATAAGATGTATTACGATTCCACCTTTTGAGATTCTACGCCGAATTATTTCAGAGAAAATCGGCTTGGAAAATAGAAAAACGTAAACGTACCGTAATGTAAAACCTGATATATCTTTCGTAGACGTATAAATATGGCTAATATTTTAAAATTTATAGCATCTAGTGTCATTGCTGCGGTTTTCGTTCAATCTTTACGTGGGCGTAGTTTTCAATATATCTTTGAAGCTATAATACATAAAATTATGACCCTTGAATTTTGTTTGAAGATCACGCGACTGGATGCCTTGTGTAACTTCAGATCTAACTGGTCTGGAGTTGGTTGTGTTGAAGGGACAGCTATCTAAATCCTAATGTAAGAATTGACGCACAATCCGAAAAGTATTAAAATTCACTACTTTCTTAAATATTAAATAAATATGTTTTAACAAATCGAAGTAACAAAAACTATTGAAGTTTCATTGGGAGAGTTACTATCGGAATTATTGTAACCATGTCCAAGTTCTTCTAGAGTTCCTTACTTTGTCCACTACTGTTATCTATGTTGTACATTATTAGTATTTTACAGAGCAATATCTATTACATGTAGAACTTTATTTTCTTTGGGTATAAAATTTATAAACGTGTCCACATACTTCACATAATCTCATTTGTTTTGTGCCTTTATTCTTCCATTAACTACTCAAACTTGATATTTGCTACTCGATTTGAGTTTCTTGCTAATTTACATTCAGACGGTTGCATCACATGGGATTGTGTTCTCTTGCAAAAAGTTAGATCCAATTACTATTTAATGATAATGGTAATTTCTTTCTGCTATATATAAAGGCTTTTGGGTCTATTTATGTATTCATTATTTTTAAAATACATTTATTTTTTTAACAAATTGAATGTCCCAACATGTTCGCAGAAGAAATGTTATTTATACCATATCCAAATTTATAAACACCTTTTAATGAAAGTGATTTTCGGTTCATTTTAAAGCTATCTAAATTTTTATAGTAAGGCAGAGTAACCACTTCTGCATTTCCATAACCAAATTGTCCAAATTACCTGTTTTGTACCTCTATAGTAGTTATCTACGTCAATTAAATTTTGCGAGCTAAATATGTAATGTAAATTGAAGTTTTATTTATAATTTTCCATTTTAGTCCACATTTGAGAATATCGAGCTTCAAAATTATATAGGAACATTCCATATTAAACATTTAAATTTCCAAGTGTCGGTTTTAGAAATACGAATACTGGTGTAGATTACTAGCATTTGATTAGAACTTTTAAACTTAAACGCGTTTAAAATCAAATTTAATATGAGAGTAGACCAAATTAAATATCTTTAATATAATCCTAACGAATGCTCTAAATGTGAAGGTGTTTTTATTTCTTTGTCACTTATTAAAGCTTTAAAGAATAAACTGAATTACTTAATCTTATAGAAAATGTTACAAACTGGCATATATAATAGTAAACTGACAGCTTTTTATAGTGGATGTGGATGGCGTTGCTGTTGCATTGAAAACTATAAGCATTTTTTTCATGAAATACTCATTATATTTAGTCTACACTATTCAAATAACTGCATAATAGCATGAAATATAAAACTTGATTGTAAATCAAATAAAAGTACAGGGTAATAGGATTTTCTATCTTTATTAATCGATGTCTGACGCTGCGAATCGTGAGAAACTCATGAAAACACGATGCAATATATTAAAATATTCAATATTTTTCTTGAAATGTATTTCAGGAAACAAAGGAACAAGTAAATAGTAATCGCTACAAAACGGGGCAGTGCCTAAGCGCAAACCCTGGTTCATTACTATATATTACCTTTGAAAAGTATGAAAGGCCAAACTGATATTTCATAATTTAAAACCACATTACTTTCTCCGAATGCCGGAAGTTACCGCTTTAAATAAGTCAATCGAATAGAAAAATGTTATTTTAAACCTTTTTAAAAACTTATTTGGAAACACTTTTTGTAATTTATTTCCGAAAAAATTTCTAATTTGGTTTGCGCATTTTCACTGTCAAGTGCTACTAAATGAGTGAAACGAAGGCAAAGACACGTGAAATGTAATTTTTAATATGTAAGCATTTCTTCAAGGTAAATACCGTCGTAGAAATTTGGATACATGTTGCAAAAAATAGAAAATTTATTATATGGTTTAAGATAATAGAATTCGTTATTTCTAAATAGTGTTAGAACCTGCTAACGTTATTTACTAACTCATAAAATATGTAACCTGAAATTTAAAACAAAAGTATGAAAACTTTCATAAACAATTAATTTAATAAGGTATTCCACCATATTGCCAGGCCACCAATTTCTACTGAAATAATAAAGTGAGGAAAATCTAATTATTTCATTTAAAATTTGACGACAATTTATTTCACTATGAAATGAAATAAGTTATGTGTAAATTAATCACTAAATTGAAATTAGTACAAATTATAAACAATACAAATTATAAAAGAAAAATTATTAAAAACTTTTAAGAGTAAAAAAATAATGTGATATTTTAGTGATCTCATAACGAATTGGTTTCATTTATTATAGTACGTAGTTATTTCTAATTTTATGTGTGTGTAGTTCGCAGTTAATGATTTATAGCAACTTTTTCAGAACTTTTTAATAAGCAAAGAACCCTTATAATTTCTTCATATCTGCTCTTCCACTCGTCTACCCGTCTCCCACAGACTTACAATTTCTTTAATTGTAAACCTATGTGATTGAAATAAACTTCCCTTATTTTAATTGATTACTGCTACACTATTTTTAATGTAACCCATAGTTTGACAATAAAATTGATTATACTAGCTACTGGACCCCAGTTAATAATATGGTTCGAAGTTAAAGATTCATTAACATCCTTTCATGCTACTATTCTGTTATTTTTCATTCATTTTTTTCTCCATTTTACTTAATCCAATTTTTTTATGTAAGTGCAAGCACTTTTGCTTACGTATAAAATTTGTCTAGTAACGAACTATTTGAACTATAAATAAAACTGAATCCATAAATAAAAGTCACTACTGAATTTCTCCGTGCCAAACCGGAAACATTTGCTGGTTGGCTACTTGAATGCCAGCTACAATTTCCTCCGTACATAGTTAAATATATTTCGACTCACCAAATAAGAATAGTGAACCTCTTTCACATTAAAATTGCTCTATGCCAATATTAATTTTTAAAATCAGGTGAACTTAGAAAGGTTCAGAGACTTAATTGAAAAATTAATTTAGAGAAAAAAGGGATCGGATTATTTAATAAAAAAATCTTTACAATAATTAAAATTGTTTTTTTCTAAATCAAATTGGATTAGCATTCGGGTAGATTGCAATTAAGATAACTATATTTTTAGTAATGTTACTTTATAATATTAGTTTCACGTGTATTTCCAAAGTTAAGTACAATAACATTAAATTTTTAATCTTTGCTTTAGTTCTGTATAAAGATTTAATATATCGCTTAGTGATTTTATCGCTTAGGGCTTAGAGATAGATTTAAAATAGCGCCTAATTCCTTGTTTTTAGAACAATCAAAAAGTATGCAATAGGTTTTAAACTATTTGCTTCTTGGATAATAAAAAAGTTGACTACGATACTGGCTTCAGTTTTTATATGAAGAAATAAATAAACACTTAATTATTTTTTTCTAAACATTTTATTTTCAAGAAGATTAACTATAGTAATACTATGTTTTAGGTAATCTTGCATTTTTGTCTTATTTTAAAATTTAAATGCTTTTTGAGTCGCAATTTTATTTGTAGCATTTAACACGGATTTGTAAAATTGTAGGACTAAGAGTCATTTATGTATTAACCCAGTCTACAATCTATTAATGTGTCCCATTTTATGTAGATTCGTCAAAAAATTACAGTTGTAAAGTAACGAACATTTAACCACCCAACTAAACTTTACAACAAGAATATTGGGTTTTATTTTATTGGTAACTATCTTAGTAAATGTGCAGGATATTTAGACGATACAACACTTTCACTTATTAAATTATAATTAATGAAATCTGTATCAATCTGGATATTATCCAGATCAAGCTCAAATGATTTACTAAAATGTTTCTCTTTTATTTATCTTCCTTCCCGTGTATTTCCATTTTCAAGCATATTAATTTTCTTAGCCCTATAAAGGGAAGAGTGTTTATTTATCTTTACTCTCAATACCGTTTATTCATTTTAATAATTTTCTGTTACGATTGTTTAATTTACTTGCATAATTTATCATGGCGAAATGTACTATGGCAATTTTTTTTTCATACCCTAAACAAATTAATTTTAAGTGAGCCAACATCATTTCCTTCTTAGGGGCCCAATACATTATCAATATGTAATTATAATCTATGTTATATACTTATATTTATGATAATTTTAGTATCATTAAGCAACTTTTAACCAAATCGTCCATTAAAATAAACCTCAAAATTTTAAGGAACTTTTACTAATAACGTAACTTTCACTAATAACTTTAACAATATATAAATATACTAATAACTTTATAAAAATTTCTTTATAATATATAAATATACTAACAAATTTACTAAGAAACTTTCACTAATATATAACTTTTTTTTTAAAATTAAAATTAAGCCCCAATAGAAATTTCACAGAATTATAATGATTAAAAAAAGTGTTTCTTTTTGCGTATTTATTTAGCTTGTAAATAATTTGTAAGGTCACAACATATTTTGATTTGATATTCATATTGGCTCGCGACTTCAAGAAAATGATTATGTGTATTAAAGTGATTTTTCATAACAAAATATTATACTTTGTGTTTCTTGCACAAAACTTACCATAATTTTAATTATAATATTTATAAAAATACGAACACGAAAATACTACAGGCTCGTGGAATGAATGTGTAGAAAAACAAAGGGCATGTTATAATCATTTTTTAAATAGAGTAATCCCCACCAAAACTAATAAAATAATACAAATTATAAGTAATTTTTTAAAATTTTCTTAATGAATAATCCCACAAAAAGGTTCAAAACTCAGAACAATATCATTGTGAGGAAAAATAAATTATAAGACAAAGTCTTGTAGTACAAAGCAATACCGAGTTCAAAAGTATTTCTTCGTACAACAAACTTAAAAAATAGGTAAATTCTCTAATTAGTATACAATCAAATTTGTACCTGTCAGCTTTTCCTGATTGTCAGTATTTTCATTTTAGGATTTACCACATTATAAGTTTTGTGTATAGAGCATTGCTATTGAATTCATCATTCCTTTGGATTTCGGCGATTTTTTTACCCCAAAAAATTAAAATTCCTAAAAAAATTGTCTCGAGTTTTTTAATATTTTAAGGTTTGATGGGATTTCAACAATTGTTTTTAGTTTTATTCAAAATTAATTAAATTTTTGTTCCATACGTTCCATAGATTTTTTTCTTTGTAACTACTAGTTTTGTTTTCCTTTTCAACTTTGGAGGTTTTTTCTATTAAAAGTTATCCTAACTGTCGGAACTGAAGTAATATTTGAATGTAAAGATTACCCGTAATCAACATTTTTTCTGGACGTAGTTTCTTTTTAAAATAGTATTTGGAAATCCAATCTTCCTATAAAATGACCTAAATTGACTATACTTTATTATAGCACTTTCTTGAGCTACCCTTAGCAAGAATTAGTATTTATTACATAAACTCCACTCAATTTTTTTATTCTCAAAATAGAAAAATAATTTTGGTTACAGGAAAGTAAGCAGGAACTGATAACAAAAGGTCGTCAATACTCAAAGTCTGACTTTTGAGAAAAATTATGGCGTAAGCCAAACATTTTGGAAACTATTCCACATATACATATGTTCAACTGAGTATTTCAGATATTATCCTTTATTTTTAAAACTTATAAAGTAAATTTTGACTATATTTTATTTACATTTCTTTCCTTATTTGCTACCCCTAATGGATCTGTTCTATCATACCAATTGACCCATTTACTAGATTAAGCTAAAATGGAAATTTTTTCTAAGCATTAATCTCATGTATAATATACCGAAACCGCTTAATAGAACTATCTTCAGAACCAAAGTATCCATAAGTACCTTGTTATTAGAATAAATATCGGTCATTATAGGTTATAGTTGACATTGCTCGCTCTCATATTTTTTTTCACAGTTTGTTTATACAATCGTGCAATGCATATATTTTTCCATATATAGGTAGCTGTTATCCCATTCATCAAGAGTTATGCAATTGTCATGCTAGTGAAAAAGGTAACAAAGCAGGAAAGAGAACGAAGTTAGAAATTGAAAATTTGGAAGTTGAAAAAGAAAATAAATTTATTTTATTATAAATTTGGAGCTTTTAAATATATTTTTAGAATTGTTTTTTTCGACCAGTAGTTTCAGTCGCAAAATAAGTAGGAAATGTATGTATCACTTCCGGATTATTCGCACTTTATTTCAATTCGTTGGACGCTTAAGTATTTTGATACAATTTTCGTTAATAAATTTCTAAAATATTGAACATATTATTTTTATCAGCAACTGGTCTCTGTACTTCTGATTTTAAAACTTCTTACCTCCAAAATGTATATATAATTATTACTGAATTTTTACTCCAAATTAAAGACCACAGTTACGTGGTAGGTATGCTAGTAAAATACATAAACTTATCACACTTTACACACATCAACAGGCTCACTGCGACTAAACGAAACATGAAAGGCGTCCTGCATATCGAAAACGCAGGAACACGCCGGGCTATATCTCAGTGTAAATTGATATAAACTAGCGCGGAAGGCGCCATATCCCATCAGAAACTGTGAAGTATAATCGCTGTTTTGCCAGTTTTTGTTTAAACGCTCGGAAAATAATATCCCAGTGATTTCCTGTTTGAAATCTAAGGAAGTCCATCGTGATTCGAAGTGAGCAGTGATGATCTACAAAATATGTCGTCTTCTTGGCAAAATGGGGATCATTTTCAGCATATTTGAAGCTCAACAGACCCGCAGTAAAACTCTTGTCTCGAGCCATAATTAATTTAGTTGCCCGTTTTATAATTAGGAGATCGGCAGGCAGAAGACTCGCCAAAACCAACAAAGCATCCATTTGACAGGTCCTGTAAGCTTTGTTCAGAGCAATAAGCGGCGCTTGCTGCAACCTAAGTACGACCTGCCTTCCTTGTTGGATTCCGACAAACCACGAAGCCCACACCGATGGTGTAGAGGCCAGTATACCCAGATATATTGCCGTATACATCAGATTGGTCGAGCTATTCAGACTCCAGCCAGTACCGGCAAGTCAGGTCATGACATTGAAGGCGGTTTGGGTTGTGCTCTTTTCGAAGTACCACGCCTTTGGTGCCGCCACGCATAAAGCTCCGACATGGACAATCGAGAATAACGCCGAAGTATGTGATATGGTCAAAATTTAACCCTCAGCCTTGTGGGGGGCAAATTTTAGCTTGTTCCTTTTACCCCAGTTTTATGCCCTGGCAAGAGAGTCCGCTGCCCGCTCGCAGGATATTGCGTGTATCCCACCAAATGACCGAGGAATGAAACCTGTGGACACCCCCTGGTGAACGTTTTCCTAACTTTAGTATCTCCGTCCGGCAAATAAACAAAACAATCGGGAAAATAATTCATAATCAACTGGCAGAGATTTCCTGATACTCGTCAGGACTCTAACCCAGTCAGAATGCCCGTCAGGCATTATTAAATGCGTCGGAGTTATCCAGGCAAACTTCGAACACGTAATTATCTAAGCACGCGTCTACCCAGGACAAGGCAGCAGAACACGCATCGTGTGGACAGTCTAGGTGAAAAATCGTACTGGTTGGAAAAACCCGGCGACCGAGACGGCTGTGCCAGTAACCGTGCTGCTATCACTTACTCAAGCAACTTCTCGAAGGCCAGAAAGAGCTTAGTGGGTCGATAGGACTTCAGATAGTTAAGCGATTTCCCATTACTCTTTAGTATGACCTTCAGTCTCTCCACTTTTCAGACCTTCGAAAAGTGAACATCATGTAACCAATGACTAAAATCGCCAGGATTTCAGAGGCCGTCGTCTCCAAACCACTTATCAGTTCTAATATCGATCTTATATATACATGGGGCCTTTCCTGAATTAAGAGTCCTAACGATATCTCCTCACTCGGAATGACGTGGTACCGGATCATAGATACTCTGTGGGATTATGCCAACTGCATTCCTGATAAGCTGCCGCACAACAGAGTCGAGAGAAAGGTCATAATCAAGGAAAAGAGTAGTCAAAAGATATTCCAAAGTTTCGCCGAAATTCCCAGTGTAATTCCTGTATGATGTCTTTCAAGGGCGCTAAAGACAAAAGGTTTAAAAGGGTTTCGTACGTTTCGTATACGGCATCTCATGGAATGAGTTACCTATTTTAGGTAACTATAAAAATGTAAATTCCCTTCATTTCTTCATTATAATTACATCAGCCTCCACTAAGGCCACCCGGTGAGTCTCCAATCATTCCCAAGCCATTTCAAGCTCTTTAATATGTTGGTGTATACGCCTCTTTTTCTATAAACCTTTTGCAGGATATCGAAGGTTTTACCCCACTAGTGGTTCTTATTCGAAGGACCGCGACGAGACGTTCTTAAACTCCCTCAGTACTGAAGACAACCCTGGACTAGAACTCAACAACTATGCCTTTGAGGTACTGTAATTTTTGAGCTTTTGGTGGAAAATTTGAAAGAGTCGGTTCCAGTCTTGACACCCCATCTAAAGAAAATTGTTGGTTTACACTTCATGTACTAGTGGGGTGGATTCGTTTGCAACCCAATGGAGAACAAAATTGTTCTATTATCGCTAGAGGACGCATCCTGTTTGGTTTGACCCTTCAGCTGCGTACCCCCTCAACAAACCCACTCGAGATAAGAGTAAGGTCTATGTCAGTCTCCTCCGAGAGTCCAGAAAAAATTGCGGGTATAGAGGGTAGGTTGTACAGCAAGAGGCCAGGGGGTTGGTGGATTAAATCCTGTGGAATTTACTCCAAGTAGGTTGGGACCTTGAAAATCATAGGCAAGGTTGCGCGTTTACGTCAGCACAGATGGTCACTGGTTTACACCCAATAGTATGCAAAACAATGTTGAGATGCCCACAGAAATATTTGGTGGACATAGAGTACTAAAATACATACTAAGTATAATAAATTATAACGGTCCAAGAGAAATCTGGGATACTACGCAATGCTCACTAGATAAGTATTCCAGGAATAGTACACCAATAGTTTTCAGGTTCAGGACAATAGTGGCTTTAGGTTTGGGCCCCTTATCCAGAATGAGGAAGTGTTCCAAACTTAGGAGTTACTGTTCTTGTACACACGCGATGCAGTCTACGGGTAATAAAGGTCTTCGAGAGCACGGACACAACTGTTGAGACACGCCCCGTATTGAGTTGTATAACCTCCAGCTTACATTCAGGTATAGGCTGTGTCCTTCATCGTCCGCTCCAGAGACCTAAATGCAAGACAAGCCTCGTTGCCTATTTGGTGTTCAACAGGTTTCTTGAATTTCTTACAGGCGATGTAGATGTCAGGTTCAGGTGCCTTCAGACAATTTTCCCATCGTGGCCCTTCTGCGTGCAGCAGTTACGCTACTGCTCGTCCTTGCAGTGACGCACCACATAGCCGGTGGCATTTGAAGCAACGCGTTACATGCACGAAGTTTGCAATTCTACAAAATGTTAAGCCAAGAAACACGTGAACAACCCTAAGCAATCGTTCCTCCATTATCTAAAGTAATTCTAATAGAATATCCTTATTTCGACTTCTGGATAAAATTGCGTTGGCTCTCATCTTGGGCAGGTCCTCGGCAGTGAAGTCGCTTCCTATTACTCATTGAGACAACAGAGTAACTCTTCCGCTGCCATATCCTTTGGTACGTCATAAACAATAAGATTTGGAAGCTTGTCTCGTTTGTCCTCCATTTTTATTCCTTCTATGGAGAAAGCAGGCTTTTGTAGCTTCTGGACAATCTCTTGCCTCTATAACGATTCCACCATTACAAAATGCGGCCGCCTTGTTTACCCTGATGTCAAGAACCTGCGGTTTAATTTCCCAACAAAATTTTTCAAAATTTGAGTACTAGTCTTCGGCGGCTTCTTATCCAAACTCTAAACAAACACTAGTTACGGTTTTGGTTGGAGGTCCTTGTTTACCACAAGGATACGCTCTTTAGCCAGTGGTATTGCTGCCGAATATTCAAATGTAACAACCGCACTATAAGAGAGAAATGCGGCTGGTCACAGCGAGGCTAGTTTGTCACATTCTTTGCATATAGAATTATTTTCCGCATGGGCTGTATTTAGTTCCCCCCCCCCCCCCGGATATGGGTTAACTCTTCAGCCCTAAGTATCACCTCGGCCATTAAACCATTCGTAATCCGGGCTATTTTTTCTTTCAGTCCGAGTGCGATGTTTCCAGAAAAGGTGCTCAGGCCTTGCAGATCCTCAATGAAGTTTTTGGCCCTTGTTATATGACCCACACCTCGGTCATAGTGGCGTTTCTTCTCAGTTAGGATGGGCGGGAGTAGAGTTATAGTCATTCTTCTCCTTCTCCAACTTTTGGTCCGAATGCTCGTCCTCTTTATTTTCTTCCCCAACATGACTTATGTCCGTCCGAGATGAGGTCCTCATTCCTTCATCCCAAAGCGGCTGAGAGCTTGCTGAATAAATCCTGTAATATATTCTTCGTCAACTACTATCTTCCTGATTGATTCAAACTGGGCAAGTTACTGAAGCCTTTTCCCACCCTTCTCGGGTGGTTCCTTCCTCTCACTCATCGTTCGCTTTATTTGAAGTAATACGTAAGTAAAGCGGATAGTATGTAAATAATTATAAAATACTATTTACAAATAAAGGTAAATGTAGACAGATGAAATAACGTCACAAGCTATTCAGCAATGGTACGCGCACTCCGTTAGAGAAAAAAAATAAAATAAAAAGTATACTAGTCCCTTTAATTGATAAATAAATAAAAAAAAACTAACCACCTAAGTTGTTTGTGCGCTGGTTGCTAAAACACTAGCAAATACCTAATAAAAAAATAAATAATTTTAAACCCTGGTAGCTATATTTAACTAAATCGAACTAAAATTTAACCTGAGTCCTAAATAACTCTATCTCTTCCTACTGATTTAACCGATTTAAACCTAATCTAAAATAATAAATCCAATTAAAATAATATTGAAAAAAAATGTTCTGCACAATGTTCTACTCCGTCAAGTACGAGATTCCATGTTAGAAAATAGATATCGAGTCGCCGCTAATAGCTGGGACTGTGTAGGCGCAACATAGTTATTGTAGTAAGACAGCTGTTGCTTTCTTAAAATAATACTAAAATTATTTCAATGAAACTCTTGGTACTATTTAACTTAACTGGTAAATGACCACCGTGCTCACATCAAATTTCACAAACCTTTGGTCATAGAAACAGCAATTTGAAGCATTTAAAAAAAGTGGGTAGGACGGTTATTCATTTTTATCTATAACTTAGAAAATTTGTAGAGTTTATATACAAACTTAACTTATCTCCATTTACTCAATTCTCCCTTAAATGGTTACAATATTGTCCTCCGGAAAAACAACTATTTTCTGAAAAAAAAACCCTTAGCAATACGCACTGATATGTTCACTGCACAGTAACACCATTTTTTTGGTCAATTTTATATGTTTAAAAAGGTAAAATTATCAATATATTTTACGAAATAAAGCAAAATATACATATATTTAATAATTTCAAGGAAAATTACAAAAAATTGTGGAAAACTATTTTTAAAATATTTTTGAAACGAAAGCGCTCGCAAACGTATCCGTACGCGACGACGGACGAGGACAGTACGATAATATTAGGCATTGATGTTACTATGTGGTAAAAACTACAGTACATTTTAATAATTTCGCCTAAGATGTAAACTAAAACGAAAACTTGGACAACAATTATATTGTCCCATTGTTCTAGGTTTGTGTCGAAAAATTCGATCTTAGTTTATTATAATTATATAATTTAACGTATTAGAACTTAATGTGTTAATTTAGTCTTTAATAATGAGTTGGACATAAATTTATTTCTTTGTTAATGGGCTGAATTTTATAAAGGACTTAACATATGGCTAAAATAATAATAAGTAACACAATAGATATTCAAATTATTATATAATATTTACGTGGAAATGAAAAACATGTAAGATGTTTTGGCCCAGGGAATGAAATTAAATAAAGGGTGTCCAGCGGGAATTTTTTTATTTAAAATGATCGTTACTAGTTAATTTACCGGGCAAGGGACGTGGAATGAGTAGCGTTAGTTGTGCCATCTTTGCGGATATGTTAGTCGCAATGAGTCGCTGGTCGGGAGCGCACCGCGCGTTTACGGTGGAATATTATTTGAATTGTGGTGAATGCCCAATTAACGGATTGGAGCGCGTTGTGTTTTCTGTTCCCATTTTGATATTCGACGATTAAGCGATAACCTGAGCACACAATTTATCTGGTCTTAGGTACAAAGAATTCGACAACAAGGGACAACAGTTAATAGGCCGCCACCAGGACTATCTGAAAATTAACTATATCAGAAAATGCACCAAAATATAATTAGAAATTCAAGAAAATCGATAAAAAAGATTGCCGCTTCTACAGCCATTAAGAAGTCAACTGTGCTTGTGATTTTGAGAAATCAACTAAAGCTTCATCCCTAAAAAAATCAGGTCATCCAAAAACTTAACGATAGTGATATGTTTTAAGGGTACGCAAAACAATGTTGGAACGTTTTCAGCCCACCGTTTTAACCCCAAATACGCTAGGAAGCATATTGTTTAGTGATGAAACTCATTTCCACATCGGAGGCTACATAAAAAAACAGGATATGTGTTACTGGAACCCGAACAATCCAAGGGAACGGCGTCAGAAGAGCTTGCGCTACCCTAAGACGACAGTATGGTGCCCATAAAAAGACATGGTGTTTTTCAACAAGATGGAGCAACTCCACACACCGCCAGGGTCTCAATACGAAGTTAAGAGAAATTTTCCATAGAAAATTAATAAGCAAGTAGGGAGACATGCCCTGGCCATCCCGATCGCCGGATTTGACGGCGTGAGATTTTTTCTTGTGCGGTTAAGCCTAAGGTGATTTGTAATAATCCCTGCACTATATCTGCCCCACAAGAAATATTCGGCCTGATATTGCTGCTATCCCCCCCAAAACCTTGCTCGCGCGTACTTGGCAATATGAGGGTTCGCTTACAAGAGTGTATCGGGGTAAATAGACGCTACTTAGAAGACGTAATTTTTAAGGAGTGAAATTCTCAGGCTTATGTTACATTTTAAAAATAAAATAAATGTTCCAAACTTACTTGTTGGTTTTTTATTTAATTTCAAAACAGGAAAATTCCCGCTGGACAACCTTTATTATTCTTTATTAGGAAATATATTATAAATTGTAATTTCAAAGATTATAATCATACTAATTATAAATAATACTAAAATATACTAATAAGTAGAAAACTGATTACATGAATAAACCGTTAATGCATCGGTACACGAATTCTTATCCCGCTTACATCCTTTTTTAATATGCTGTTACAGTAATCTCAGAGCAAAATTTTGACTACCAAAATATGCCCCTTATTTATTTTAACCATACCCCTTATCCTAATATCTATTCATATTACATTTAATTCATTAATACGGCCGGAATGACGCAGTGCTGCTAGCGAACCATATATTTTTAATTATCTTCTTTTGTCTACCCATTTAATAGGCGTAATTAAATAATCAGAAAGTGTTATATCTCTTGCAGTTACAAGATAAAAAATGAAGCAGAATATAATTTAACATCGATTCATTTAAAGGAACTTTAATTATTTCTTTCTTTTTTAAGGTTTTTTAATGAATGCCTGATTTTTAAAATCGTAGACTTCTTGTTACTAATTACCTAATAAAATGTTTAATCTATTTCTAACTCTAATTTTAGACCACTAATCTCTCTATCAAAGCATTTAAGTAAGCTATTTTGTAAAGCCAGATAATTTACATTCATTTACTTATACAAATTTGTACACCAAACTAAAAGCAATCCATAATGGATCGGCACATTGAAATATTATTAAAGGATGAAAATTATTCGAAATTTTCCAGTAAAAATCATGGAATATATTTATTTTGTTGTGTGTGTATATATATACATATATATATATATACACACATATATATATATATATACATATACATAATACACACACATCACCATAATAAATATGAATTTTCAGTTGTTTTTTAGTATTCTAAAAACATATTTTAGATATAAATTTAACCTTAATAAGAAATTTACATTTTCAAATTTTATCCCAAATTTTACCTGCCGTTGTGGTGTCTCTGTGGGTGGTCACGTATGTAAATAGATAACTTAATAACGAGACTTAACGTAAATTTCCAATATTCAATTTTTAAAATATAATTTCATGATGATTCTGCCATGTAAAGCAGACAAGAATATATGTGTAAACATGCTACTATAGTATAGAATGTGGCTTTTATCGCAAAACTCTCCACTAAGACATGTTTTTCTATGGAGGTGATAGTGAATGTTGTATTTTCAAATTTGAGAAATGATACAGCAAACTTCAAATATTTTGTTTTCATTAACACCTAAATGAAATACTTATGATAAATTTAAACATTTCAGCCTAAGACATTGAGGTCATACCTATATTTTGAACCAACAAACTTCAATTTGGCTTTAGTTGAAAAATATGTTAGACTTTATTTATTTCATTACAGTAAGTTTATTAAAAATAGACCAACGTAGTACGCCGTTTATTTTTGCATAAAATTAAGTTATGTAACCAAAGCTTAGAAAATAAACTAAAGCAACTATTTTGTTGGCTATGCAAAAGGAAACATTCTGCGGTGTGTCCCAGGAGACATTCTCCGATGTGTATAATCATTATATATAGCGCTGATTATGGTATGGGAACAGGTTTATGTATGTCTAGATAAAAAATACTAACATTTTGTAAATGAATTTCCTCACTAGACTTCAATAAATGGAATGTTGTAGAGTAATAAGAGTTTGTTAATATATTTCAAAGCCTGTAAGATTAATCTAGGAAAGTGAAATTAAATTATTTTTCTACCACATATTTATAATGTTTGTCAAGTAATGTCACTATAATGATCTCATATAGTTTACCTTTAATACTGTCTTTTTGACTATGGCATACACTCCTAAAATAATAGTATATTTACATATTTCGATTATATTTCTTTTACATTCTTTAATAAGTTTAATTTTATCTTGACTCACGATAACTTAATAACTATATTAGTTAAATAATACAGTATAAGAGTAAACTTACAAAGAACGATCAGAGAGAAATAACTGATCTCAAACAACGCAAAATAATAATACAACCAAAACTATTAGTCTAGTAATAAATGAGGATCGATTATATAGTACATATTACCTTTTTACACAAAACTTATAAAATAGTAATTAAACGACCATAATGTTTAAACGATTAACATATAACGGCAAAAAAATATCTATCACTACTTTAACAAAGTAATAAGATAGAAATAGTAATAAGGGAGAAGTTCGAAATTTTTCTGTTTACTTTAAAAAATAAATTTCAAAACTATGGGAAATCCTAGAAATGTTTTGTTAATATATCATAATTAATGTGAAAGTCACTGCAGTTTAAATTCGGATTGCTAATTTGAATTTTGTGATTAGGGATAATTGATGAAGTCTTATTATCTTGGCTTCTCGCACGCTTGCGTTGCAATATTTTCTATGAAATTATGTTTTCAGTGGTTGTATTTAGTTTTAAAGCGTATAAATGAGTGAATAATTTGTTTTACTTAAATCAGACTTTTGGGAATATTCTTTTGTACCTAAATCCATTAATACTATAAAGAAAACGCAACGCAAAATATCCTTTTTGTGTTCGTAAATTCAATAATTAAGCGAAAATAGCCCAAGGTTATTAGAAGAGAACAGATTGGTCATATGACTCATAGATTTTTTTATTTCAAAAGATTATATTTTTTCATTTACAAAGATTATTTTACATGAGTAGTAAATATTATTATATTTTAAGTTACCTATCTATAGTACGAAATAAAGCCATTTATCGTTGTTTGAAGTTTGGAGTGCTTAAGATAAAAACAATACAGCATTATTGTTTTAAATATTTAATTTTGTTAAGTTCAAAGAGCGGGGTGAATAAAAATATCAATATACTTTACAAATAATATCATGAATAACATTATCAGTAATTATGATTAATGTAACATTATTATTCATAAGTTTGAAACGGACACTGAAAATTGTATCATATAAAATGTTCGGCAGTATTCCTTGCGGTCTATGCAGAATTCAGCTGCTTTAAAGATGACATCTGAAACAAAAGTTTTATCAACATGCTTAAATTCTCAACTTACCAAATTTTTGTGTGACCCAGTAGAACAGTATGAACCAAAAGCTACACATGGGTATCAATTATATCCTAATGATTACACTGTTGAAATTAACGATCCCCGACGAAAAAGTCAACACTAAAAAGAGATTTTAAAATAAAGGGTTCCAAATTAGTAATAAAGTAAATCAAAAATATAAATCTATGCAACATTTTTTTGGAGAAAAATAAAAAATCAGATAAAGGCGACCCTTTGGTAAAAAAATAATATTTTCCAGTCTGTTCATCTGGAAGTTGTGAAACAAATAGGTTATCGCAAAAAGATTACTCTCATAAGTCTATGCTTTTTTTTAGGTTTGAAAAAAGCTTTATTTTGCAGTCAAAATACTCTATTTCATTAGAAAAATATAATGATAAATAAAAAAATCGTCTAAATATTTGGTACTTCGTCCTTCATTCCACTACTGACTGAAAAATGTTGTATTCAACTAATTTTCTTACCGCTCAAAGAAAGAAATCCATGCATACGTCCTACTGCCTTTCGAAAAATAAATTTTAAAGCTGGGGGTACAATTGATTGCTTTGAATTTTAAATAAAAAAACACAAATACCCTAAAAAACAATCTCTTTTGCTTAAGGCATCTTTTTCAAAAACATCAGTTAATTTTTTTCCTTACAGATAAAAGCACAAACATGTGCCTTGTTTTCCTCTGCGCTCAGTTTTAACCCCGCATTTTATTATGCACATATGGTCTTCTCTTTTTACCAAAATATATTATCACTGTACTCTTCACTAATAACTTTAAATCAGTGCATGTAAAGTCATATGTTTAATAGTCTCAATCGAGTTAAAAAAAAAACCTTATTGATATCTACAGGATACTAAAAGTTTTGGCATAAAAATAGCGGGTTTCGTCGATGTTGTTATTATTATGAAAATTATCCTATATTTATTATGATAAAAATTATAACTTATTAGTTTGACACCTTGTGTTCCGGGATCATTGCATAAAATATTTCTTGAAAAAAAATACAGATCAACATTAATCTGTCTACTTTTGCTTAATTATCTGATAGTGTTTATCCATTACAACACATATGAGAAAAACTACAACAATAAAAAGTATATCGTCTATATTAAGGTCGTGTTCGCAAGAGTAATTTAATGCATAGTAAATTGCAGTTGACCGTTTGTGAGTGAAGGAAGAAACAATGAAAACTCGTGGTACACTCGCGTTCGAATTATCTATCATAGACGGAAATTTAGATACTTATTATTAGATAATTTTTTAATAGATTTTGATTTTGTTTTAGCAAATTCAAATTATCTTAATATACATTTTATCTAACCGTTAAGTTATGATAATGATATAATTAAAGAACCTTGTATTTATTTTCTACGGGGCAATTACACACATATATATATATATATATATATATATATATATATATATATATATATACATATATATATGTATATATGTAAATATATTAATGCAAACAAAATACATATACATTTAAAACTTTATAAGATTTCCTGTTATGAGCAGTCCCTTAGAAATTGGTTTAAAGATTTCAACTCCGATTCAATGATAGTATTTCTCATGGTCCAAAAATCTTAATGGAACCTTTCTTCTTCCATTAACTTTAATCGTTAAGACTTTTGGGGATAACAATTTTTAAGGAGAAAATGAAGCATGAACATTAATGTCAGACCGCATCCAAGATGTTGGAAGTTTCGATCTCTTGAGACAGCTGGAAGTGATTTTTTTATTTATTATTGATGAAGGGGGTTTTAGTCCCTTCAATTATCAAAGTAAGCGTATTTAATCAATACCATTTATACAATTTTGGACCCTTACTAGATTTTTTATACATGATCTGTCAAAAATACCAGCTTTTAGCTTCTCAGGACTAAAATCTTTTGGGTTTCCTTACAATATGTTTAAAATATTCCCCGTCTTTATTGAAAATCATGAAAAATTGCTCAATTAATCCTAATTTGATATGAATAGAATCCAATACTATGCCTTAAATAGTAACTAAATTTTGCGACTGACATTTTATAAGCCCAGAATCAAAAGTTCTCTGAAAAATATATATAAAAAAGGATATTTCATGTAACAATTTTATCAACCCAAGAGAAAGGTGAACATCTGTAAATGTATGAATATCAACCATTTATATTCTTCATATTTAATTCAGTTCAAAGCTAAGAACACAGTTCCAATTTTGTTTACTTTGATTTGCTTGAATTGCTATAGACAGATTGATTTGCTATATCAGTCCTCTTGCCCCAATGCAAGAGAAACCTATTATGAATGCGCTTCGAAGATTTAGACAAAGAACAATCATTCGAGACATATGTCTAAAAATCCTTGTAAACATAAGACCTCAAGAATATTTGGTAAATATAATATTACCTTCGCCAAAAATAAAAAGACAGATACATTTCTTTAATAGTAATCCAGTAATTGGCCATTTTATTGCAAAAACTCTGAATAAGGGTTACAGCAATGGTATTGCCAATCGCTTGTAATTTCTTCTCTCTTAATCGCGTTTCTAAAAATTTGAACTAAGATTTGGATAGGTGAAGATAATTTATGAAACCAATTAGATCATATTCCGTGAATAATTTTGGATGTTTAGAGAACATTTCACACTGCAGTGTTGAAAGCCTATTTACTGAATATTGCCTATATTGAATATTGAATAAGCCTATTTACTGACAATTATCTTAAACGTTCTTTAGCAGTGTTGTAATACATCATTACATTTTAAACTAGGTAATGTCGCGGAGTGTAAATTGAAATTAGTGTACTTAAATAAATTTTTCGTTTAATTCCATGATATAAACAATATAAAAAGTCATTGTGAAGATTTTACGGTTCGAGTCAGATATTTGGTTTTTCCTATTGAAAATATCCTCTTTTTAGTTGTCCATAGATTTAGATACTAGACATAAACTTTATTGACTCAATAAGGTTATTAATTCTTATTAATTTCAGAAGAGGATATTTTCAATTCGACTGTATTTTTTGTGAATGTTACCTTATATTTTCATTATTTATAATTTGGATTATTATTGTTTTATTTGGAAGGAAACACCTTCAGTATGGTTCAAAATTTGCTTACCTTAAAGTTTTAAGATTCACCATAAAATTCCTCAAAACCAAACAGCACGGGTGCCGTGATTGAGATTGATCGATGTAATGACAATCTAATAAGACACGTCTAAAGGTGATATAAGTTTGTTTTTCAGGAAAATCAGGGTGCATTGATGAATCTGGAAGATGGAACTCTTTAATGATGGCAAATAAATTCATCGTGTTTGGACTCGTTAGACATGTTTTAACAAAGCAAGAATGTAACAACATAAATAGAATTATACGGATACGTACTAAGGAATAAAACTGCATGTTGAAACGATTCGATATAGCTGCATGTCCCGTATGTTGTTTTTGTTGTCAATTCTATTTTTGCCATTAATTTTTGCACTACTTCTATTCAACCGATTCTTATAAATATTCGCACAAATATTCAGCCCCCGCGACAATATATTATTTTAATTTCAATCTCTGATCTCTAAATAATGATACTGCATGAGTGAGTAAGACATGAGGATCGGCTATTTTTAAGCTACTATTGTGGGTTTCAGGCAGAGAATTTGTCACTGACTACGGGTTCCAATTCCTCAAATTGATGCTGCATTTATACGACCTATTTTGTATACGTTAACTTTGTGTACGTCTTTTGTATTAATCAACAAATACAAATATTTTTTTTATTTCAATGGCCCAAAGTTGATTCATAAATTATTGGTTGGAATTTTATAACAAAATTTAAAAGTTACCTTGGAATTCTTCAAGTGACGTGATCAAGTTTAGATGATGTAGGTCTAATGATAATCTAGTCATAAATTTTCTGAAATTTTAGTACGGCTAAGGGCGGTATAAATCTCCTTTTAGCCAATTCAGGATAAAATGATGGAGCCAGAAAGGAATGACAGGAACTCCTCACTAATAATAAATAATAGTATGTATAAATCACTTTCCCTCTTTGCTTCACCGTAGTCTGTGCTTTATGCCTGTCACTAATATTCTAGTTGCGCGCACACTCACACATACTTACCTACCTACCTACGTACGTAATGTTTAATCATTTCAAGCATTTGTCCTTACTGAGTTTGAACTAATTTCCCTGGTCTTGATATAAGCATGACAATAGCAAAATAAACAGATAGGTAAGTATATACAATTGTATGAAAAACATGAAGCAACTAAGATATTAGCAGGTAAGCAGATAAGTAAGTAATATATAATAAAAAATAATAAAATAATAATAAAAAAATGATCAAACATTAGTATGTAGGTAAGAACGCAAATAAGTATGTACAAATACATAAATATACATATATATATATATATATATATATATATATATATATATATATATATATATGTATATATATAATGTGTTTCTAATTCTTATCCTTGGATAATATGGTGAACAGTAAAACTATAGCATTGAGTTGCTCTGAAAAGAGATTTATTACATAAACAAATGTTTACACTTTTACAAAACAATTTATAACGTTAATTAATCACAAACTCACATGAAAAGAGAAACAACATTTAAAGCTATTGCTTCACTAGTTCGTATCAATTAAGTATTAAAATATTATACTATATCATATTATAATTCATTGATCGTTTCTATGAACATAACCTATTTTTCTATCGTGGCGTGGCGACATGTCCAAGTGACAGCTAGCACAGATCATATGCAAACTTCATGCTGAATGAAGTGTCACTCACTTCGTTTACATCTTCCTCCCCTCCATAGGTAATTATCAAAATTTTAACGTATTACTACCACTGGAACGAGTTTTGTTATGTGGAAAAGGTTTGACTGTACCTTTTTGTGTCCCGTGTTTACTTTGTAAATTGAATTAGATATTTTCTCTATAATTTGATATGGACCAATTTTCAATTCATCTAGTTTTTTTCGGTTTAACCGATTTCCGTTTTCAACATATACTAAATCTCCGACTTCAAATTCATAATTTTTTCTGTTTTTATCAAATCTTTGTTTATTATAATTATGTAATTTTATACTATTTTCTAAGGCAATCTTCCGGTCTCGTATTAAATGTTGATTCTGTAATTTATTTTGTTTCAGTTCGTTTGGTAGAATGTCCACACTTTTTCCCTGCAGTAAATATTTTGGGGAGAACCCTGTCACATTATGTTCGGTTTCGTTATATTTGTTTGTGCATTCGTGAGCAATGGTAGTCCAAGCGATCTTATCTCTTTTTTCATTAATTTTACAACGAATTTTATTAACCAATGTTTGGTTTAATTTTTCGTTCAATCCATTAGAAAATGGTGCATTTACTGCAGTGAACACTATAGGTATACCTTCCGTTTCTAAAAAATACTTAAATTCTTTTTAATTTATACCCGGATATTGGTCTGACAGAATCAAGTCTATTTTATAAATCATGTGTTACTCTTTGGACTAGTTTTATAAAGTCATTTGCATTCTGAGTTTTGGATGTCAAAATGTAGGCGTAACGAGTGAAGTGATCTACTAGAAGATGTAAATTCGTTTTTATTGAAGATGCACCACCAAATCCACCTATGGTATCTATAGACACTATTTCGAACGGATGTGTGGCTGGTCCTAAGTGAGACATTAGTCCAAACTTGTATGCTCCTCTTGATTTATTTTTTAGACAAACGTCACAGCTTTCGCATATTTTTTTTATGTTGTCTAATAAATGTTTAGCTTGATAAAAGCGTTTTATTTTTTTTTCTACTTGTTGTTTTCCTATGTGGCAATAGTAGTGATGAACTTGTTTTATAATATGTTTAATAAAGTCTTCAGTTAGTATAATCTTTTCATGTTTTCCAAGCTTTTTATAATATATATTATTTTTATAAATAAGTTTATTTATATTCTCTTTTATATCTTCGTTTTTATTTTGATCTTGTTGTATATCTTCTATTTTGATACTTTTAAACTACTTTCTTCATTTTCATCTGGTTCTAACACTGGGTTTCTGCTTAAGGTATCTGCCTCTATATTATATTTTCCCGGAGAATATATTATTTTAAAATTGAATTGCGACAAATGAAACGTAAGATCTCCCAGTTCTTCATCCGTTCTGGCTTTTATATTCATTTTTTCTAAAGGTTTGTGATCTGAAAAAACCGTGAATCTGTTTCCTATAAGCCAATGTTGCCAGTATTTAACCGCCTCTTTTATAGCCAGACACTCAAGATATATAGCTTTTCTCTGTTTTTGGGAATTGTTTAATTTTTTGGAAAAATATGCGCAAGGTTTTTCATCACCATTGGGTTGAATTGGTTTTAAGATTGCAGCTATGCCTTGTATGCTAGCATCTGTATAAATATTGATTGGTAAGTCTGTATCAAAGATTGCTAGGATTGGTTTTGAGCAAAGTAGTTTTTTTATAGTATCAAATGATTCTTGACATTTATCGGACCAGACAAATTTTTCTCCTTTTCTTAATAAATTATGTAATGGATCCAGCGTTATTGACATATTTGGTACATATTTTCCATAGAAATTTATTTTTCCCAAAAATTGACGAACGTTTTTTTGTGTTTTTGGAATCGGGAATTCTTTTATGGCAATTAAATTATCCTTTAGCGGAGTTACCGTGTTGTTTTTTATTATATGCCCTAGATATTTTACCGAGTCCTGTGCAAAGTTACATTTCGTGAATTTTAATTTAAACCCTTCTTTTAAGATTGCTTCCAATAAGAAGCATAAGTGTTCTATATGTTTCTCAAACGTTTCTGAAAATACTAAAATATCATCTATGTAATTAACAGTAAAATCTGACAATTTATGCTTTCTTATAATACTACTCAGGATTCTCTGAGAATGGCGGGCGAAGTTTTTAAGCCAAAAGGTAAACATGTCCACTGATAGTGTGTATTCTGGGTAACAAATGCAGTTTTTTTTCTATCTTCAATCTTAAGAGGTATGGACCAAAACGCCGAGTTCACATCAAGTGTTGAAAAAAATTTACATTTCCTCGTTTTTATCATTAAATCCTCGATTAGAGGAAACGGTTGCGATTGGGGAACTACAATCTTATTCAATTCTCGAAAATCTATGCAAAGCCTTGATCTTCTTCCTTCTTCTTTTTTAAATGCTAGTGTTACCGGAGCCGCAAAAGGGCTATATGATTCCTCGATTAAATTATTTTCTAGTAGTTTTGATATTTGATGTTCAATTTCTTTCATATCCTCAATAGAGCACCTATATGGTCTCTTAATGCAGTACTTATCTATCAACAGATCAATATATGCTTCGTAACCTTTTACTGTACCTATATCATATTTATCTTTAGCGAAAATTGAATTATATTTGCATATCAATTGATCAATATCAGATATTTTTTTATGATCTAAATGATTTATCGTAATATCAAAATCATTGACCCTTATATTTTCATTAAAGTTTATTTCATATTCGTGAATAATAACTTCTTTTTCATTTTTATTTATCCCTATGTCACTACCCGTACTGCCAGGAATTTGTTTTGTGATTATAGGTTGTTTTTCTTTTTTTTTTATGTATTTTGTCTTATTGTTATTGTTGTGGATATTTTGCATGATTTCTAAATTCTCATTTTGAGTTAATTTAAATTTTTGTATACAATCTAATCCAACTAGAAAATTATAGTCGAAGTTTTCTTCATATAACAAATCATTATAACAAAAATATCAACATGTTTTTCAATTTCAAAAATTTTTAGTTTTAAAGTTACCATTCCTATTGATTTTTTTACGCCATTAATTGTTTTCAAACCTGTTTTTTATAATGAGTTGGTATTTTTTTTAAAGATAATAACCTTGAATTTATTAAGGACACATTGGATCCTGAATCATAGATTCCTGATGTTTCTAAAATGTCATTTATTAGTAATTTAATTTTAATTAATGGCGGCACTACCAGTTTTTTGGTTAATTTCATTTAGTTCAGTCTCTAATTCTGAATTGTTTACATTCCTTATCTGATCGTTTTTTGTTCTATCATTATTTTTTATCTTAAACCAACATTGTGATTCGGGATGGTAACGTGTACCTTTATTTTCTTTTTCACAAATTTTACACGGACTAACCATGGGCCTTACATTTTTATCTTTAATTTTACTTTCGGAAGCTATTATCTTTTTATTAAATGTTTTTTTTTATTTACCATGTGCTCTATACTTCTTATATTATTAAATAAATCTTGAGTTTCCTTTAAACTATTTCTATCAATTTTATCCGCAATGAAATTCGGTAATCCGGGGGCGATTAGATCAATTAGAGTATGTTTATCTATGGACTTATTTATTTCTAATAGCAGTTTCTCTTTTTTTAATGCATACTCCAGTAATGAGCCCTGTCTATATTTAAATACCATTGCATACCTGATCGGTGACCAACTCTTATCTGCATATGTCTCACTAAAGTTTTGTTCCCACATAGCCCATTCTGAATTTATTGTGTATTTAATCAGCATAGAACTATACCAGTCTTTACAGGAATCTTCTAAAAATAACCTAAAAATTTCAATTTTTTTGATATCCTCCTCTATGTCTAAACGTGCACATTCCGCTTTAAAGATTGTCATCCACTGGGGCACATTGGTAATCTTACTACTAAATTTTTGTATAACAAATTTTTCTGCCATTTTTCCCACATTAAAAGGTTTTGATGATTCATTCTTCATTTCAGCGAAGCTTTCCATGATTTTTATTAGATATTCTTCAGAGATTCCTGCTGTAGAAGTTTTCGGTGTTTCTTTTTCCTCTAAAAGGTATCCCATGAACTGTTTATTTCCATCTTCATCACAATAAACCGCCTTTGTTTCTGGGTTCATGGATATCCATACCTGTCGCTTGTCATGCCGTTTTTGTAAAGTAGCTTTGATTTTTTGAAAGATTTGTGTTTTTATTATTGCATCGTGTAGTTTTACAGGTTGTAATTTATCCGGGAACACAAAGGTATTGTCGTCTAAATCGGTAATTGTTGTTATACAAATAATATTTGTCTTCACATCTTCACTGGCCTTGACTACGAATTCGAACTGTAATTTGTCCATTATTCTTGGGAATTAGCTGTAGAAATGTTGTTTTATAATGTGTTTCTAATTCTTATCCTTGGATAATATGGTGAACAGTAAAACTATAGCATTGAGTTGCTCTGAAAAGAGATTTATTACATAAACAAATGTTTACACTTTTACAAAACAATTTATAACGTTAATTAATCACAAACTCACCTGAAAAGAGAAACAACATTTAAAGCTATTGCTTCACTAGTTCGTATCAATTAAGTATTAAAATATTATACTATATCATATTATAATTCATTGATCGTTTCTAAGAACATAACCTATTTTTCTATCGTGGCGTGGCGACATGTCACTCACTTCGGTTACATATATATATATATATATATATATATATATATATATATATATATATATATACATATATATATATATATATATATATATATATATATATACATATATATACATATATATATATATATATATATATATATATATATATATATATATATACACATATAGCAACTAGAATATTAGTAAGCAAATATAAAATATGTACAGGTATTTACAGGCTTGAAGCACGGACTGATTTATATGTCCGTATGTATATATGTATATGTGTACGCGTGCAAGTCTCTGTGAAGATACCACAAACGTCAGATGTTGTAAAGCCAAAAATATCCGTTCAAATTTCAATAATTGAAATATTATCGGTATTGAATTTATAATAAGTACATAACATTTTGAGTAACATAAAATATCGTATGCATTGAATATTTCTAATAAAACGTTTTCACAAAAAATTGAACCACCAACTTTAAATTACTACGTAATAAGGTCAATGGAAATTACAAAGTAATGAAAATACGCGTATCGAGTTGAAACTTTTGCGGTACAATATTGTTTACGAAAATAAACAAATTTGTGCCAAGTGAAAGTAGCAATCATGTGTGCGTGTTTGTGCGTGGGTGTATGTAGGCGCGCGAGAGCGCGTGCAATACCTGAAAGAGATGAGACGCGTCGACTTGTTGCCGAAAACTTCAATATCATAAAACGGCTTTCTATAAATATGAACTCATCTCAAACATAATTACAACATTCTAGATTATTTAGGTACTTTTTTGGTACGATATTATACAAGTAAACAAAAACTAACTAATTAAGAATGGTATGGATAGAAATATTTAACTATCCCAACGAGAGGAGAATGCCAATATTGTTTATTGGTACTGAGAAAACGTTGAATTATGACTTTCTAATTCAATTAGGTAATGTTATTTGATTAAATATATAGCCTAAATAAATATGAAATGCAAATATAAAATCATGGAATGCAATTTTATATTCGATATTGCATCGTAAAATACCTAGTATATAACTATCATAATTCAAAAAACTAAGCTTAAAGATTATGTAATAAAACAGTTACAGTATAATTATTTGAACCACAAATATCATAATGAAGTGATATTTGTAAGGTGATTTTTGTATGTTTATTTGTTCATTTATGTAGTATATATAAAATCGAATACATAACTAGCCGATTATGTTATAAATCGATTAGAAACAAAAAGTTACCAGGATCTTTTAATGTTTTTAACCTACAGTTTGCTTTACACGATTCTTTATTTTTTTTTTTCTCTTGTTTTTCTTAGAGTAGACATTAATTGCCCTTGTGTTGTCCAATATCAATGCAAGTGTATCACCTTCCAGATTTTCTAGAAACGGACAACTCCTGGTAATTTTCAAGTTATCTAATTGACGTGTAGCGAGTTTTAAAAATTAACAAAATTCGTGAGAGATGAAAAAAATGTGTTCATTGCTGTTTTCCTAAATAGAAATTTTACCTAATAGTGAATAAAATTCCTTATACGACTCTCTTTATCTATTCGTTATAATAACTCTTAATTACAAAGAAAATAGTTTTTTCGTTACATTTATGCATTAAGGTATTATGATAATATTTCACATTTCTTATTTACTGGCTATCATAAAAGTGTGTAATTTAATTATTTTGGTTTAAATTCTTTAATTTTTTAAAATATGTTATACTCTTTCATGCACGTAATAGGACCAGAAACAAGTTATCGAACTAAACAAAAAAAATGAGAAAAAATGTCCTCTTACTTCTCTTCCTTGAGCCATTCAACATGCGTGCATCGATATAAGACAAAAATCATTGGAAAGTAAATTAACGACTGACCCACCGCGATAGCTCATGAGATCACAATCAAAATGCTCTGGATCAATCTCCCGTGATCGGATGCGAAATGGCCCCTTATCTGGGGTTTCATCTATTCAAATGCCTGATGATGGTAGGCAATTAAAGAAACTTCGTTGTAACAAAACACAAGTCTGTCTTTTTTATATTTTTTTCTAATAGAGCAGTAAAATTTTATGGCTTGCTTTATTATTGCACGTATGACGTTTTTATACAACTGGGCTTTTTAAGTACCATTACAGTGCCGAACATTCCACTCAATTTATAATATATTTGTTGGTTTATAAAATATTAATAATAAAAATGAGAATTGTTCGAGTCGTTTCTGAAAAATTGTGGTCTTCCTTTTTTTCGTTTTGTTTTTATACAACTAAAATATCGGGAAGATATTTTTTGTTCATCTCAGAAATGATTTATATATATATATATGTGCATACAAGTAAATTTTCTTTAAAAACATATGAAGTAATCAGCGTTGCGAATCGAGATGTGTTATCATATACTATAGACTCCAATCTAACTCGTGACAGTTCGCGCTAAACAACGGTGCCATTATCGTGGCCACAATTATTTTTCAATATTTTGGCTGTAGATACTATGTTAGAAAGATTAAAAACTCTATCTTTGCTTGTGTGAAATTTCCTTTACTTTAATATTTTTTAATGAATGTTCTTCGTCTACTTTTCTTTACTTTTTCAGTACATATTATTAATGAATCTGTTATGAACATTCAACGTTCAAAATTCCAATGAATATTAAAATAAATATTGTAACATATTCAACGTTAAACTATTTATTTGAATGTTTTTTATAGGTCATTACACAAATTGTTCATATGTTATATATGTTTTTTAAAACCAAATATCTGGAATTAATTTAGTTTTAAAATTGAACAGAAAAATTTAAAGGTTAAATTATTTCATAACGTTCTTAAACAAAATAATTATTTAAAACGCCACTTTTTTACGTGTCTCTACTCTGATAAAAATAGTCCGAATGATTCATTATTCTATTTTAATATTCACAACAATGTAGTCATTATTTAAAGTACACTGCTCATTTCTACATGGATTATGATTTTTAGCTCTGAGAATTTATATATTCCATTACATTAACATATTAGTAACCAAAGCTGTAATCACACACTTGCTTTTATATTTTGTTAATAAAAAAGAGGAAGATTTGTGCATCTTTTATACTCCATTTTATGGGAATTACGTTTAATATTCCAATAATAACTTCTTTTTTAGAACATTTCTTTTATTGTATAAATTCTTTGTTGGAACTGATTATTGTATTAACATGCAAGATATAAAAATTTAAAAAAAAACATAATACTGGGTAAAATACGTTTAAGTTAAATACGTATAATGAAGAAGAAAACTTATCCTTGCTTTAAAAAATCCTTATTTCTAAGATACTCCAACACAAAGGGATCTGAACAACATGATGAAATATCCTTTGTCCTTTTTTTGTTATTATTTTTTGCAGTATGCAAAAACTAGAAAATTTCATAAAAATTATGAAAGTCTAAGTGTAAATCGATTACTTTCATCTATCAACAAACAAATAAAAGTAATAGATTCACACTTAGGCATCAAATTTAGTCGCGCGCGGTGCTAGTATCTTTGTTGTCAATTTCAAGCCAAAGCTGTATATTTTAACGTCTAGTATTTTATATTATTAACCTGTTGCAAATATAAGTTACTTCACATTACGAAGGAGAAAACTATTCACAGTTATAATTTCATACATTTATTGAATCAATTCTATATGCTTTCAAATCAATTCATATTCGCTACGCCTATTGTTTGTACTCAGAATAAAATATCCTATACTACTCGCAATGTAACAAAATTAGGCAAGATTCATCATTCCATACTGTTATGTTTACATCAATACTTCAAGAAGCTATCTGATAAAAATAATAGATATGTCTATATCTATTATTTTCCTTTAGAGGAAAATACTAACTCACAAAAATAATCTAAGGAAATTAATTCATTGTACCGACTTCCTACGGGAGCCACGTTGGTTCTCGTGTCGCTATAAAATCGAATGAACATTTGATTCAACACGAAATAAAAACATTATAAATAAAAGTTCCATATTTCAAGGATACTTAGAGTTACCTGCGTATAAATACTGATTCGTGTAAATCGATGGCCGTTAAAAAATATTAATGTAAAATTTGATTTGGGTAATAAAACGTTCCGTTAACAATATAAAAATAGTGCTAATAGCTAATATTTTAATTAGGAAGACAGTAGCCCACATTTATTAACAAAAAGAAAGCAGATAATTTAAATACATATACTTGACTAGGCGACTGCAGTTTTCCGAAAGTAATAAAGGTAATGCACCAATGAATACCACATTAGTTGCACATAATATAATATTGATCAAAGAAAATGTAAATATAGTCAAAATGAGATCATTTCCATGTAGAATTAAATGCATATAGATTTAAATCACAGAATTGAAGATAAAGATATCCATTGAGAATTAAATGTCAAAAAGATATGAATATAAACATAAAAAAAGGAATGTTGATTAAAAATTACTTATATTTAGTATGAAAAGATATATAAAAAAATTACTAACGATATATAAAATAAATGATTAAAGACGTATACGATTCAGAAAGAAGTAGAATATCTTACTGACAAATCGTGGCAGATGTGAATGTAGGGAGGCATAAAAAGAGAAATTGTGGAAAGATATATGGTGTTCGTTAATCATTGCTTTGAAACCAGTTAGGGTGTAACAGAATATATAAACTCGGCAACTGACAGGTCAGAATAATATTGTATTTGAATTGGAAAGATTGTTTTGTATTTGATTTGGAAAAGTAAAACATGTTTTAAATTGCATGTATACTGATGTATTTATGTGTAATTTACAGGCCACGTATGTTTGTGGAGTTTATGAAACCTAGAATTTTTTATCGAAACCTAGCTCAACATAGTATATTAAGCCATGAAATATTTTGGTCTTAAACCGTGATTTTAAGATGAATGATTATGGACAATATATTATGGTTTTAAATGTTGAAGTTATAATGCATTGTTTTTTTTGGTATTAATGAAGGTAAATAACTACGAGGAAATAGATATTAGAAAAATATACAATATTCAATGACATTTATACATGATATTTCATTAAAATGGCAAATATCTTTCTTTAGTTTAACATTACGTTCATAATACTAGAGAGCATAACTTCGTGCCAAGCTTCGCGTTAGAGAAATAATTAAAAATCGTATAGATCACTACAGAAATTAAAAATTTTAAAAGAAAAGATATCTTCATAGTATTTTCTACAAAACGGATGGTCTTACGTTTCTGCTTAAGCTCAATTTCTTTTTTATATACTATTTTCAACTTAATATTTTCCATAATTAGATTTTTTTTTTATTTTTTGCCATAATTATCGGTGACAGAAACACGAAATAAAATGTAACTTAGTTGTTTCTATTATATTTTATGAAGTGGCTAATTGTTATTTAAAATGTTGAGTTCGTTAGGAAACTTTAATAATAATAAAGATTTGAATTTATATTGTCGCACGTTGCTTTATACAACATATATAAATTTCATGCATTTATAGTAAATATTGAGACAATTATTTAGTTCAAACAAAGAACAATACAAGTTTATTTTCATTTGACGCTAGTGAGTAAGGTCTAAGTCAAACCTTCAATTGGTTTCGCTCTCAACTAGCGAGGTGAAGGAAATTATTGTTGTACTTGAGTGATTCTCAAACTAGAATTAGATTATATTATAAGAGAACAATATTTCATGACCAAAAAGTTATTACTAACATAAGTTATTAAATTACAAAAATAAATCAGTTTTTTTAATGAACAGAAATTTACCACACGTCTTGCTTAGTAAGCAGCGGCGATGTAACGCCACAGTCTTTACTTCTATAATTCTTTCCTAATTTCCTTTCCTATATTTCATATAGGTACTTATGTCGATTTACATGAAATATATTTGATAAATAATGAACAAACCGGAAACAACGCAAAGTAAATGATGCAATTTCAATGAAAAATGGCGTTATTTGCAGTTTTATAAAGGATGAAAAACTGTTTTGTTCATAGCGTAATTGATATGACAATAAATTGTAGTTAAACTTGAAGGCGCAATTGGTCATAGGTTATCATATCCAGGGACCAGGGAGGTTGACAACATCAACTGATGAGAGACGCGTAAACTTTAAGAAACGTGTAATGAAATGTCGCTTATTATCGTAATTTCAAACAATAGACTATTCTACATTTTGAAAAATGATGCAAATAAATGAAAAAAAAATGTTTCAATAGATCCATCCCTGGTTACCAACAAATGTAAAAACGGCTGGACATGGTATCGCAACACTAGTAAAACGATGACTTTTCGTTGAAGCTAAATTTATCTTCAAATTATCCCTATTGATGAAAAAGTAATTAAAGTTGATACAATTACAGGTCAAACAAATTGTGGTCTTCATTATAATCGTTAAGGACATACAAAATTTTATGTGAAATAAATATAATAGTAGCAGGCAAACACTGGTCCGGTTTGTATCCATCTGGAGGAGCTTTTTTCAACAGTTACCCAACCAATTTGACAAGTAAATACAAGCCATAATATAAGTGGTATATCAAATCTTACATTGAGTAATCAGTCATTGAGAATCAATGGGAGAAAATAGAAACATTTTAAAGAGATATTGCCTAATATTAAAAGCAATATTTCATTAAGTAAAGTGCATTATTTCTTAAACATCCGTTGTAATTTTCATACATTCTCTTTTATTTCTACCTATCCTCACATTAGCATATTTTAGGCATCCTCAAACTTTATTAATCCATATCTTTCAGTCTTGATCCGCGTTTTCCATAACGTGAGCTATATATTTTCATACTACAGCCACCCTAGTGTGCACAGCACATCTTTGATTGTCAGGTAGAAATTATATATTTTTAAATGTTTCAAAGAATAAAGTTGGAATATTGTGAAAATTTAGAAACATTTTAATAGAAAACATTATTAACATCAGCTAAATATAAATTATTCTAATAATATAAAAAGTAAACATTAAGATAAAAAGTAAAGATTCGAAAATGAAACTATGTTCAAACTATTCAATATAGTGCTTTAAAATCTATTCATATGCACATTACTATTGTACTCCGCGCATCTCTTCTTTGTGCTTAATACTCACTGTTCTCTGATAACGCCATTTTCCCGCGAATCAAATCTGACCGAAATCAAAACCTTATGCAGACGATGCAATGGGATAACACTAACTGTATATTCGTACTTAATAGGAGCATGTGCTCAGCTGTAACTCACGATTATATATTTTTGCGTAATATGACTTAACTGCCCTTGTTGCTCTCCACTCAACTGATCCCGGCGCTGATGTCACGCTGCAACCGCTGGCCATCTACTGCATCTTCAACTCTGAAAAACTTCATGTTGATACATTTCTTACACTGTTAAAGAAAATGTAATAACAAAAAATGGTGTATGAAGTGTTTTTTATGCGAGTTATCAAAAGATCGAAGGGTAAAAACAATTTTTTAAAAATAAATTCACAATTTCTTCGCGAGTGTACGGTGGCAACTACACTACTTGACATCTATCAGAAACTTAATTTACGGTTAATTTTATTATACAACTTTACGTAAGTATTAAACTTCTATAGCGATATAATTAAATTAATCAGCAAATTTTATATTCAATGAATGTTAAAAGGTGCTTCTGAAAGATTCATCAAAGACTTTCATGAGGGTATGAGTGATAATAGAGTTTAGGACGTATTTTTTTTAAATTTGAGTCGCTGTCGTTATAAAGCTATTAAACCAATTTTGACAATTTTGGCATTTTTATCAATATATATATATATATATATATATATATGTATATATATATATATATATATATATATATATTTATTTATTTATATATATATATATATATATTTATTTATTTATATATATATATATATATATATATATATATATATATATATATATACATACATACATATATACGGTGTCCGGAAATAAGTGTCAGACAATGAAAGACGCCATTCGTTGACCATAAAAAAATAAATTGTCGTTGAATTAAAACGAAAAACAGTTTTTTTCTGAGTGCAAAAAATGTTACACATAACTCTTTTTAACACACCCAAAACTTGCTTGAAGCGCGGTGCTTACCCGGGCAGCTAGATGTCTCCGCAGCTCTTCGCGGGTTATTTCCCCGAGCGGCGCCGGATAATGTGCGCAATTATCGCATGTATTATTTTAAATTTACTAAAAAAGTCGTTTTTTGAATTTTATTTTAACGACAATCAACTATTTTTCAGTTAACGAATAATGTCTTTCTTTGCCTGACACTTATTCCCAGATTCATTAAATTTCCGCTATGTTCACCGCTTATATAACAGAAATTATATGCCATCCGCCTGATGATAATATGGCGCAAACTAGTCAAATAATGTAAATACTTATTGAAGAATATGAATCGACATGTAATATCAAATGTTAATCGAAATCAAACCATGAAAAACGTCTGTCTCTTCTTATTGTATATATAAAAGTAAGTATTAGTCTCCAAAATTTGAACCTTTAATATTTTATATAATTACAACTTATTATAATGGGCTTCGATCATGTGTTAGTAAACAGGTCAATTATTTTTATTTCAATTTGATTAAAGAACCTTGAATTTCAGTTATTTTCATTAAAATATATGACAATTACTCTTTACCCAAAGTTTACAGTTAAATATTAATACTTAAACCAAATCAACTTAATAATAACGAAATTAAATAATGTGAAACTTTAATTATTCTCTAACAGTAACAATCATCTACAATCAGAACTATTAATTTAATATAAACAATTACGCTAACTCGAGATACAAATTAGATTGCACATATCAGCAGATGTGTGTGCCTGTAACGGTGGAATGTTCCGCCCCCAGTCACGGGCGATTGGTTTCAAGCATTTGATTGTGATCGCTCGGTTAGCGGTGGCGAGCACGTTGTTACAGCCTTTTGTATCGTTGGCGCAGACGCGTGAGTACGAAGCAACGTAATATGAAAAGGGAATAAACGTTCGAATGCATTGAATTTATCTATCTAATAGGAAATGAACAAAAAAGAATGCTTCTTTAGTGACATACAAGAAATTATCGCTAGGTCAGTTTATTTTATGGATATTGAGTAACTGCGTGCCAACGTATTCACATTTCAGAATATTAGACGTTTTTTTTATTCACGACAGAAAAAAATAACATGCTGAAGTGATGGAACGTATCTTTGTGTATTATATCTTTTTTAGTAAGCGTACGTAATAGTGACAAATGTTTATCGTTTATATTGGAAGGTCTTCAAAATACTGTCAATTTTATGAAGGGCTATATAAATATGCATTTATGCAAAAATGTGGAAATTATATCAATTAAATAAATTTTTCCTAAAATAACCCATTTTTGTCAGAAAATTCAGTTCACAAATAATATGACTTTGACTTCATAAAGTTTTTGAATTAGTATTTCATATTTTTTTAATAATATAAAACATTATATATACGTAGGTGGTGTGATTTTCTACTAAAATTCGACTAAGTGCTCAGCATTCAAATTAGATTGTCACAGTTATTAGGATGGGTAGAATAACATAAGCAACGTATAAAGTACACGTTTATTTAAAATTTCTTCCATTAAAATTTGTAGTATGCCATTTGCAAAGCCACAAATAGACACCTATTTACGGAGTAAGTGTCTCAAGATAAAAATAAATAGCCCGCCCTAGTTTTAAGAGAATGTCCAGACTTTCTACTGTCACTACGATGAAGTTTCATGTCAAGATTAAGAAATAACTCTAGAACATAAGACAGTCGAATAAAATTAAATACTTGCACATTTTTTCTAATTAATATCCATCACACAATAAAAATATGTTTCATAAGGTGTCGAAGTACTAATTGAAATTCCATTATTATATGATTATATGAAATGTTCGTTACGGCGTAAATGGTGAACACAGTCCGATATTAATATCATCTACTATGAATAAATATATTATATTATTCTAAACTTGCATGTAATTTTTTTCACTCCGTGCACGTAATGTCCTTAAAAAGGAGAACAAAATTTTCTCCTTATGTGCTAATTATATATAACGAAACCTATCTTTATCTATATATGTATATATGTGTGTGTGTGTGTGTATATATATATATATATATATATATATATATATATATATATACATATATACGTACATATACGTCGTCGCTCTTTTTTACCCTACGTTGTACCCGTCTTTCTAAAAGTGGTAATGATAGTCACATAACAGATAATAATATTCCTGCTACGGACCAACCGATTGCAATCAAATGCTTCGAAACACCCTTTCGTGATTCGAGGCAGAAGGTCATGTCACTATCTGTTGCCACTCCTTCACACATGCATCTATTTATGTGTGCAATCTGGGAGGCTGCGCTCGCAGTTTACGCCGACTATCGAGAGATATGTTCGGTATGATTTTAGTTTGAACCGTAATTTGTATCCGAGTTGAGCACATTTGTTTGTATTAAACTCCACTTCTGTTTGTCTGTATTTATGTACGTTATATACGTGTATTTCTTTAGGTTCTGTGCCATTTGGTTAATACCTTGTTAGATAGTGTTTATTTAAAATTGTATATAATCTGTTAATTACAGGTTAAAAACGACGGAATATAGGCATTTTTTGCATGACATTTATATAACTTAGACCTTATTTAAATGAATATTTAACTTAAATATTCTTTAAGTGAATTGATTTAGTATTAAATTAGTATTTAACAAACTGACTTCAGTTCAATGTTGGGTTGTCGAAGTTGTAAGAAATGAAGTAGTCGATTATTTTTTTTAATGTATGGTGTTACTGATAAAGTATTATGGAACGGTTTTTTTTTTAAATGATTCATTATTAGATATAGACAATTTACAAGCTGCGTTGAAAACATGTTATATGAAGTTTGGTATAAAGTACGTTAGATTTCATATTATACAAAAAATAATCCTCTATTTGTCTTCCTTATCTTCTGTAACACAAGAATCTTTCATTAAATTTTCAAGCAGTTATCTAATGATTGCCACATAATTTGACTGAATTTCAAAACAGTATAGCTGTTTGTACGCTCTATTTTTCAAATTGGTAGTCATATACATATATTTTTCTTTTCTCAAAAAATAAAAGATAATCCAAATAATAAAAATATCTATCAAAGTTAAGAAAATTCCTCAAATCAGTTTCTTAATTTTAAAGCTGCAGCGATTTTAGTTCTTAAGTACACTAAATATTTCAAGAATCATTGTATAATTGTTTCCTATCCCGCTACTGTACAAGAGACAAGGGGTGAATTATATTAAAATACTTCTTCTTTTAATATTTCTCTTGAGCGCAATACTATACACTTGATATCCGTATACTGTTTTGTCATAACTTTCTCTTACCCAATCGCGTTCCCCATAGAATATGAGATAATTAACAAAATAAAAAATTTCTATATTCATGTGTGGTTGCTATTGAAATTTTAACACCAGGAAGAGTAGAAGTGCAAACTAAAGGCATGTAGCCTACATACAAATTTTGTTTAAACGAAGGTAAATTTTAAATGTAATTTAAAATTGGTTTACAAATTTAAAAGAAATAAGTTAATATGCAATTGTGGTATTTACAACTTTAGAACAACCATTTTGTTTATTCCGCACTATAGTCGCAGTCACGCAATACTCAAATATATATATATATATATATATGTATGTGTGTGTGTGTGTATATAAAGTTAAGCAGCAAGTTTTCAAAACTATTTTTTTTTTCAAAATTAGATTTTTATATAACACATTTCAAGACATTATTAGGATTATAAAGACATTATTAGTACACACGAAAAACACGAAGCTCGTTAACCCACCTATATATCGATAGATATCTTTAAAAAATATTTATAGAGGGAGTAAATGAGATTAAAAATACTTTTTGAAATTTCATGAATAGTATAAGGTATCAAACCAAAAAGCAAGTTAAAACAAGCTTAAAACAATTTTTTACTAGTTTAGATGTTTAAGAAATATTCAAGAGGTATTTTTGAAAATAATCACAAAAAATATTTAAAAACTCCATTTCAAAAACTGCAAGGGTTATTGTATACAACAACGTTAATAGAAATTTGCTGGAAATTTACAGGCAAAATTTTTAAAAATTCATAAAGTTTTACTCCTATTAAATATATATTACGCATTAGATTTACATGATGAAATGTTTTAAATTTTATGTGGTTGTAGCAAGTTTATTGCGATAATATTTTATTAATAACGCATAAAGTAATGCGAAAATTTGAATCTCACTTCAAAATAATTTTATTTTAATTTAAGTCAAGTTGTTTATTACTAATAGTCTATGTTTAAAATGATTAAAGTTGGTAAATATAATATAGTTCTTTTTCTAAATAAATAGTTTAGAATGCTTTGTCGTTTAGCGCGCATATTTCGTTGTTTCGTTGTTTTTTGTGAATATCCTGAATAACGCACGATGTTTAATTGAGTAAGTTATTACATTTATTCAAAGAGGAAAAATTAATTTGCCTTATAATCATAGATTCTTTTTAATTTTAATCAAATTAATAATATGCTGAGGATTTAAATAAATTCTCCTTTTTAGTTTTAGATGGCTGTAACTTAATGTACATCCACCGGAAAAAATTGAGTTTCAAGAACGAAAAATTATATATTCAAGAATTTCTGAAAAAATGTAATAAATTTCCTACACTCGTCTAATTTTTCATCATAGTATACTTGATATTACGTGATAGTACCATATAAAATTCCTTCGAAAATCATATTTTACATGTTTCTAAAACGATTTCATGCTCGCATGCTTGATAAGAAGAGAATATTAAAATAAACTTAACGCTTTTTAAATAAAAATGTAAAATACACTGAACAGATAGGAAAACTGAAAAGTTGCCTTTATATGAGAAAAGAAATTAGTCATTTAAGCATTAAATGAGACCGGCAAAAACCGGTTGTGTTAAAGAATCCAAGTTTTGTATGATTCAAATATAAATTTAAATAGAGAATATGAAAAAAATAAGCTGCCTAAAAGTTATATTAAAACCGTGAATTGCACAATTAAGACATATTTTATTTTTATAATAAGTCATCATGCATTCATAATAGACCGTAAATGTAATTTCTAAAGAAATCTTTGAACTAGCGAGATGAACCGAAATGCAGGATGTGTCCCGTTATATCTTCATACACATATGTAACATTTAAAATGCTCGACATTTACTCCTATACTAACAATTTGCATCAGCGAAAGTATTACAATAAATTATTAAATTTACGAGTACACGAGAGAAAATTATTTTCATTACGAGAAATATAAAGTATTAAAAAAATTTTTAAATCTTTCTAAAGAAATTATTTAAAAATCAATTTTGTTTTTTCTTAAATAATAACTTAAGCATCTTCCTAATAATAACTTAAGCATCAACCTATTATAGGTTAAGTTTATACCACCGATGTAATAGCAACATTTAATATTCAAAGGTAAAGATTCTCATGTTTGATGAGTTACCATTGCTATTCAATTTCTCAATCACCTGATTGCGTTTGATCTGGAGAGTAATTTGCTTATGACGACTGAAGATATATTCTCAAAATCTACTATCGTTGTATATTCTAATAACATCTAATAAATAAATTGTTATTCGTAGGATAAAGTTATTATTTTTATCATTATCGGTTCATACATCACAGCAATAGTTACAAAAACGGTAAAAATAAATAAAAAAATGCGCATAATCAGCAATAAACTCTGAACATAACCGACTCTTGAATTTAATAAAGCTAACATGAACAGCCTGTATACGGTTGTACATTATTTATATATATATATATATATATATATATATATACACGTGTATGTGTGTGTGTGTGCGTTCATGCGTGTATATATGTGTTTGTGTTTGTGTGTATATTATTTAAAAGGTAAATTATATGATATCTCTGTTTAAATACGATTTCAGACATACGGGCGCCGCAGCTAGCTCGAATGGAGCGCAATCTGAAGTCCAATTCTCAACCACTTTTTTGAGCATTTGGGGTCATACATTGTCAATAATGCAGCGAATGTTGTCTTCCAAGTGATCCCACGTATGTTGTATATCGGCATAGACCAGCAACTTCACATATCCCTACAGAAGATAATTCTTAATTATGATATCATACAATGGCGGAGGCCAATTTATAAGGGCTTTACGCAAAATTGTGCGCTCATTGAATATTTCCCGCAATAGATTGATTGTGCCACGTACTGTATGCCATGTTGCACCGTCTTCTTGAAACCAAAGTTCTTTAAAATGAATGTCACTCAATTGGAGCACAAAAATGTCAGTAATAATAGATCTAAGGCATTCTCCACCGACTGTAACTTTCTCGCCGACCTCATCTTTGAAGGAATACGGGTCAATAATTCCACCAGTCCATGAAGCACAACAAACAGTGACCTTCTTTTTATAGATGTAGGTAGCGGCGTATCATTAATAGCACATGCATTTTCTTCACACCAAATTTGGCAATAGTATTATTAATGTACCCAATATTATTATCAACCAAAAATAAGTCTCATCGCTGAACAAATTATTGATAGAAATAGTGATTGAGAATTACACTTCAAGGTTGTGCTCCACTCGAGCCTGCCACAGCGCTCATATGCCTGAAGTCTTATTTAAACACACATGGCATACAATTACTTTTTTAATAAAACATGGCCATTATCATGGTTTTTATGTGTTTTTTTTTTCTTTTTAAAGTTGTATACCTCTAAAAAAATATCTACATAATTACAGTCTTCTACTGTAGTTAGAGTAGTTCTTGTTGACCAATAAATATTGACCAATAGGTATAGATGAAACAAAATTATTATTATTGGACACTAGGTGACAAAAAGAAGTATGCATATATCAGGAAAACAAACAAATAAATATCGATACTCTTCAAAAGCGTACAGGGGGTAATATGTACTTAGAATAACTACCGACAAATACGTACTTAGATTACTGCACGAAGCTCTTAATGCCAATGTACATTGAGACTTCGGGACTACTCCGTTAGAAACTTGGTGAAATGGGATGTTTGTGCTTATATGCACAAGTTGCAAAACAAACTTTGGGAATGGTAATTTATCCTTTTGAAATTATATTATTTATGGCAATATGTACGTAAGCATTATTATATTTTGGTCTGGATTATTTTAACCGTGTTTTCTTAATTATGTTAATAACATTTCTAGAATTAATGAATAAATATAAATTATGTAAAAAAATATATTGAAGATTCAATAAATAATTAATACTAATGAACTGTTTAAATTAATTTTCCCTTCCACAATTAGTGCCATTGGTCCACATTATCGACAATTTATTTCCAGATATTATTTTTGTTGTTTCTATGCTAACACTTTAGAAGTAGAAGATCTTTGACAGTTTTAATATCGTTTATTCTTCGGTTTAGGAATCATGACTTGGTTTATGAAAACAAAGTTGTTTAAAGTTCTATTAACTTTTTTCATTCATCTTTTGCTTATTTAAATTTTTATGAGGTACCTCTAAACATGTATATATCCAAAATATTTGCAATATACTTTGGCGCATTTAAATGAAACTACGTGATGTAGTATTATTTTACTTTCTTTAATTTCTTTACAAGGATCTAGGTTTCGTTGTATTAATTTTTGCTAATTTCTACAAAATTAACGCCAAATACATTCAATATATTTTGGCACTCAATAATTGAATAGGTAAAAATTATCCATCCTAATTTTTTTATTTTTATTTAGACTAATTGTTATGTTTAATGATAAATTGTTATCACAAAAAAATCCCATTTAATCTAATATCATAAAGGGAGAGTTGAAATTTATTTTTATTTGCATATAACCAGTAGTCTAAGAAATTACAGAACCAATTTCTTTTCTCTAATAGATAAAGAAGCTAATTCAATAAAGATGGACCTGGATAATACTAGTGAATAAAGTTGGAGAAAATAATTAATCGAGTAGTTTTATCGACTCACGCTGACAAATCTGTTAGAAATAAGTCAGATAATATACCTCCACATATAATTTTCTTCTAGTCCCTCGAAAAAATTCTATTAGTGCCATAGGTAGTATCCGGTGCCATAGAGTTAAGCAATACTATTGTTTTTTTATGAAAAAAAATCACCAAAACTTAAACACCGAATTTAACTAATTATTTCAATGTTTCAAGAAATTTTATTACGAAAATTAAGAATTAACCATTTTTAGTATTTCATAACACTATGTACTTTACAGTTTGGATACGTACTTTTATAGATATAGCAATATTATAGAATATATTTCATAATGTGAATTCAGAGAAGGCAACAATGAAATAAATAAAATATGACAATAATTATTTACAAATATTTTGAAAACAATGAAAAAAAATCGGATTTCATACCATCTTACGGACTTCGGAGAAAAAAACTATAGCCGAAATATTTTTATTTCAAAAAAAAATATTACACTATTATCAAACACAAACGAATTCCGAAATTTAAAATTTCTTTAATTCGCTTTTAGTATATTAAAAATTTCATACGTTTGAATCAGTTAACAGGTTACGATATCGGCAAAGAAAAAGCGTATTTTTTTATGAAAACATTTTATAACGCAGACACGAAGAAAGCAGAATATTGACTTTGTTCGATGTAAGCAATTATAATAGGAAACTCCAATGAAAACTTAAATCAATGTATGAAAATAAAAGTTACTTTAATGCCATTAACCATTGCATGACGTGCGCCATGGGTAAAATAACGTACTAGAAGAGCGCTTTTATTCGTTAAGAAGTATCAAATTAAATTAAGCGTTCTCGATGTTGAACTAAAGTGGCCAGCCTAAATTCTATATCTTTTAATTACATTATATAAATGTTAGGAAATATTAAAGATAAGAAAGTTGATAAGTGAGAGATGTTAGGAAGAATTAATAAAATAATATATATTATATTGCATACATACTTAGGCACATATAAACATTAAAGAGTTCCACAGTGTATTTTTATTAAACTATTTGTGAATATTATTATTATTTCATCATGTAAATACATTGCCTATTATTTAGTAATCGACTAAAAATGTCGTGAATAACACACAAACTACGAAATTGAGAATTATCGCTTTAGTTTTCCTGTAAAGTTTAGATGAACGTCTAGTAACGCCATTTTTTAGAAATTTTAAATTTAGAAAATTTCTTGTGGACATTTTCAACATTTCCTATTTTTAGAACTATCGCATAAAACTCTGAAAAAATAGTTTAAGAATTCTTATAAATCACTCTTTAAATTCATATATCACACAATAACAGTTTACAAAGAAATTCAGAAGTTTATTTGAACTATTCAAAATTACTACATATCAAAAATATGTCCACATATTTTTAATATGTGGACATATTTTTAATATGTAGTGATCATGTGCTTCATCACTTCGCCGTATTTTGAGTTTCCATGTCAAAGTTTCTGAGGAAAAAATAAGAAAAAATGGAGAGACGTATGGACAAATTAGTGATCCTAAAGAGTTCTTTTTCTTCCTTTCGAGGTACTAAAAATACCACGGTTTTGATTATTAATGGTAATTACAACAAAAAAATTTCAGGCAAGGAAATGATATTTTACTTTCCACCATACCATTGGCACTTCAGGGAAGTACTAAATGTTCACTCCAAAGTAAACAAAACACAATACTGTTTGCAAAGTATCATTTATGCCACGTCTGTTTGAAGAGAATATTATGGAACAAAAATAGACAACTACTTAGCACTAACGAGAAGATTTTCCAAAAGTAGAATGATAACTAAACAATTTAATGTTTCAATTATTTAATAATTATTGGGCGGTACTGTACCAATCCATAATTGTTCCATAATTTTTAGATAAATCGAATTATTTTGAAGTAAAGCTAAGTGTTCGAGTACCTCTTTATCTATCAGATGTTTTCTTCAATTATTAAAACTCAAAAACATGTATTGTTCATGACGTTTCCAACGTATCGGTTTCAAAGTGTTGCCTTCTTATTACTCGAAGTCGAGTGGCATATTGAAGTTGGAAAATATTTAATGATATATTACGAGATTGTGTAGTCATATTATTTGTGAATAAAGCGATTTAGTATCACGTTTATCTACAAATAATCAATTAAACCAATGAAGTAGGCGGTACTAGTAGCACAAGTACACGGTGCATACAAATATATCATCCGATGTGACCAATTAATTTTCAAATTGAATAATAATGAACTCTTAGTTTTGAAAATTCTGTATTATTCGTTTGTTTCTGTGTATGTATGAGAATAGCAAAATCATATATTAATAACATCATATATTTAGCACCCATAAGGAAAAAAATAGATAAAAATCGTCGTAAAATACAAAGATGGAGACCAGTCAACCCACTGTCGCCAAATCTCCAGATAATTAGTACATCTACTTGCTTTTTGCTTATCCTTAAGATCGGATAGTTTTGTTACTAGAAATAATAAAATTTACTGATTTTGATTAGCTCACATAGTGGTTCTTGGCATTAAGATTTTTAACCGCATGCACTCTTCTAAAGCACATGAAAAGAGTACATTTGTCAGTTCAGGGGTAGCATTTCATAATAAAGTAATATTCAATGCTGACATTTCAACTTATACCTTCATTTAAATAATTTATCAAGTTTTCAGTAAGAACGTGCCAGTATAAAACTAGTATGTTCAATATTGTGATTTTGCGTGAATTAAATGCTTATTTTGTATACCTATCCCAACTCTCACAACCTGAAAAATTCTTGCGAGCCACGACCTGAAAAGGACCCTAAAATCTAATGAAAGGTTTTTTGTCTTTATTTGTAATTATTTTACCTTTTTCTATTGAACTGAAAAAAATATTTGTAACTAAAGAAAAATGCAGATTCACAGCTTGAAAAATAGCCTTTATATCCAGAAATTGTGCAAAATATATAACCATATGGAATTCATAGCTAGATTATTTAAAATACTGTGTTATACTTTAATAAAATTATGTAAAAATCCGTGTTCTATATTTTCTTGACAAAATATTGCTGTTGTTCTTACGCTTCGTTTCTTCTAGTGTGTCTATTATTATTTTCCTTATTTAATAAAGCACTGTGTGTGGCATAAAATAATTAAGTACAAACTACTATTTTTTCCCTAATTTACTTGAAAACTTCGTAATTACTTAATTTTCATTCGAACTCCATCGATATTACGATATTGTTTTTATCCCAGTATTTATATGATAAAATAATACGTACAGTAATATTTAATTTCAAACACACTAAATGGTAGAAAAGACCATAAACAAAATATTACATTATTTTTAATAAAGTTATAAAGCGACATTTAAATTGAGAAGAATGCTAAATTAAATAGCAGACGTTCTTCAAAACTATGAAGAAAAAATAGACGTCAAACTATCGAAGCATACCAAAAACCTTAAACATATCCTGATTTCAAAATTTGTGTCGAGACAATTTATGATTCGGGTGAAAATGAAAGTTTATATCTCTATCCTTATCTCTATCCTTATGACGTCATTGTTAATATTTTCTTTAAAAATCAGTTGAGATTTTGTTGATGTGTTTTCAATATAGATACGAATCTTTAGGGAAATTATCGGATCTAACTTTTTGTCAATATATTGTTGTAACGATAAAAATTTTACTTTTAAATTGAGTTTTTTTAGAGATACGTAATTGTAAGTTATACGAATACATACAATATGTGAAATTTGCTTAAAATGTATAATTGCATTTTTAATATCGTGATAAGATTTTATTTAGATATAATATTATTTTTTTATACATCACTTTTTTAACGATTAGACACAGAATACCAAAAAAATTATTCACACAATTTCTAATCATTTACATTTTAAAACAAGTTCCGCAAGAATATCCACGAATGGGACTAATTGATTTTTTATACTATCAACGAGCTCTATTAACAAAATAAAAGATGAATTAATCCTAGCTACAAATATGTTAATAATGAATTACACCTGCAGAGATAACACTGAAACATTAACGATTACACATGCTTACAACGCTCAAGGTATTTATTATTACCAATATTTAACTTCTCCAAATTTGTGGAAAATTATTTAGAAGTATCGTATTATTTCGAATAATAAATATTTAGGTTGATATACGGTATGTATATCTATGTAATTTATTCCCTACCATTTCGTTAAGCATTATTTACATTCAGTACCTAAGAATAACTAGTTAGTAAGAAATAAACTTTAACCAAAAAGTACGCTCATGATATTGCATGAAATATAATTACCAAGGTACAGAAATAAATCTCGCCCTACAATGCTCTGAACTGGGGCAATTCCGATGCTTATTCTCGTAGTTCCGAAATGAGTTTCTCAACCTACCGAAATTCAGATAACTTAATTACTTCGTTTCGTATTATAACTAAGTTACAACATTATAACCTCGGTACTTACTTAAGCTAAATAAGCAGCGCATTATTGTACCATGTGCTTCCACGCAGACATATTTCATTCTCGCGTGTTACATTATTTAATTAATTAATTTTTTACTTCGTCCTCAAAAATTCTTAAATATTAATTAATTTTCCATCTTTTTGACCACCGTCACATGTAAACTGTTTATTTTGGTATCAATTTTTACATGCCTCGTGATCAAAGTTTCTGAATTTTCTATTTCAAAAAATTATAGTTTAAATTTTAGAATTACAAATATTACAAATATTTCTATGAAATTTAATTATTCTTCATTCTATGTTTTTATTTTCTTATTATACCTATTTACTCCTATAGATATTTTAAGTTAAAAAAATACTTTTCTATGTTTTTATACTATTGTCGGAACACGTAGCTGCAGTTGAAATAATAAAAACAGCCAAATGTATAAAAGAAGATAGTTCCTTTTAACATTCAAAAACATTCCTATATTTGTAGACCCTCTAGCTAAAAAGAGAATTTAAATAAGGCAACCCCCACATGAGGCAATCTAAACAAGATTAATTCAGTTTGAAGAATTATTTGCTTTGACCTAATGAAAGTGGTCATATTAGAAACATTTACAATTAAATTAAAGATATAATTGTGGATATTAAATAACTCTATTACCTAAAATTATACTTCGAGGTTTTATATTAAACCACCCAATATAAGTAAATACAACCTTCCTGAATTTACATCACGTGGACTAATTTTGTAATCAACGTCCTGGCAACGTTTATTATTTACGAAGTTTTACTATGCTAATCATACATTCAGAAGAGTTGTCATTATTCATTATAGGAATTTGACATAAACCGTCATAAACATGGAAGCACTTTCCATTGATTTAATAGCACATTACCTCTGAGAAATTGAACCGTATTGAAAATATTTTGTATAAAATCAATGACAATCTACGAATATTTAGAAGAGAACACAGTTTTCCAGTTATTTTATAATGTCATTTTAGATTACTTTTCCCATCCACGTAAATAATAAATGTGTTATTTTCTTTTTAATAAAGTGATTGCTATTGAAGGTACTGATTCAAAATCTTATCGTTTAAAAGTTTAATAAAACCTGCCGCGGGTGAACTTTGATTCTCATCATCATCTATATTCTAATGACTTGTAAATGTCTTAGGAATATTTCAAATTTTTTTTAACTGACTGTCATGGGCACAAATTAATTTTGTATATGTTCTCACCCCCAGAGTTCAAGATCTAAATACTTTCCACCTTAAAGTTGTTTTTAGTAGGCACTCGAACAAAATATAGTCTAGCGATATTTCCGCTGCTGATAGAACAGAATATCCAGTTTTATATTGGACTGACTTTGCAAATGAAGGGCAATTATGCAAGTGGAATGAAATGGGTTCTTTTTACAGGGGTTTTTGTTATGCAATTTTAAGTATAATTGTGGTCACTTGAGAGGTTAGAAGAGAAATTTACGGAAGTTAGTAACTGCTTTCAGAAATTTAAATGCCAAAATGATTATGTTGTAAGATATCTTGTATGCCTATGCCGTTCTGAATTACGTTATTTAGATTTTAATTTCATTTTTTTAATTTCTTAATAACCTACTCCATCTGATATCATAGTAAGAAAGGTTATGTTTTAATGTCAAGTTGTTATGAACTCACATTAAACTTATAATCTTTACTCGCAAAAGGAAGAAAAGTGAAATGTATATTAAAGCTATTGAGGTTTTGAGCTGCTGAGGTTTCATGGTTTACATTAATTCATACCCAATTATCTCAGAAAGTATAAGGTACAATAAAAGTTAATAGAATTTTTATATTGGAAATTTTATGGTCGCCAATTTGGGTATAATTTTGGTCCATGGTCAGTTGTTTTTCAAAAATGTATAATAATTGTAAAGCCCTATAGCTCACTTCGTATTATTTGGTATTAGCGGTATAATCGCCACGCGATACTTATAACTAAGTACGTCAAGTTAAAACAAAATGCACTATTATTTTAACTGAACGATTATTATGATTCATATATTAAACATTTAATCTGAGTACATCAGGAAATAGGGAAAAAGAGAATCAAATTGTCTCTTAATTTTAGTTATCATAAACTCAAATTCGAAACTTAAAATCTGAAAAAAGTAAATGAAAATAGGCTCAAAAAATAATTAAAGTTTCATATCACATACTTCCGAAAAATATTTTTTATTGTTACTTTTACGTACATGCAGTTTTTCAAAATTTCTTTTTATATCTCATCAACTCAGGTTTCATGTTATCATTTCATTGTATTTAATTTGGAAAAATTTAATATAGTTAGCCTTAATAATTTCGGAATTAAGGGATGACGATGGAAATTTTAGATAAGGAATTCCAAAAAAATAATTGTATCCTCTTTTATGGTATCAATTATTGTATACCTCTTTTTAATTTTTTTTTACAAAATATAACATCTAAGATATTGCCATAAAATATAATATAGTAACATATACGTAATCTCTAATATTGGTAACCTGAATCCAATATATTGACTATTTCTAATTAATAAAATCGAAGTGACTTCCCAGGCCATTCATTCATAAGTACATTTAGTAGTGAATAGTGTCGAAACGTATTTTAATTTATTTTTCTTTACATTGATTATTCTTAATGAAAATAATTATTGTATTTTAGTCAAATAACAATTCAACTACAAAAAGAAGCATTTCCGATTCTCGTTAAGCTAAGTAATTTGATGTTAATGATGTTATTAAATAATTATTATGGGATTTAATAAATAAAATTCAAGAAGCTAATTGTCGTTTAACAGTATCAGTATGAAATATTTAACGAATACAACTTAATCAACACTAAATTATTAAAAATGGAATGCTTCCATTTTAGTACCACGAAAAAAAATCTCGCGACATTTAATATGTCTTCTCTGTCAGTTCTCATATTTTACTACTCACTACAGGAATAACCGTAATTAATAAAAATATTCTCTATGTATTAAAAAGAAATACGAGTATTTGTGCTACCTTAGATTGCTAATAATGGCCTTAAATCGAAATTCTTTAGCCCAGTTCTCCTAAATCTGCGGAATATCGGTTTAATTTTATTTGCATTTTTATGGCCTATATTTTTGTCACTTTCGTACTGGGAATGTATTTCTTGTTAAATAAGAACTTACTCCAATAGAATAGAAAATAATAACCTTAACATGAATATATTCATATAGATCTTACATGACAATCATGTATGTATACATACACATAGAAGAACATGTCTATGACATTGCCCTGTTTTTGGGGTACTACTTTGCTACTTTCTTACTTATGTCAAGACGAGTCGGACGAGTCATTCCTGTCACCATCGTCCGTATTCGTTATCGGACTCTGGCCACCATTTGTAACCAAAGGACCCACTGAGACGAGTCAAATGGCTCAAACTTGATTAATATAGTCTGTGTGGTTGAGAAGTTCTGTTATCGCCCTTCTGATTCCATCGTCAGCTCATAGCCTTCATCTGTGATTAAGGTACATAAGTTCTGACCGTATTTATATGGGACCACCTGAAATGTACACCATAAAATTGAAATAAAAAATTCAAAATTTGTCGAACATACATAAATCAAAAAAATATATGGGTCGAACAGAGGACTAACCTTTTTTTAAATCGGATAAAAAGACGAAGTAATGCAACTTTCTAAAATCAGAATCACCCTACTAATACGACAAGTTGAATGAAACACAAGGTTCCACACACATACTTAGTCATACTGTGTTTGTTCTAAATTTAATTGATTCGGATATTTTACTGCTATGCTCATTTCCATAGCTAATATTTCCTAAGCAAAGAAATGTGGTTACAATCCTGATATTGCATGAACGTAAAATTAGTACTGTCTTATTTTGCAAATCGCCTGTGAACTGTGTCAATTATTAATTTTTCTTGTAATCTCGGAATGAATTTTGCATCCAATTTCAATTCAGATAACTTTGTTTTTATAATACAAGATTAGTTAAGTTATAACAAATTATATGTCTTCATGCCATTTCTATGCGAAGAAAAAGTGTATCAGTAAAGGTAAACATTTTCTTCGCTTCGTATATTTGTTAACGCAAGTTCTTTTATTTTTAAAATGTATTATTTCATCTCAAAGCACTTTCAATATAATCCTTCCATGTCTTTCAAAGTTTTCCGTACTATATTCTTCATTGACATTTTTTTCAGCATATCATAATCCACTTGTTCCAAATGTAAAACACGTTCAATTATTTTCATATTTATTTCAACTTTTTCCTACGTCTATGCCGCATTTTTATAAAATATTTTTTCTGTTTCTAGTGTGTGTATTTATATAAATATATATATATATATATATATATATATATATATATATATATATATATATATATATATATATATATATATTCTTTCAAGTTTCTGCTTCCTTTTCTGAACGGGTTGTGTGAAATGTTCAGTTTCGAATAATTTTATTCTTAATTTAATTAATTTTATACATTATTATAATATTGATTAAAAATGTATTTTCATTGATTCATTCAATTCAAATTTCTCAAAACAATTTATTTACACTAGCATTTTTATAATTAACTACACCAATTTTTCTTAATTTTTGTTAGATATTACAAAATAACTAATAATCTACTATAACAATTATTCTTTACACATCTTGTATTTTAATTAGTTACAGAAGATCATTTTTATAGCAAAGAGTCCGCCGTCTATATGTTTAACTACATAGATTTTCTTTTAATTTGTATCAATTCAATAATTCATTTAATGGATCTTCTAGAAAATATCTGGAAAAAGATAGAAAGAATTTATTACATTATTTATTAAAAAATGAATTACTGAAAAGGTGTACCAATTTAGAGACGAAAAAGTGAGGTAATTTCGGCCAAGAAACATTTTTGATAGCTCTTATTGCACATATAAGTAAAATTACTTTATCAAATATTTAGAAAATAATTTTTAAACATAAAATACAAATTAACTTAATACTTCCTACCTATAATGTCTGAACTAATGCTTTTTCCCTCTTTGATGCTTATATTTTTTTATGAAAATCTTTCGCCGTTTTGAAAGTTTCTTCGAATTTGAGAGCATTTAAAAAATGAATCAGCAAAATTTCTAATATTACTTGACTTAATCAAACTACATTCAATCTTAGCTGACAAACAAAAGACAATCTTTACTTAACAAAGTGAAAGTGAAAAAATGGAAGCCACCCAGTGTTGTATGAATTTTTTTACCCAGCAGAAAATGGTCTGGGAAGTTTCACGTCATTTTCCTCATTGATCGGTGCTTATGAGACTCGCAGATAATCACACGAACTCCCACTTTCTCAACGGGTAGATTGGCGAAGCGGAGAGAACGACGTTACAAGAAAATGACTATATATCTAAGTGCGAAACAGAACATGATAAGATTATGGTTATATCCACTATACGCGGGCGCAAATATTGCATTACACCAAGCATACGGATAAGCGTGTTTCGTGTAGGAGTAATGCACATATATCGTATGTTGATATAAATGTTTTATGCCAAGGAGGACTTTTTTTTTTGAGCAGCATATGTGGTTTAAATTTTAATGTATGTTTCTGTTACGAAAAAATATCCTAAAGACTGGTTTAGTTTCCCTGAAATCGTATAAATGAATAGTAGTTAAACTGGAATAGTACCTCTTGAATAGTATAACTGGATAGTAGTTAAACTGAAATAGTACCCCTGGGATATTATTATTGAATAGAAATTAAATTGGAATAGTACTCCTGGAATAGTATAACTGGATATTAGTTAAACTAGAATAGTACGGCTGGAATAGTACAACTGGATACCAGTTAAACTGGAATAGTATCCCTGGAATAGAACAGCGATAACTGCCAAAACCGAATGCTAACTTGTAGAGAGATTATACGAAAATTAAAAATCTGTTTAGGCCAACGAGTTGTAATTAATATAATCATTAAATAATTTTTACGCACATTTGATGTTTCCTTGAATTTTCCTGGATTACTTGTAGTTTTATTAACCTATAATTGTAAATAAATTAATACAATTTTATTAAAATATGAAAAATACTATTAACTGCTAGTAAATTTCTTGTAATAATTAAATTGAATCGATTAATAAAAAAATATAATTCTGAACGGAATAAACAATAGATCCGTCCACAGTCCTAACCATTTGCTTACTCACTGTAAATAAATTTTATAAAAGGTTTTATTCATGCTAATCCTTTGCCGGGCATTTAAATTAGATATGATATCAAGAAATATCAACAATTATCTACTCGTAAAATCTCCTCGTACAAGTTATCCACCGTGACTCGCACAATGTAAAGTCGTGTTAGTACTGGGACAGTAAGACCTATTAATTAATTATTTATTAACCAAAAGTTCCTTACAAAATTGAATCAACCGAAATTACTAGGTAGTAATAAAGATGACAGATATGATAAGCAGATAATGATTGCCTGTTATAATAAAACCTTTATGCACCACATTTAAATTTGTACACATGTATGAGGTTATTTTTAGACAACTTAAAGCTACTGATGTGGCACCGTATATTTTTGAAAATATTTTCCTAATATTTTTAAAATAAGTAACGTTGAGTGATCGCCAGGCAACGACGAGTTATTCAAGTTGCCATCTTACAATAATTATTACATAAAAGTGGAATAAGTTTTACTCATATATTAACGTTGTATGTCACACATTGAACGTATTATATTTTTAGAATGAACCGTACCACGGTTCACAACAATGTGAATTAAAATTTTATGATATATTACGTACAACAACATGTATAAGTAAGCAAATACGCAGACACATAATGAGCAAGATACATAATGTAATTTTATTCCGTGAAGACAAAAACTCCTTTTTCCAACAAATCGAGGATGAAATAGAATAAATAAGAACCCAATAGCAAATCAGAAACAGCTTAAATCTTAATATTTATCAAATCCCATGTATATATAAATGTTGTCTTATATTTGTCAAAACATTGGGCGTATTTAGTACATAAAATCCTGGTGGCCTTCAATATAGAGGAAAGTTTCCCTCATTTCATTCTCTCCATCTTTTGTGTGTCTTCGACAATGACAAGTTAATTAACATTTTCCTCTTTTCAGAATTCTTCGATAGTAGACTCTTTCACTAATTACTTCTGGGATCATTGTAATGCGACAGTAGATGTGACATATTATTGTTAAAATTCTTTTTAAATACGTTTAATTTAGCGAATTTTTAACTTTTTTTCAAAATTTGAAGTGTGCGTTTTCCACACAAAATTATTAACAGATAAATAGTAATAGAGATGGTGTTACGCCGTTTAGTTACTTTGTGCTAATTATTTTAATAAAAAAATCAAAATTATTTATATTATTATAATCTTGAATTGAATATATTTGGCGTTAATTTTGTAGAAATTCATTATTCACAATTAAATGAAACTACGTAATGTAGTATTATTTCTACTTTCTTTAATTTCTTTACCACGACCTAGGTTTCGTTGTATTACAACATCTTCAGGTGGGATATTAGCAAAAAGCTTTTTCAGGTGGGATATTAGCAAAAAGCTTTTTGCTAATATCCCACCTGAAGATGTTGTAATACAACGAAACCTAGGTCGTGGTAAAGAAATTAAAGAAAGTAGAAATAATACTACATCACGTAGTTTCATTTAATTGTGGGTTATTATAATCGTTATAATATGTAAAATATTTTTTTATTTAAATAGAATAAACAAAAGAGTTCAACATTCGCTCTTTTGATCATGGTCCTAACGATAATATTATTAGAGTCTAGGTAGCTATAATTTCCATGTCTAGAGTAATGCGCGGTTAAGAAATGTTATACAGGCCATAACTCAACTATAATATTTACCATTATTTGAAGTAGGTATAAAAATGTAAATTCTCCAATTCATTGCAGGAACGCTCAAATACTATTCAAAAATTTAAAAGATTCGCCACTATTAATCTACGAATCTAGTTCTTATGGAAATTTGCACTGTAATTACTACCCAAGGTACCCATGTACCCGACGTTAATATCGCTTAGAATAAACCTAAAGTGATCTTCCACATAATACACGTAATAAAATTATTACCAATAAAAAAATTATTAAAAAATAAATGAAAAAATTATTACAAAAATTAATAAAAAAATTAGTAAACAATTAAAAGAATTTATTTAATATTAAATAGCATAAATATTGACTGATTATTATTAGGTCATTTATAGTTACGATTCAATACAATGGATATATGTTATTGGTTATCATTGAGGTGGAGGTTTGTGTTTTATCTATCGAAAAATGTTTTTAAAAATTTTATAAAATAAATGTATAAACGTGCGAGTAATTGTATAGTTTCTATATTAATAGTTTTATTTTAATTGATATTACGTTTATCCCAGTTATTATATTTTAAACATTATTTTTATTGATTTAGTCGTTATGAAAATGTTAATTATATTTAACAAACGCTAAAAGGTGAAAAGGCCTCAGAATAAAATAATTTATTAATAGCGAGGATGAAAATTTAATGCCGGAATAAAATTAACCAAATGAATTAATAAAAATAAATGGAAATTATAAACAATAATATTAATGATAATAACATTAATAAAACATGCATTTTAGTCAAAACTATTACCTGGCACGACACTAACTAAAAATTTTCTCCGTTATAGAAGTGCGTCACAATATTTGATTAGTTAGTGAAGTGGTCCACATAGGTCAATTAAAACATTACACATAGGTCAATTTAAATTAAACATGCGTAATATATTGAAGTACATACTCATACTAGAAATCACTGATATTATTGTTCTACACACAAATTAAGTTAATAAATAATTAAGTTAATAAAATATATAAAAAGAATGCAACAAAAAAGCCATACGAAAAAAACAGCAGAAAGTATAATTTATATAAAATTTAATTATGGTATAAAAAATTAGCCTCGTGTATTTGAAACGATTAGATGAAATCTATTCGTCTTGCTATTCATACCAAAATCAGCAAATTTCAATGAATTTGCTTGCAAAGGCAGCGTCCATGAGTATATTAAATAAATACATTGATACTTCTTTTACTTCAAAAAATGCCCTTACTTTCTTATTACTCGAAGAAGAGATAATTTTGCGGAAAATCGTCATGCACATTGTAATATTTGATATTCACCGCCTCCCGTAAACGGAGAAAAATGAGTTGCAAGTCACGTTTCCAAAGATTGTTTGCCATAAACCCTAGCTGGACACTCTTCTACAGAAACTCTTCATTATTAACTGACAAATGATTTTATACCTCATATTTCTTCAAAAATATGTTCATAAACTTTGAATAAAATGAATTAAAAATATATTAAATTATTTTAATATTTATGGTGTTTTCTCCTCAAAAAAGTGTGTGTGAAAACTAAAGGATATGACAACAAATTCCTTGTAAATAGCTTAAATGGTGGAAATTTACGGATAAGAGAACTCAGTAATTTATTTCATTTTAATTCAAGGTCGAAAATGATTGCGCAGATATTTGAGTAATAGCGTAAGAATAAAAGTATGTAAATTTATTTATCACGAGCAAATATGAGAGTAAGTGGAGCTTCATGTGACATTGATATGTCCAAGCATTGAAAGATACTGAATATGAAAACAGATATATATATATATATATATATATATAATATATATATATATATATATATATATATATATATATTATATATATATATATATATATATATATATATATAATATATATATATATATATATATGTATATATATATATATATTATATATATATATATGTATATATATATATATACGTAATCTTTTCTTATGAATACAAAAACATAGCAGATTTCACCAAAACAGAGTAAGTGATAAAAATACGATTCCCTTGCCAACTACTACGATCGCAATCAATGCTTCGTAACTAAGCGATGTTCTGTTGATGGAAACAGAGTATCGCTATATGCGGTCTCATTTGCAAACACGCGTTCATTATCATGGAAAGTCTTATAATCCGCCTAAGGTTATGGGTAAGTTGAAGAATAATTGTTCATATTACACTTGTAATCCCTCATGTCAGTTATGCAGTTAATTGTTAAACTTAAGTAATAGGTGTGCTGGTGAATATTGTAAATATTTTACAATTTTCTTACCTTAGCTCCGAATTAAGCTAGCTATTCTTCTCGATTATCTTTTAACTTTGTTGTTATTTTCGGGGTGAAAAATTGGTTTGGAACGTAAATTTATCACTAATAAATAATTTATTATCGGATTCAGAAATTTATTTTTAGTAGTCATCAATTAAATACTTAAAGTAATAGGAGTGATCAATATATTTGACTATCTAGAACTTTATAGAGGTTTATGTGTTTTGCCCATATGCTCATGCATTAGATTTACATATTCAAAATATTTATTGATTTTGATGCAGTTTTTGTACGTTTATATAAAAAATGTTTTCAATCTTCATAAAATATATTTATGATCAAACGAAGTTTCAAATTTGTCTGTTTTTTTAGATATTCTTTCTGTTTCTACTCTCTTTCTTCAAAGATAGGGGAGAGAAATTCCAATTAATTTATTAACTTACATAGGAAAATTGTACTACTTTATTTTCTCGAAGAGAGCTCTTAAAAATAGAAAAAGATTTTATTTTTATATTAAAAATTCTACTACAAACCATAATCAACTATTAATCAAAATAATGATTTGGGTCACAAATAATATTCAAATCTTAGAATTATAATTCATTTTTTTACTTAAATTCTAATAATTATATCTAATAATTAATTTATAATAATTTAAAACTCTATAAATTAAAATAAATAACTGAATCACAACTAAAGTTCAAAATATTTGAAGAAGTAATTTATTATTAATCTGGAATTTCATGCCAATTGAACTTCGTTTATTCATAAAATGGAGCGCAATTGAGACATTGTATAACGTTAATATTTTGCGCGTAAGTCATTAGTTGTATTCAGTCCAACTCGGTCATCGAATTCAGATCAACGAGTCGTTTGCGGCTTAAAATAAAATGTTCGACTGTGAAGCAAGCGATTAATCGCTCAACAAAATGTTTCCATCGTGTGTGAATATAAAGCCTTTGAAATGCTCGTGTGTCGAATTGATCAGATCAACAACTTAACATTTTGAGGTTATGCAATCGACGGTTCGGAAAATTTTGAAATATTTCCAAAACTATCTACTGATAAATTGAAAACAACCCAAGGCCGTATTGGTATTTGACTGAATTCTGTCAATCTACGTTAAAGGTTGATAATACCGGAATTTTAAAAATCGTTAATGAATGTGAAATTCACAAACTTGGTAACTACGACATGGAATAAATTCTCTGTATAATTGTATTGCATAAAATTATGTGCGTTTAAACCGTCTTACGTTTCATTATTTTTTTAAGATTACCTTTATTTTTATCATAAAGGAAAATGAACTTTTGTCTGCTATGTGGACCAAATGTAATATTTAAACTAAATAATTAGTAAGCGCGAAATATCAATTCGAGCGATTGCTTTACCATAGAAATCAGGTGCACCCACAAATAATTTTGCTCTTTCTTATTATGATAACGATAACTGTAAAGATTTGAACTATTATTAAAAAAATGTTTTACCTTCACTTAAAAAAGTTAAGGTAACCTAAATTTTAACAAGTATTAATTCATTTTGCTCAAGTCAAACTTTCTCCTACCAAACGTCTGCTAAAATACTGGATTAACTTGAATAGATGTGTCTGCTGTGTAGTTAAAAAATCCCGAAATTATTTTTTTAATATAAATTGATAGATAGTTTCAATTATATTTTCCAAAATTTTGATGACCTTTTTGGAAAAATAAAAACGATAAGAACCAGAACAAGAATTTAAAACTATAAATAAAATATTCTAGAAAAATATTAAGCGTCAAGAAAATCTATACTAAAAAAATAACTCGGCTAACAGGGGGCTGAGGGGGGAGCCATCAGCGTCAGCATTAAAATAAACATGCTCCAATTATTATACGAATTTCTTCTGCGTTCAAGAGGGAATGAAGATCGTGAAGAAGCTAGTTAGTTTAAAGGAAAATCCATCCTCGATTAATTCAACAGTTGATACGATGGAAAAAATATAATAAACTATTTATCTCTATGGATTTTGATTGTAAGAAACAAAAGTAAACAGTTTTTTTTTAATTAAGGAAGGGTGCTTCACGATTATATAAATATTTACAATCAACGTTAAAAAAACACAGGAATGTCTAGCAAATCACAAAGAGACGTAGTTTCTCTACGTTTTCTTTATATTCACTGTCTAAACTTCCAAGTGTTTAAGCAGTTTTAATATTTACTTAAATAAATAGCAATGATGCGCATTACCTTATAAGCGATTACATTATAGAGTAATCCAGAAGGCGTATACGCACTAATCTCTTTGCAGCCACTTGCAGTCAAAAATCTTCTCCCCCTCTACTGCGCTCTCTCTATTAGCGCCCAGCCCCACGCACACAGTATTACCAGCAGAATAATTTTACCCACCAACTCCAGGAAATCGACGCATATCAATACATCTGCTTGCGAGTATGATACACTACATTATTTACCGTACGTGAAATATTATTATGGCTGCCATGTTAAGTTTCTTGAAGGTTTATTCCAACCACATTTTACCATTTTATTAATTAAAATGGCTATTATAATGCATTACCATTAAATATGTGTGAATATTGTATGTTTGTATGCGCGCGCGTGTGTGTGTGTGTGTGTTGTATGGTGCTTGGTTCGTTAAATGTTAGTTGGAAGCAAAAGGCTCAAACACTAAGTGGATAAATTGTTTGTCGTTTAGATAAATAAAAAAATTAACAGTAAATAAGCAGCGCAGTATAATGATGGCGCATCGGTTATGTTAACGTTATTGAGAGTAAAGTAATGGATAAATATCCTTTAATAATATTTGTGCCCTGTTATCTACATGGAATATGTAATTTAATTTGCAGATACTATTGAGCAGTTTAAAAGCTTTTTTAATCATTTCAATAAATTTGTTTATCTCAACAATTTTTTTTTGGTACATTAACCCTTACTTTATTAAATCAACGTTCACTTTTAGCGGAAATCACGAATCAAAGAATACCTTCCGTTTCCCTTTCAATGTGATAATATAATTCTCGTAGCGTATGTATAATGTATGAACATAAACTCGATATTATAAAAATATTTCATATATTTCATCTGACCCTATAATTTAACCCTTCCCATTGAACAAAGGATTTTCGTCATTTCTCGATTTACATGCAATAAAATTGGAAGATTTTGATATAAATTTCTATTTAAACTCCTTTTCTGAAATATTTGCTTTAAGGTCATCTAAAGTAAAGCAATAAATATAGCAATTTCTCTCAAAACGATAAGTTACTTCAAAATTTGTTTTAATACACAGTTCCACAACAGTTTCGATCAGTATTAAATACATATCGAAAATTACGGATATTGAAAGAAAATGGTGAGTTAATTTTAGTCCCACAGAATAATGTAGTAAGATATTTAAAGAAATGATAGTTAATATATTAATGTAAAATAATGGTAGATTTCAATGATGGAAATCCTTAACTTTTGCATTAAGATAAATATTTCGAGTACAGTAAATAATTAAAAATATAGTAAATAATTTATAGTCATAACTACCTAAATATGTACCATATTTATTATAAACGTTTTTATCCACATTCTTTTTTGATTATATCAACATTTCTTGTTTGCCTAAGGCAGACAATATCATTACAATAAAATCAACACTTTCGAAATGTCCGGGCACGCTCAAAGAGTTAACTATATGGATAAATTAATAAATATTGTAAATCCCAAAATTAAAATATGTATTCCCCCTACATGTGTACTTCCTTATGATTTATATATACTTATTTCAGTGAATCTGTTTGGTTCACAAATTAGTACCATTTGCATAATATATCAAATTAAAATAATATAGATTAATTGGTAAGAAAATGAAATGAGAAGCAAGAAATTTATTAGAATTAGATTGATAAGGAGTTTGATAAATAGTTTCAACTAAACAATCACACTGTGTGTGTGTGTGTGCGCACAAGCGCGTGTGCAGGTGCGTGTGTATATGTGTGTATGTATCTCTATATTTATTTCTCATGTGTCCCCCTTCGTAGCTTGCCCAATCCCAAAACACAGCATGCCACTGATACACGCTGTGATTTAGTCCTCCTTTTATGACACCACATGAGAAATGCAACTGGATAAAAATCACGGTCTTTCTGTCGAAGACAAAAACAAAACAACAAAACCAAGTATATAAGGCCATGTTCAATGCAAATAGACAAAATAAAATATGAAAAAGAATAACAGCATAATTCATAAAAAGTTGCTCCTAAGATATTTACTTTGTTTCCTCAACCTATTCAAACTATAAGACACTAAATTCATACAAAGGTTTTTACACTCTTTGTTACATTCAGATTCATGGTGAAATAAAAAATTCTATTGCGAGTAATATCAATAACTTCCTCACTTAAAAAATGTTGGTTGGGAGAAATCATGAACAATATTTTTAAATTAATATAAACCAATTTGTTTTATTGAGTGATAGACAAAAATGATTTAGGTATAGGTTCGTTACCACTAGATCTGCAAATTTGACTACACAATAGTTTTTATTAGTCTGTAGTAAAACCAGGAAACCTTGTCATTACATTGTATCTGTTCGTCTGTTACAACTTATATGAACATAACATTTTATAAATTGATGTTTAATAAATTATATAAAAAATTTAATGCACATCTAATGGGTATGCGAAAAATATATGTCATACAATCGATTGAGTGGAATATAATTTTAAAGGTTTTTTTTTCAAATTGAGTTAAGGTTTCCTTCGTCATTTCTCATTTTTAAGCATTATTTTTGAAATATTAGACTTCGAAATGACGTACAAAATATCCCACATCCCATATGTGAGTTCAAAAATCAGAAAAATTGTAAGTACTAATTATCTAAGTAGAACATTTAGGAAAAAAATTAAAGTTTTCAAGAGATATAGACTGTTACGAAATCGTACTCTATGCAAGTGCCAAAATATAATTGGTCAAATTTGTTTAATACATTGTCAACCAATATATTGTAAAATTAAACATATTCAAAAGTTTTTGAAGAAAGTCCCAGTAAACTATTCAACTAATATAATTCATGAAATTTTTAAATTTGGTAATTAGGAAACCTTTAGAATTAAATCATTTCGGAAGTTTATTTAATAAAAGAAAATATTAGGACTCATTATAATTTAAAATATATCTAGGATAATTTACAGGACGGTGATGGATATATAATTGTTTGCTACAAACATGGAGACACAAAACGTAAAAAGAACTTTCGAAGGTAGAAAGCATTTGCAGATTATCTCCATCCCATCCTCTTTTGGAGAATGTTATGCCATCGATGTGATTGTTCAAGGCAGGTATCTGTAAGGGTATTTGAATTCCAGCGTATACGACTATAAAGGGCCTTTATTATATTGTTATTTTTGGAGGTCGGGTTTAAGTTCTAAGCAATTGTTTTATTGTAGTCCTCATAGATACGTCTCCATTAGAAATTACACCCAATAAAATTACATTATTGTTCAAATTGCTTAATAATAAGGTGTAGCGTTTTTGTCGCCAATATTATTAATGTTAATTGATTACATTCTAATTAGAAGCAAAATTAATTTGAAGTGATGTGACTTCATCGAGTATAATTTATTCATAATAATAAATTACTGTTTTAATTATTATTTTAAACATGACATACACAACGTGACATTGTGTATCGGTTCAACTAAATTTGGACCATTGTTCAAAATTGTATTTACTTTTATATTCACTCCCAAGACATTTTTAGAAATAACAAACATGTCTACCATTTTTTTAACACAGCCGTACATTAGATTAAAACTAATTACAAATGAAGTATTGGTCTTATATTTTTTTATCAGGGTAGTCATAAAAAGAATTAAAACAATTTGGAAAGTTTATGTTTAACAATATTACATGTTCATAGAATATATCAATTAAACTATCAATCGTCCCAATAAACATCGTTCATTTTCTCACATGATCGAGCAAGTTTAACCCAAACATCGTGACGACAATATGTTTACAAACTGGTAATTGTATTCGCAAACACGGGTTCCGCTTGCAATTTCCGGCGACCTCCTTCAAGTTTGAAATCTATGTCGATGTTTGTATACATATATTTTTTGTATCTTTGTGCATAGACGAGTATTTATTTATTCGAGTACAAGGATGTAATACAATAGATAATATTAATAACACTGAGTTCAAAATCCAGCATATAATGTCAATGTAATTATTATTAGATATACATTTTCTAATTACAAATTGCACTTTTATCGTGTGGTATAACCGCATATAACCGATAAAAACCACACCATAATTGTATTTTATTATAATGTGATTCTTTTCGAATTTGAGCTGTCATATCTGAAATAGTTGCGCTTTGTAGTTCATTAGAAATATTCTAAATAAAGCTTTCCATTCATTAAAATCAAATTAGGCCGATATTTCGAAAATAAAATTAATTCGTTTTATCAAAATATTGATATTGTTTTCATGTATCGAATCGATATTGATACATTTCTAATATGTCAATAAATGTATATAGGTACTTTTTAGCAAGTGCAGCATCCATAGAGCGCCTCTTTGGGTTACTTACTTGCTAACGTGCCCACCCATCTAACCGCGCACGCGACACGTGGCTGACTAACATCCCTATAGAATAGTGCGCGACCAGCGCACTTTATATCGCAACGCTTACTATTTATTATTATTACTACAATAACTTTTGAAGGCTCATGTTTTGTCCGAAATCATAAGTGCTCATGCGGGAAACGTTAACATATTTTTTTTTCCTTTTCCATTCCCGTAATATACCTGTAGCATTATTTATTTTTCGAACTTTCTAAGTTCTGGACGATGATATCACACTCCGCAAGTTGTGAAATAACTTTTTTGTACTTATTATAAATTTAAATATCATGCGCTCCAATTTTGATTTAATTCTGAAATTATGCAGTCTGTGTTATTCGGGATAATAAACCAAGTTTAGTAGCACTTCACTTATAAAAATTAGTTAAGTCGTTTTGTCACTACGAGAGTATAAAAAGCTTACACAGTTAACGTATACAAATATTAAATGTGTATAACTCATTTTCGCGCGTATAATAAAGAGAATGTATAAATGTATACAAATGGAGGTACAAAAAGAGGGGGAGGAAAATTTCCTATGTTACTCTCGGATTCATTTTTTAAAATAAGTTTAGAGTTAATTTAAGAAATTTAAAAATGTATTTTTTTGAAGTGTTTCACGAGAATGTAACTTTTTCGTTGCATATGTTAAAGTAAATTTTTTCTAAATTTCCTTTATCTCTATCGAAAAAATGGCACAGAAAGTTACATTCATGTTTTTTGTGAACGTCAAGATTTCAAATAAAAATATTGAAAATTGTAAGACATCCAGGAGTGTTATGCAAAATCTCCTAACTCTGAATATTGTACGCAATTATTTATTTATTTTTAATACACTTTACCGACATTATGACATTAGCATTGCGTCATAATATTAAGTGAATTAACGATAAATGTAAATAGTATTTAACGATATTTCTTTGTTATAATCATGTCAACCCTACGAAACAGATGAAAGATGTCGGAAGGAATTCATTTAATGACACTGTACCGTCATTTGAGATTCTATTTGATAATGTTGTACACAAATACTTGACTCTAATATACAGCGGCCCCCACTCCGGTCTCCTACTTCGCTCCATATTTTGGTGTTTCATAACTGAGTAGATTTCTGAGCAAAATATAGATCTTGAGTTTCCTTCAGCACCAATAAAAATTTGTCAGGCACGTATGAAACCCTCACTACCTGGATTCTGCACATACTGAAGCACTTATAAACATTTAAGTTTACGTAATATTTCTATTAAATGATTAAAGGTTATTAATTTTTTCACAAAGTACAAAAATTGAGGTCATCATTTTATTAATTCATATATAATCTGAATGTAAAGCTTTTCAATTCATTACATGTAATACTTAGGTAGTTAAAATAAATTGTTTGTATCATTTAATCCATATTTTATATAAGTTTACTAATTTTTTTCCTAAAAACCTTATAAATTGTAACAAGTCTATTACTTCATTTGTCTTTATTAAGATGAAAATTACAGAATATGGATCTGCCAGTATTCGAATGGACTAAACTTATATAATACAACTTTAGTAACACTATGAATCAAGCCAAAGAGAAACATATTCTTTCTATAAGTAAAGTAAAGTTTATTGTCTTTTTCGATAGATTAAATACACAACAAGTTATAAAATGCCCAAAACTTAAAACATTTCCAACTCCATAAAATTTCATGACAAAGATAGAGCTCTACGTGAGCGACTAAACAGAAAAATAATGAAACCCTTCTTCGGTGGTAATACGTAATGTTATTCAAAAAAATATTTTTAATTACGTGGCAAAGAGTGTAATTGGTCTAAATATATTTTTAAAATTCTGAAACATATTCAAATTGCAAATTTGTTAGATTTGATACAAAGATGCAAGTCCACATTTATGGGACATAAACAATAATGGTATAAATATTATAACAATAATTATTTAAATATATATTTTTGGAATCAAAAGACTGTTCTTTATATTTGTCTGCGGTCATTTAAAGTTATCTTTACTTTGAGAAATGTTAATTAGAAAATGCTCTTCTTGGCAAATACGCCATCGAATATACTATACAACTTTTTTATACTTTATTTTTATTATTGGTTTCAATTAAGAATTTAACTAATGTGATTTTTTCAAAACAGATTTTCGTGATTTTAGTGCCAAATTAATTTCTATATTAATAATAATAATGATGATGTACATGAAACTTTTATTTTTCTCACCTACCACAGGATTGACTTTTGCCATATTTATTTAAATTCTCAAAAATATAAAGGTATATTTGGGATACATATCTTAAATATGTCTTTATAATCGATCTTATTAACTAAATTATTAGATTTGTTAAATTTCCTTAACGATCATTTAAATGTGTTATTATTACCAATTAATGATCATATGTATTCACAAAGTTTACGTTGTGTCTTAAATATTGAATACCCATATTAACTAAGAGAGTTGTTTGGAGATTTTGTCAATTCCTCTTGACAGATGTTAAACCTAATCAAGCAAAGAAACTTGAAAGTCAATTTGACTTGTTACCTATAAAGACATGTGAGCAAAAATCCGACGATCAAAAAAAAAAATCAGAAGTAATCAATTTGGGAGAGAGGGGAGGAGATGGGTGCTATTCCAATTTTTTTTTCTTGAATATTAGTCAATCCTCATGATTCTAACTTTTTTCCTATAAATTATGTTTAATATTTGTATTTAATTCTTGTTAAAATTTGCTTGTATTTATTTTCTTGAATATTTAAGTGTAATTTGAAGCATTACTTCATAGTAAATACCATGCAAATTTTATTTATTTACATGATAAACGATCATAAATGAACAAATATAATTAATAATAAGTCAAGGTAGAATAGTAATATGAAGTGCAATTAAACTAAATATTAAATAAAATCCTCATAAGAGTAGAAAGCGTACCTCGGTAGAAAATCAATACATTGATTTATTATTCTTTAAAAATATAATGTATATACATTGAACAAAACATAAAATCATTACATTTAATTTTTTTATTCAAGGGACAACCTTAAAACTGATTGAGAATATAAACATTTTCTATGGCTTCCAATGTATAAAGCAAAAATCCAATAATTTTCTGTTAGAGCGGTTATACCGACATTGCCGCGGTTGCTGCACAACGTAATTTTTGATCTTTATTTCACGCCATTTTTCCTATATACACGTTGATCTGCTAAATTTTTCTGTTATTATATCTCTGTCTGTTAAAGTTGAGCTGTCAAAGTGATATCAACTTAGTATTTGAATCAAATCTGAGCAACAAATACAATTAATGACAATTAATGAATACAATTTAATGTGAACACGACAACGTGCAGAATTATGAATCCCTTTATGCAAAATTATGAAATAAATGGACTGGCGCTCGAAAGAGTAGCATCTCTTCGAGATCTCGGTATAATTATGGATAACTGTCTAATATTTCATGATTATAATTGCTGAAACCTGTTAGAAGCCTACAGGGTCCTGGGATTTATCATGAGGCATTCCCATGACTTTCATGATAGTGGATGTATTATGAACTTATTTAATTTTTGGTCTTTTATTTTTTATAAGGTTTCATTTTTCTGACTGTTGCATGAGAGAACGGAGACATAGTTTATTTCATCTGCCTAGAGCGTGCACGAATATCTTACAGCGTTCATCAATTGTTTAATGGACTTATGGTAATCAACGGGGTATTGAGGCGCAAAAACGTGATTAATTTTTTCCGGTCGATTGATCTCTTTAGGAACCATTTTGTTTTCAAATCAATACGAAATGAAACCGGAAAGCGTATGTTTCGACACGTATTAAGTTATAACTTAGTAAGAGTTGAAGTATTCACTAGTAAGAACTATACTAAAAAAGTAATAATTCAGCAACGATTGACATAGAGTACTTGCAAAAATAATGTCCAAAAAATATCCCCCCCCCCCCCTCCGCCGCGCTCATTTATCTGTAAACTATAATCCCTAAAAGTTCCAAGGAAATTATTAAATGAACGGTATTTAATTGAATTAAAGAAATGATAAATAATTAACATATTTTCACAATTATATACGTACGAAGTAACAGGATGTGAAAAACAATGAATTATTATTACACCTCGTTGAAATTAAGAGTAAATTTCAAGCTTTTTAAAAAGATACGTGGATATTATATTTATGCTCTTAATCAACAAGAAACAAACTATCACATTTTTAATTGTTTATGACTAAACTTTAAGCTTTCAGAAGATTGTAAACATATAAGCAAAAAGGAGGGAGATATAATATTTTCGTAAATTCAGTTCTTGGAATACAAAAGAAACTTGTTAATTTCAAAAAAGACGAAAAAAAGATTAGGTAAAGAAGATTCCTTGATAAGATCTTTTCCAGAACACATTCTTATTTTTCATATATCTGAATCTGTTAAGCCTGTCAAGTTTCATTCAAAGTTTATATCACGATAACGAAGTGTTTACAAAGCGATAATTGTATTGGCGTACTCAATTCCACTTGTAACTTTCGGGGATCTCTTTTGGGACAGAAACACGCGACATACCTGTTTTCGATGGACTCATTCATACAATTTCCTTAAAAAAATTTGTCATACAATTTTGCATAGTATACTGTTTAGTAATACTTTTAAACATTTTATATATATATTTTTTTGCAATCTGATTCGAGACAAAACTAAAGAGAAACCAATTTCGATTGCTCCTTTAAGTTGCTCACATTCTATTTTGTCTTAAAATATTGAATTTTTTTATTTTAATTGTAAATCTCCACTCTGTCAAACTAAATATCTGAAATAAAACTGAAAATAAAAACTAAGAGTAATGTTATTTTCACAGTACTCTATTTGAACGAGCTCCTGTGTTTATTTTACTTGACATATTTCTGAGTTGGTAGTTTAAAGCAAACTTGTTCTTTTCTCAGTCTTTATTTTCGCTCGTTAAGTAGTGCTTTGCAGGTGGGGTGTGTGTGAAAGTAAGTTGAGAACTTCCGTCAAAAGAAAACGTGAGAAGGGTTTGCGCTCCTAGCGGAAATGCACACACGCATATGCAAATATAATGTTAAATACAGGTGTACGTTGGGTTCTTCTGAACTTCTTCTATTCAATGCGTTATACTAATAAAATTAATAAAAGCTTTTAAAAACACTACTCTTAAGAGTAACTTAAAAGTTTAAGAATCTACCACCCATTAAAAAATATTAATCCCGTTAATTTAAATGGTTCGCTGAAATATGTTTTTTATCACTTGAAGTTATTGGGCTTATTTTCAAGGTTCTTGCTTATTTTCCGTTTTTTCTTTTAATGGACATATAAGGAAAAACAGAACCCTTATAAAATCACTCGCATATCTGTCCGTATATCCGTCACAACCATTCTTCCTCAGAAAATGGTTTGATATAGTAATATGAAATTTGACGTATATACAAAACATATTAGACAAAATATATTACGATTGCTGTAATTCGAAAATATAAATTTTAGAAAGGATAAATTAAATACTCGATTTTCTTTTAATTATACATGTAGTGCGAGGTGTCGTTAGAACAGGCTAATTGTAAGGATCTATATCATATATTAAAAATATGCAAAAGATATATGTCTACTCAATTATTTCTGAAACATCTCAACCTAAAATTATGAAAAAATATGAGTTCCTAGAAGTTCACGCAATGCTTGTAGGAAAACTATAGCGATGATTCTAGATGTAACAGTTTTTTTTAATCTTTTCCATGTTGTTACGCCTACGAAAAATATAGTAGGCAGATTTTCTCAGAAATCAATCCATAGAATCTTGAAAATTAACATATTAATACAGCTTATTCACCCACATAATAACACCTTATTAATATTTTACACCTTCAAATTTTTCAAAATATTCGTATAATTGAACAGGGGTCTTTTTTAAAGAATTCCTTGTATTCTTACAATATCGCCTACTCTAGAACCTCCAAAGCAGCCCCAAACCATCACAATATCTCCACCATGCTTAACTGAAGGTTAAGCACGGTGAAGATGTGATGTGATGCAGATTTGATGTTAACCACGGTGTATGCTTCCTTTACTCTTTTGCTATACTGTGGACGGAAGAAAACTCTTCTCTTACACCCAAAAATTTCTAACTTTGATTCGTAGCTCCAGAGGACCCTTCTACAGCCATCAGCTATAAAATTCTTATTTTTTCTGACCCAATTAAGCCTCTTTTTCTTATTTGTACCTTTAATAAGTGGTTTTTAAATATTAATCCCTTAATGTCTGCGATGAGAAGTCTTCTTTTGACTGTGGAAATACTAACAGGTTTACTACAATCGATGTTGGATTCTGGTGTTATTTCAGTGTAGTTAAACATCTGTTAAGTTTGATCTTCACAATTATATTTTATATAGATATACACTAACTACTCTAATCTACATTAATATTCCTATTTTTAAAAACGCAGCATAAATTATGCTGTTTATTTTTTTTTATTAAACATACTGTTAAATCACCTGTTTAAAATTCGATTATGACGTTAAATTTACCGATAAGTAAAGTGTTAGACCAAAAGCTAATAAACACTAACCATTATGAATCTCTCTCGTGAAATCCTTCCACCATTTAGGAAATTAATATCAGTTCCAGAAAAAATTGTATGATACAATGAAATATAGTTATTATTAGTTTGATTGCAATGGTTGGAAAATAATTTGATGACCGTCAATATATAAACTAAACGAAGACATCTTATAATGATTTAAATTGAATACATTTTGTTTTCGATTAGTATTGAACGCACTATTATTCATAAAATTCAAAATATAGCGTTCTGCAATTTGTCCAAGAAAAACATTATAGTGTGTTTTACATTGAATACCTAATACTATTGTAAGTATTTTAACGTTTATTCGAGAGATTACATATGTAGCAGTAGTTGTAGATAATGATGAATGCTTTTGAATGAGCTGAAAGGATAATTAATCTTGAAGTTTATCTTCAGATCATTAATGGAACACCTGTTATGTGAGCTTTACGTTAGAGTTTATCTACATCCGTCATCAAGTGGAATGTACGTTTAGATCGTAATAGTTTAATTCGGATTTCTACACCATTAATTAAGAAATATGCTTGATTGATCACATTATTTTTTTGCAATGATGCTCTTTTTTTAAACGCTTTTCCATATGATTCATCAACTTTGCTATACCAAACACTACATTAAAGATGATAATTATTTGTAACAAGTCAATAACTGTATGTTTGGAAATAATATTAAATTATGGTTTAAATAAATATCTAACTGAGAAAATATCGGAATGTTCCTTCCTCTTTACCCCTTTAATACTTTTCAGTTTTGTGGCTAATTACTGAAGGAATTTCGATTTTCTTTTTTTTCTTTTTTTATAACCAGATCTTTCACAATAGTTTCTGTTTTGCTGTCAGTTTTATGTTATAACTTGCTAGTTAATTCATGAAAAAATCTTTTTTTATTTATTCACCTATACGAAGTAAAGTTACCATACCAATTTATTAATCCTGCACCAGATTTTGTCACGTCTTTTCCCATAGTTTTAGGACCACTTGATAATAATATATTTATAGATCTATATAATCCGCCAAGAAAACTGCCAATTCAATGAACACGTTGATAAGGTGCTCCTTTATAAATTGACCCAATGCCACATCCGGTATGCTATAGATATCATTTTTCACATGGACAATGACTAATGTGATGCTTCCTAATCAAGTTTAAAGTGACATGCGTTTAAAGTGAAGTTTAATACATACAGTTTCCAATACAAATGGGATTGTTTTTCCTCTTTCACTTATAAATATTTTGAGAATATGAAATTTACATCACATAAGAGGTATATTTACCTCTGAGTTAAGATGGTGACATACTATTCTATTTGCCCCATATATTTAATTTGAAGTACCTAAAACTAGAACTCGCGTTAATGGTGCTAAACTATTTCTCATTACTAGGGCGCATATAACATTAAATGAAACATTGCGAAGGTAATCGTTATTGCGTATTAGTAGAATGTTTACTAATTCGACCGATGAATAAATTTTGGTTGAGCTCTGACTTATTTGAGAAATACATACCATTAACAAACACTGTAAATGTTGAATGAACAGTATTCGTTATCTTATTAAATCAAAAATATTATTTAATTTCTTAAATTTTAATTTTAATTTAGATCTAAACAATATTATAATTATTATTGGTAGGTATTTTAAAATTATTCTCATATATAACGTACCCTATATTAATCGTTTCTGAAATGTTGGTAACTTATGTCACCATGAAAGTAAAATAAATTTTTCTTAATAATAATACTATTTTCATCCCCTTGTATATTTAACTTAAAAAAGGGATAATAAAGTTCCACTTTACTGACAGACCATTGACCAATGAATTTTATTTTTCGTGGTAATTTAGTTATCACTTTGGTTATTTTATTGTCTGGAAAATATTTAATGAAACTATTACTTAAGAGTGTAATATAAAAATCATTTTCTATCACAGCTATTGCAAGTTTGTGTAAGGAATCTAACTATTAAACCTACCTGACTAACCATTCCACTTCAATAACTTTCTTTCTGATAACTTCTCGTGTCAATATTATTTTATCTATTTTATGTTGCACAAAAATATCGATAATTATTCTTTGTAACTCCTTTTCATAATACTTTCATGATTTGAAACCTTTATTTGTTACAAAGTAAAAGGTGACATTTACAAAATTATCGATACTATGAAAATTTCGTTGCTTCAACTTGTTCCATAATCTTTCTCAAAAACATGTTTAATTTTACTTATCCCCATATAGTCTCCCTAAGAAAATGTTTGTATTAAACTGTTCACTTTCGACTCTTTATCCTGTAGATCACACCACAGTTTCATCATATTGTTAGGATTAATATGAGCAGGGTACATCTTTTTATTGGAATCAAACGAGAGATTATATGAAATTATTTTATCAAGTAAGGTGTCATTAAATTTTATATGAAATTATTTTATTAAAGGTGTCAATTATTTTATCAATTAATGTATCTTTAAGTATTTTATCAATAAAGTAGTGCCACATTTTCGTTTTCAACATTTTTTGAAAACGTTCAACGATACTAGTTTTTATGTCATGGTAAAAATTAATTTTGTTTTCACAAAAAAATGTTGGTACCTATTTTGCAAATAATTTGACCCATGAGATGTTATTGTTATGATCATTCAGGTAAATTAAAATTTGATTTACTTTTTTTGTATAATTTTCCAAAATAGCATTTTCTATCTGATATTTTATTATGTTTTTTTATTACCTTTTACTTTTTCAAACTGAGTTTCCTGATATATTATACCCCTTGAAATAGTTTCTCCTTGGGTTTCATATTTGCCGTATCATTTACTTGATCTTCCTTTTGATAATCAAATTAACTAATTTCCTTTTGAATTGGGATTTTATGGTTTCAGGATTACGTGATAATAAGAAAACCTTTACAAGTAATTTGTAGATACTCAATCCATTTTTCATCACCGCTTTTCTAAAGGTGTAGAATCTCTTACATCTTGTTTATCTAATTGTGATAAAATATTCTTTCTTTTGTAATGAGGTCTTCATAATTAATCAATGAATTCTGGTTCAATTGAAATTATTTTCTTATTATTCTCTACCTTATATTCCTAGTAATAAGAAACTTAGCTATTTAGAAAGAAATGCAAAAGCCCTACTTAGTAAGGACCCTAAAATAAGGAGACACCATCGTTTTCAATGATAATTTTCTTTTTTCGTGTCACTGCATTTTTTTTATCTTATTTACGTAATAAATTTTTACGTTTTTTGTTATTTCTTCCGAACTTCACTAATTAATAATATACCCTTCAAAACGTTTTGAATACATTCAAAATTTAAATCCTTTATATATACTTAACAAAACTGGTTGGCAATGATGTCTTGAAACGATAGCAGTCGGGTGTACTTTATTTAGTATCCACATGCATAAAACTAGCATTCCTAATAGCATCTTAAATAAATTTAGTATTTTCTGGAAAATCTTTTTCCGCTGTATATCATGTTTGCCTCTTATCTCTAGAATTTTTTAAAATATACTGTTTCACTTATATAGAACTACCACTTTGCCCCCGATCCGGATGAAAAGATTGTGTGATATATCAAATTTCATTAAGTTTCGATGATAACTGCCTCTTGGAAGATATTAACTACTTTTACATCAGTTTTTTTAAATTAGGTCATCAATTATATATACTAGTTTTGATTAAAATCCATCAAAAAATGTTAAATCAAGTATCCTGACAATGTTCATTATTGAAATTGTATAGACTTCGCATTTCATCGTCGCCCCAAGTACTTTTTTGAAAATTATGTCACAAAGTTTATCAATGTTTTTGATGGCGTTTGTAACAAAATTTGATTTCCCACAACCACGAGTTCAGCTATTCTGTAAGTTAATAATTTTTTGAAACGAAACATAATATTTATTAATTATAATAAAATATTTACAATTAAATATTTTTATTTATAATAAAAAATTTTATTTATAATAACATATTTTAAAAATATGTTAACGGAAATTATATCAATATATATAAAAAATTTAACAAAAGTGAAAGTGCGATATGTTAGCATTATTACTAGTTAGTTAATTTTATCTTATAATAATATTTCTATTGATTTGTATCCTTGGAGAAAATAAATATGCTGACGAAGATAATGTACCAGGAAAGAAATGAATGCTCTGGATACAGCAGGGGTAATGATAAAGAAAATTATTCGACGCAATCTACAACAAAATATTTTTACTTGTCATCAATATATGTAACATTACCTTGTTACATCGTAAGCAATTTAGATCCAAATACCATACCAAAATTAAACGGTGTTACATTTTGGATAAATGAAGACGGTTTGGGGTAGTATTTTGGTACTTCTGGTAAAAAATTTAGTAGAAATTGTGCATTTTTAAAGGAGTAGTAAATTATTATTTTATAATGTAAAAAGATTTCAAAACGATTATACCACCGTTTGCGAAAAATGCTTACTAGTTTATTGATGTTTTATATCTATAAAATATTCGATGAATGTACGCATATATAATGCATAATAACTTACTTATAAACTTATTTATTATAAAATATTAATTCTTAATTTTATAGTGTATTTTATGAAACATTACTGAAATTAATTTATAATTCTATATTGAAATTGAATATTTTCATTACTCAGTAATGGACCAACTGCAAAGAATTTTCATCTATCATGTAGTATTTGATAGAGTGGTACTGCAAAATATTTGTCATGTGAAAATAAGTAACAAAGGATTTCAAAAAAGAGCATACTTGGAAAAAGAAAGTAATTAGATTGAAATGATCGGTCATTTCCAAAGTGATATATTTAATCGAGAAAAAATGATCTAGAAATTCGAATTAAACTAATAGAATCTAACGGTACGTAACGTTTAACTTGATAATGGATATAGATAAATTAATAGCTAAAGCTCATACAGCAGATGGTATATCAATGGTACGAATTTAAATCCAAATATCCTTTCAGCTCATTCAAAACTACTACCCACAACTACTGCTAAATAACCCGTAGAAATTAAAAGTATTTACAAGTGGGTGTTCAAAGTAAGAGTTAGGGACTAGATAATATTTTTCTTGGAAAAATTCCAAAACGTTACAGTATTGATGATAGTGCGTTCAAAGCCAACATAAGGCAAAATGCATTCAAATTCAATCATTGTGAGATGTTTTCCTTTTATATTAATTTCCTAAATTAAGGTAATAATATTACGAAAGAAGTCTACTCTAACCTAACGGTTATTGTATATTAACTTTTAAAATAACACCTGCCTTATCAGCAAATTTAACAGCACAATGGAATTTAACTAAACTTGGTAGTTTAATAATGGAAGCACGTTTTGATGAAAGTATTAAAATACAATTAATTATACAGTTTATTCAGAGTTTGGTAATGTAATAGAGATTGATGAAAAAAGGAATGATAATTTAGTTTGTACTAGTGTTTACATAATATATATTTTTACATGGTTTCTAGACATTTGCATATTTTTGAATAGAAATAAAATAAATGTTCTTTACCTAGAGAATTGTTTTATTTTATAATTTATGATTCATAATATAATACAAACTAATCAAGATTTGATGTATATTTTTTTACAAAATTGTTGATAACATATTTTTTCCATATTCCAGTTACAATATTTTTGCCAGTAATGTACTTATTTATACTATTGTAACCACCAGTGTTTTCAGCGTGTGACTTTAATTTCGTTGTTTCATTATCGTATCACATTAATCTAACATCTTGGGCGTAGTGGAATGAAATAACTTGACAATTATCATTTTCAAATTTATAAAACTGTAGATAACATTAATGCTAATGAGAATATGTATGTATTAAAAAAAATAAATTGGAATGATAATAATTTACCCAAGCAACATTGTCATATTTTACGTAGTCGAATATATTTAGATGTATAGTTGTGATCTAACATCAAACGATAAAAAAGTTAAATTTATATTTAATATATTGAAGATCATTTGAAATATGTAATAGTACTTAAAGTTATTTTTAGTTTACTAATTATATAATTATGAGTTAATTTTTCATATTCAAGTAAGCCTGCAGGTATGAACTTGCATTTAATTTCAAAGGAAGCACATAATTCATAACTTCTATATTTCTCAACATTGTAACTAACTTACTAAATTGGTCCATTTGGTAAAAAAATTAAGTGATGTTAGATTATGGAAGTAAAGATAAATTATAAAAGTATTTTCTAACGATTAGAGTGTACAGAAGTGCTCCTGATTTTCTTTACATATTAGGTGACATACAACGCGGCACCGATATAGATGACTATTATATTGTATAAGTGAGATATATCCTGATTTCATTTTTATTTCAGGTTATATTTTTTTTATATTACGTCATATACGGAGTGACGGATATAGAGAAAACTATTTAATCGTAAGTTATTCAATTCCAAGATATATTTTCTTTTTATTAGATAATATACGGAGGATCAGAGACGAAGAAAACTATTTTTTACCAAATATATGAGTAGGTCAGCTGAGACTAGGATAAGTTAGACTATATCAGGTTAAGTTAGATAACGTTAAGTCAGGTGAATTTAAATTATAATGGGTTAGGTCGGTAAGGTTATTTTAGGGTAGGAAAGGTTCAATACGTCTAATAAAAATAATAACATAAATATTTAATTAATCTTTAAAAAATGGCATGTTGCGCTCAACTCAAAAAGGCTTTCTTATTGTTTTAACTAATATCCTATGTTGAGATATCAGCACATAAAAAATATATAGAAATGATCTTGAAGATTATCAAGTATCACTTGATTATTGTTGACCATAATTACATTGATTTAAAAACGAAATTTACTTATAAAATTACTGGCATATACGTATATTATGCATTGCATTTTTAACGTCAAGCGCACGTGACATATACATAAAATTTAAATAAGTACCGGTACATAAAGTCCAGTATTTACAACAAGCCAAGCAACATTAACAAGACAAGGCACGAAACAATATTCACAGAAGATACCAAACTAACAACTGAATCACAAGCTTATTACGAACGATTGCTCCCAAACGCGGATACGAATTACGGTTCAAAGTGCAACCATAACATATATGTCTTCCGGTAGTCAACATAGAATCCAAGCGCTACCTCCCAGATTGTACACATCAACATATATGTATGGAGATACAGCCGCAGCAATGGCGTGATATTCCATATCCAGTGACGCGAAATTGGGTCGGAGCATTTGATTGGGATCTTTTAGTCAACGGTATTGGTCCGTTGTTATCGCTCGCTATTACGACGGTCGATGTCGAGCAGTATGTGATTGTGTTGGTTGTCGGGAAGGAAATAATGAGTAACGGGATGTTACGATCAAGGATGCTTTACTAAAATTATTGATCAAAAAAATATTAAGACAACCCACTGAGACGGTAAATGTGTGACTACACATTATTTATTTGATAAAATACATATATAGTCGATACATAATGATGTCATTGAAATGGTAAATGATAAAAGCTGTGTTGAAATGCAAAGAAAGCAAAGTGGTGGAAAAATAATATTTAAGGAATGTATGTACAACACTTTGAGCATCGAACAAAGATTAAGAACTGTGTAATTTTCTTTATAAGCTAATGTCTTTTACAGTTAAGTATTTTATTAAGAAAATGTAGTTTAAAGCATTTTCATAATAGTATTTAAAAAATATTAAATTTTTAAAATGAATACATGTATCAATGACGATGGATTTTTTTAGGGTATTTTTCTATTATATTCTATGAAAATAATGATACAAATGAGTAATGGAAAGATTTTTATTGACTTTTATATTTTCATAGATATCGTGGGTTTAAACTAAAATTAACTTAAAATGTTTTAAAAGTAGCATTTACAAGCATCCTTCAACCTTCATCAATATTCTATCGAAATTTACTCTGATATACAAATATTGATTTGAATAGTATTTATATAATATTTTCAGTCTGCTCTACCATAAACAATACCATATTCTATGCATTCTATTGTGAAACACTCTACACTCAAACACTTTTCTACGAAGCATTATTTTTTGATCGAGTATAATGTGTTTTATTACTACGAAGGTGATATGCTTACTTGTAATAATACGTTCAAGAAGAAAAAGTTTATTTTTAAAATAAAAACTGGTACTATCGGTAACAGTGAGTAATGTAAACACACAAATTTACTTAAATACAAAGTCGCAAAATATTAAAATTTGCTAAATTCAAATGACTCCAGTACCATATATTTTTAGCGGTGTATATTTCACTAGAGAGAGCTTCGAAATACTCTACAAAAGAAAACATTGAAAATGTCAAGCCTGTTTTTATTTCCGACCAAATTACATTTTTTTCGAGAACGATAAATTATTAAGTATTAAAAATAAGCTTAAACAATTATGTATTGGTGTATTTCAGTCGTAAATGAGCCATGTTGGTTCAATATATAATGTATCGTATTTTATAACATATATTCCTCTTGATTAACTGTTTTTGTTGAGAAACAAAGATTATTTGTAGCTTATTTTATTTGTCCATTGAATATAGTTTAAAAGTAAAGGTTTAATTTTTTTCAGTTTTAATAAAAGTTTATCTAATATGTCTCTATCGGGGAACCACCACAAACTTTATTTCAAAGGATATAAAAAATACTTCGAATACTAAATGTAAAATTAAAAAATCCAACTGCAAAAGTTGAAAGGAACTGCCTTTGCCTATCTTGTTTTTTCTTTGATTATCTAATTTTTATCTGTTCATTAGTTTATAATACCCACATAATACTTACCAACACACAACGTACGTCACAATTAAACTATTAATTTAATAATTTGTTATCGAATTATATGAAAATAGCCTATTTTTTGGGTTGATATAGAAAATAGCCTATTTGTTAAATCTACAATTATATGAGTGTACGGTAGTGCATTATCAAGCGTCAAGTTGCACTACCGGAAAGTGCACTCTTTACCCGAAACCCATAACAGCTATTTTGCCACCTTTTTAATTCATCGTCCAAAAATTTTTAATGTCTATCTTTCTATTGAAAAACGAAATAAAATGTCTAATTATAAATGTGCTTAATTTTAAGTCTGTATTAGTAGGAATTTTTGAGATATTTGACATCAAAAATTATCAACTTCTTAGCTTATACACTCACTTTTTCAGGGGCTGATGTTCAAAACCTAGATGCAATTTTTTCGCACTATTATATATTTATATATATATATATATATATATATATATATATATATATATATATATATAAGAAAGTAATGACTACTCTGAGTACCTAGAGTTGAATAAAATATTACGTAACATAGAGCAGATATTGAAAAAAGCTAAAAGCTTCAGGTACTCGTATTTATCTGTAATTTACTCGGTTGAAATAATCTTTACAAAATTTGCGTATTCTTCACGCTCCAGATATATTATCCGTGAGTACTATCAGGCTAATGTGATGGTGGTATTGGTTAGCAGCACTATGCATTTTTGCACCCGTTCATATAAATTTGCAAGAGAATATGAAGTGGTATCTTGAGAACAATATAACGGCTAGAAATTGATAATTAAATTCAACCATGGCTCAATCCATAGACTTGAAGTTGTTAAGACTAAGTTTGAAAATATCGATAAAGAATTATTTATTGAAAACAATAATCTATAGGAGTGGAATACTCTACATTTATGTCAGATGTATAATCCCAATAATGTCCTAACTAACATCGGGTTTACTATTTTATGGTGCGACCAAACTTACCTTCCATTTTCTAGAGTAACCCTTGATGGTTTATGTTTAATGAATTTTAATCTCAAAGGCATTAAGGCGCAAATACCGGTTGAAGATGGTTAAAAACGACCGATTAAAAAGAAATAGAGATGGGAATTGACTTCCATGGAAATTAAAAAATATCATGTGAAAAAAGTTAAGAACAGTAAATAAGTAATGTGACCTAATTTTAGTTAAAAACTGTAAATAATTATGGTTCAAACATAATATGCTGAAGAGTTCAATAACAAAAAAAAACAACAGACAAAAGGAGAGGTTTCTACCTGAACAAAAGATTACGTTTGGAATCTGTTCCATTCACTGTACCTTAAAAAACTGGACAAAAGGAAGAGAATTACCAAAAAAACCACTACCCTAAGAAGCTTCAAGCTCCTTTATAAACAGTTAGCCACAAAAGTAGTAAGATAAAAGCAACGAAATTCTTGCAAATCTATATTATAAAACCATGGATAATTAAATTACCTACTAGACCCTACTTAAAATTTTTACGTATAATATTATTTACATTGCTACATTAAACTTAACCTCAATTGCTTATTTTCTCTATATCATTTTTCTGCGTGATGAGGTCTATAAAATGCTTGGAATTCTCTTTATATCTGAAAACTATCCACTGCAACAAATTTCATGCAAAGCTTTACTTCACTCATCTACCCCTGTCGCAAAGTTTTGCAAGAACTGTTTTGCTTTTATGTCAGTTTTTTACGGCTAATTTTTCAAGGAATTTTACTTATTTTACAATTATTTATTGAAGAGATAGTATTTTTAAACTATTATTCCATTATATATTTTAGTCTACACTTTCAAAAATTTTACTGATACGTGAAATAATTTGCAGTATATTAAAATATAAGTAAGCAAATTAAGTTATATTTAAAGCCATCATCTCGCTAAACACTATTCTTCAAAATTCTTTATCACTTAGTCAATCTTTAATCCATATTTGTACATTAGTATACTAATACGAATATCTTATATTAATACCAATATCTTGATACAAGTAACTTGTTATATTTTTTGCAAAACTCTTTTATTTCTAACAAGCAAATCTATATATTAATATTTCCCACAAAAGGTCTGAAAATTCTCATTATTTTTCTTATCATTCGATTTGGAATTAATTATTTTGTTATATTTTTATACAGGGAATAGTGAAAAGAATTAGGAAAGTTAAATGATCTGATCTGACCCAAATAATTCAGTTTACGTCATCGTTTATTTAGTCAGTTTGTGTCATATAGCCTCTTAATAGAAGTTTATGTACAGTTATTTAATGTGTATTCGTTTCTTTCTATTCACATTTTTAATATATATTAATAATGAGATTGTAACGAAAGTTATTTTAGATAACAATATGTACGTGATATTAGAAAACGCAAAATAATAAGCCTGCTGTCTGTTGCTACGTATCCAGACTTTATTGTTTCCATGCAAGCAAAATAAAAATATCTATTCTTTTGTTAAGAAAATTTTATAATACATTTATTAAAGAAAATATTCGCAAGCCAGGTTTTCTTGAAAATGTTTATTCTATTCTCAATTTTACTAACAAATCATCCAATTGATCGTAGTGGCAACATTTTATTTGCATAGAAAAGTGTAGTAGTTATATATTGTTGTTTGGAAATCCAGGTAATCTATTATTATTTCTACTAAAACGACCTAATTCACAAAACATATAATTAAACAATCTCATAATCTGTAACGCTCCAACTATTTTGTATGAAAATCCATTTACCAGTTGAAATAAAATAGCACAACTTGAAATAAATTCTAACGATAGCTGCCAGTAGGAAAGACATATTTCGCTCTAAATTGTTTTCGCATGAATTTAGACCTTTATTCATTGATAGTGAAACAAACGGGTAGAAAACGTTTATACTTAAGATGTGTTATTAAGAGTTTTTCCAAAAATTAATTCCTACTAGAAGGATAGCTATTATATTTTTTATTATATATTTTATAGTACTTTATCGCATTAGCACTTTTTACTTTTTTATTAAAGTTAAGTGTTTTTCATATTGGAAAAAAGTAAGTTTTATCAATCTTTGAACTTAATCGAGATGAGAATTCAATATTTTTTAGTTATATGTGTGCATAATTTACCTAAACTTTGCACGATAAGAAAAATTGTTTCTAGTTTCAAAGAAAAATGATTTGCCATAGGATATCTTAAAGAATAAACTGTAGTATAGAAATGTGGTATATTGTGCCTGTGTTTATGAATCTACTAGATCATGACATAGTTTTATCTACGAATATTTTTAATTCTGTATTCAAGAAAAATGCGTAGACTTGACTCGAGGAAAAATAAATATAAATAGTTTCTTCTATTTTTTTATATATGCAATTATATGGTGCAATTGATTTACTTAACAATACGATAAACACGGTTTTACGTATTCTTGAAAAAAAGGTTTAAAATAAAGTCAGTAATAAAATAAATTACATAAAAATTCGATTTCGTTTTTCGTTGCCATCAGGTTTTGTTGAATTCAAATTTGTGGAAAACTAAGAACTTTCACTCCACTCTACACGTATGCAGACTTTAATAATTATGTTTCATTACAAGGTATTGGACAAAAGGAAATATGAATTGGTTGTATTGGCATGTTACCGTTGCTTGGTCGTAAGACAATATAACCATTCGTGTTTAATTTTAATAAAAATATGATATAAAATATTAGATACATTGATTTAATAGCATAATTGTCGGCGACGTGAAAACTCCAGGACCCGTATTAGCATTGGATATAACCTTTCTTTGAGTTCTTCGAAAATTAATGCATTGATGAAATGAGCAGTCCAAGGGATTCTGAGTAGAAACCTCCAACAGCATATTTCTAGTGCATCGATCGTCCGACGATCTTGCAACATACATATAAGAACATATAAGGACAAATCCTTACTACATAAAGAAAGGTTGTAGAGGGCTTAGTGACAGCGACAAGTCATATAATATAAGGAAGCGAACTCAAAAATGTTCACTTGTTCCTCAATTTGAATATTAAATGATTTGTGCTATCACGCAAGATCTACTGAAAGAATTGAGGATTTAACTGTTGAAATTTATAGGCCCTGATGGTAACTCTATAGACTTTGTTTCATTATAGTTAAACAAAACCTAAGCGCGGGCAAAATGTAATAATTTTAATGGAGTGCAATAATAATTTGAGGGACACATTGTATGTTGTTTTGAAAATTAACACAGAGCAAAAAAGAATTTAAAAATGAAAACATGAAAATGAATCTTAATCATATCTTAAACAGCTCTTCATTGAAGTTCCAGTAAAAGAAATTGTTTTTTTTTCATCACATTTATCTTTTACATTAATTAGGATATTCATTTGAAGTATTTACTTGAAAAAAACATATGTCTACACTGCAAAAACTGTGAGCCCGTGAGAGACAGAGGGATGCATGGACAATACGAAGTTATAAGTGCTCCTCTTTTAACTATGGAACGCTAAAAGATAAACATAGATTGCAAAATAAAGGATATGTTGGCCTTGCAATTAGTATTCAAAATATCTCTGCGAAACGTTTGAAAATCAGAATGTCAAAGTACGGAAAATGGAATACATTGAAACGAATTGGATAAATATTTATTTCCTTGCTTTCTTTTGCTTTTAAAATTACACTTTATATAACTTTCAGTATTTTCTATTCGCGGATAGTGCTCTTTGCTATGTTCTCACACTTGTGTCAAATAAATTCACTCATTTCCGGAATTTAAATTACGTTGCAACGCGTTGGTTGTCGCATTTCAAATAAAAATTGATACGTTCCTCCTTAGTTTATTCGTCACCATGCTCAAAAGCCAAAAATCGATTTTCGTGAGTCGTTCTTTTATTTCAATGAATATTTTAAATAAAATTGCATGGCCTAATTCCGTTTCTGTAGTTATTAAATAATTATAAATATGTATTAAATATCTATAAGATTCTATATCCTAGGAAATATTTCACTGGTAATCGTGAATTGTTCCAAAAAATATCATAAAAACGGTTTAACAATGCTATTAAAGTAATGTTAGGTTATGTTTGTTTTCCCTATTCCATAACTGAAGTTATTTAACGCCATGCACGCTTGTTAAATTCCGTATATATAATTTTTTTTTATTTTGACTTGCTCAAAAATCAGTTTAAGTACAAACAAATGAATGTCACGTTTACTAAATATGAAAATAAAATAATTTAATGTAAGAATATTATATATTACAGCTGCCTTTTATAAAATTTAAAAATTACAAAATTTATAATTTTGAATATTTTAAAAATTACTAACTATTTTTAATAGTTTCCAACTTACCATATAAATTAACATTTAAAATAATAAGGTCAATACATTTCAGACAACAAGAAATTTTTCTTTTACTATATTTTTAATTTATCCATTAGCTGTACCAAAATAATATAATACAAGAATCATAATGATGTTTGATAAATATTCTGTAATAGTTTAGTTTTTATATTAGGTCTGGGCAAAGAAAAAAAACAAAGGCCAACTCTCCTAACTCCGACAAATAAATGAATGGATAACATTAGTTATCGGCACTAGCTTAAGAATATAAAATAAAATTTATACTCGTTCAAGCCATGAAAGCAAAAGGGAACGAGAAATAAATTTCCTTTTTCTAAAGATTGAAAACAGCATGCGTAAAACATTCTGTTTTCAATCTTTATAGCTTCGAGAAAGATTTACAAATTTTATTTTCATGACGAATAATGCATTTTCCGAAAACTTCCTTTTTATATGGTGGGAATAATGATACTCTAACTTGTTTATAATAGATTTCACTTTATATCACAGTGAACATATACTGTGAAGTTAGATCGTTTTTCTAATGCAAAAGTTAGTCTAAAAGTCTACTTAAAAAGTTAAAATTAAAAAGTTAAATTAAAATTAGGCGTCGTAATTGTTGAACTTCCAATTCAACAGGACGTCGGATACGGGGTTTGTCCTCAAAATCGTAGTCATTATTCTTGAACTTTCTGAACCAAATCTTTGCCGTCGCGTAAGACATCATGGACTCGCCCATTGCATGACATATATTATTTGTGGCAGTCTTTACATCGTGACTCACACAAAATTCGTAAAATAACATAATCCGTATTTGATATCGATTTAAATCCTAAAAATAACTAGCCAACCTAATATGTATATATATATATATATATATCCCTGGCACAATGCACGGGTATATAACGTTTTGCAAACAATATTCAAAGAATTTATTTCAATTTTACTATATGCGTATAAAAACAACGTTCAGAGGCAAAAAAATATTATTATCCTTCAAATAATACTATGTTAAAAAAAATATATTCATATGCTTTCTTTATTTCCTAAGGTAAAGTTCTAATATACGGAGTAACTAGGTACAAGTGAAAAATATCAAATAAGCGTCTGGCATCGTCCCTAACTACATTGAATACATTTTTGTTTCACAGCCAATTTTTCAATCTTTACATTGAAAAGTGTATGAAGAAATTTGTTTATCAGGTGGTTAAACTAATTTCTTTATACACATTAATTTACCAAGTGTAGGACATTAAACGTTCAAATTTGCAGAACATAAATGACACTATCTTCTAAGATTGAGTTATTCCGGATATTTAATTCCTGAAAACAGACGACGTCGTATTTATGATGATTTGCTGATTACAAAAGCACGTTTCAATTTATTGTAAAATAATATAAATATATATCTGACTAGCTATATACAAGATTTCGTTCGTGTGAATCTTTAAAAAAAAATTGCAAGGTCGATTCTAATATTAATATACGTATCGCCATCTATTGTAAGTGTTATAAACTCAACTTTCTATAAGTAAATACGCTTTGTACTGAAATATCACGTCAGTATATATTACCCCAGACTCAAAAGAACCCACCAGTGCAAACTGTATCGCGATTCTTCGAGCTCTACTTTAATGATGCCTGAACAAGTGAATAGGCTCATAGATAGATAGATATTTCAAAAAAACTTTTTTCGTGTTCTCTTACTTTTGTTACATTCCCCTGAATACTGCAAGATTCAGAAGTCTAAGAGAAGAGTAATATAGTTATTAGTATTAATAACATATAATTAATCGATTGTCGTAAGTGAATCTGTATTTAGAAATGTATTTATCGTAATTAATATATTAAATTCAATAGTTCACTTTCATGCTTCAACCACTTAACTGATTTCCGTTAAATTTTCTATATATATATATATATATATATATATATATATATATATATATATATATATAAATGTGTGTGTGTATATATATACATATATAAATATATATATTATATATATATATATATATATATATATATATATATATCCGCAAGTACTTTAGGAAGAAATTTCGCTGTTTTCCTTTCTCTTTTATAAAAAAAATGCAATTAATAAAATTTATTAAACCGTATTTATACGAAGAATAAATTTAATAAAAAAATTGTAAGAAATTAAATGCATGATTTCGTTTTTTGTTGACTGGTCAATTTCTACTGGTCAATGGCTACTACATTTCAAACTGGGCCGCTCAGTTTTCAGAAGTTTATAACATGTAAAGAAATAAGCTTACTTAATAAATCTTATTGTTTTACGAGGTCTTTTGTACAACACATCCTTAACAAATATAATTTTCAATTTCACTCTCTCAAACCTGGCAAGTTTCATTCAAAGTTTAGATCAAGACAAGAGAGTGTTTACAAAGCGATAATTGTGTTGGCGTACACGAATTCCGCTTGCAATTTCCGGGGATTTCCCTCGGGAACAAAACACGCGGCGCATTCCTGTTTGCGATTGACTTACTCGTCGACATACAATTTCCTTTAAAAACGTGTGATGTAATATTTTATTTAAAAATAATTTTAATAATAATAATGTTGGTTTTTTTTATTTGGAAGCTTGAAATATAGATATTAATACTCGCCATTTTTTTAATATTAAATCTATAGCAAATCAAAATCGATATTGAGCACAAGACTAAATTAAATATTAGAATACGGTTCTTAGTCGCACGGGATTACCCCTTAAAACATATCTAATATGTCTAATAAATATCAATGTCATTGTTTCCAAACGTGATAAAGAATACGACTAATACAAGTATGTATATATATATATATATATATATATATATATATATATATATATATATATATATATAAAATTGAAGCTGACACTGAATATGCATTGATTACATAAAAATATTATTTTTATATTGTTAAGATAAAACCGTAAACAAAGTTTTTACATTTTCTGCTTTTTAAATTTAACAATTAAACTAAACGCATAGTTTACACGGGAACATTATTCACATACTTAAAATTGTTATCAAGATTAAAACAAACATTTTTCACTCAATATTACCTACATTCCATTGATAGCAGTGTGATAAATAGTGCTTTGCAGGTAGTGTGTGTGTATGTGAAGGTAAGTTGAGAACTACAGTCAAAAGAAAATGCTGGAAGGGTTTGCGATCCTCGCGGTAAATGCAGACACGGCCCTGAAAATATTATGTTAAATACATGTTTATTGGCTTAATAGTCTAAATTGCATGAAAAGCATTCATTGTACCTTGAAAAACTCGACAAAAGAAGGGAAATAAATTTAAAAAAACAATCAAATTCTTGCAGATCTATATGATAAAACCACGGATATGTAAATTAGGACTGATTAAAAATATTGGGTATAATGTTATGTGCGTGCCCACATTAAACTTACTGCAATAAATTATTTTCTCTCTATCGCTCTGTCGTGTAATAAGGTTTATAAAATTATTAGAATTCTCTTTGTATCTAGAAACTATCCGCGACCATGTTGACGTAAAGCTCTGTATGAACTGTTCTACTTTTAGGTCACTCTTTTACGGCCTTTACCTTTTTGAAGAAATTCGACTTTTTACGGTAATTTGTTGATGGTATAGTATTTTTCAGCTATTTTTCCGTTATTTATATTAATCTACTGTTCGAAAAACTTTATTGGTATATAAAATAACCTTGGCACTATAAAACACTACAGAAAAGTACTTTCTAAATAGTAGTTATGGTTATGTGGCCATATAGGCACATCCGTGTGAAAACAATGTATTGTTATATCGGTAAAATGAAAATAAAAGAAAAATACTCTCACCATAGAAAAATTTACTTATTTAAAATGAAAAATCAACGCGTTGTATAAAGATAAACTTGGTAACTTAATGTGTCTTGATCTGAAGGAAGGTACTTGCAAATTAAAGACGAAGCTTATCTATGTACTCTGTAAACATGCTTTTATCGCGATCTTATATATTATTGAAACTTCTCCTTTTAGGTTAGTGAAACAAAACTCATATTCACAACATATCGGTGTTTATATATTTGTTTTGGCTTATAGGCAGGATCTTGAAATCGTGTTGTTACTGGTTCAAATATTTGCGACTCAAAGTAATGAGACGCACCGATTCGTAATTAAAAGAATTAAAAGAGTTTTAATAACATTTTATATTTATTTGTAATTCAAGCTGTCATCTTGAGTGTTGGCGACCGATTACTTTTTACACAGAACACATTGTCTCTTGAAGTTATTACCTTGAGTGTTGGCGACCTACTACTTTTTACAGAGAACACATTGTCTCTTGAAGTTATCACCTTGAGTGTTGGCGACCTACTACTTTTTACACAGAACGCATTGTCTCTTGAAGTTGTCACAGATTACTAATAATGTTGGCGACGGATTACTAATTTTACACAGAATACATTGCTTCTTATATTATAAATTCATGTCGATTTCAATTTGCTATTGTTTCGTGGTAGGGTGGTTTTAAGCGAACACGTGAAGCGTGTAATGGTGCATGGAAACCCCTACTTGCTTAACGACAAACGGGCGCAGACCCCTTTGTTGGCGTACCCCCTTTTGTTCACAATTGTGGCTAAAAGTTGTGTTGGCGAAACTTAATTTTACAGACAATATACCTCAAGGAATTTAACTATTCGTCTGAGACTTGCGCGCTATAAAATAATTATGTTTTCAAAAATCCCGCAAACAGGGAAACACATTTCAAAAAACAATATTCTATAAATGTTTAGCTTCCTGGGGAAGTAGGTGTTATAAACAAATACTTTGAAAATTGTTTGAACTTAGCACATATGCGTATTACAAACGACATTGCAAAATACAAATTATTTCAATATTATATGAAGTTTAACAGACAGCAATATATGTATATCTGCTTATTTTTAAAAACATTTTTCAGAATCCATTGTCAAAATTCTATAAAACGAAAGATTAATTTAGACATTATATATATAGTACATATATATATATATATATATATATATATATATATATATATATATATATATATATATATATCTATATATATATATATATATCTATATATATATATATATATATATATGTATAGAAAAGAACTTAATTTTAAAAATTTAATTATTTCGTAATTACAATAACTTAACCAAAGCATATTACAATGACTTTAAAAGCTAACTTATTTTACCTTCTGGCTGTTCGAAAACTGATTTCACCATTAAAATAAACGGCAATTCTTGGCGCATTAGTACCATATTCCAAATCCGATATTATCAACAAGGAGACATAAAAAATTCGAAAACTTATTCATGTTAATTTGCAGTGATTAATGTAGGCCTATTAAGTTATCTTTAAATTGATCATCCCACTAAACACTTGTTTCAAAATTCTGCATTCATACAATACCGTAACTTTATGTATCCCATCAAATATTAAAAATTCTCTTTATTTTTGAAGTGAATATTCATTCGATTTGAAGTTGAGTATTTCTTTAATTGAATACTAGCAACAGTAACACATAAGCAAAGTTAAGTGTGAAAAAATGAGGATGTTAGTTATACTCTAAATCTAAGACATAGATAGAACTCTAAATCTAAATGATATATTTAGTCAGTTTATATCATATAATCTCTGAATATTAGTTTAAATAAAGTTATTTGACGCGTATTCGTTTCTTTATAGTCTTATTTTTAACTTTCATTTATAATTATAATATAAAACTGGTTTGTTTAGTTAAAAATAAGTGCGCGATATTAGAGAACGCAAAGTAATAAGTCTGCTTTCTGTTGTTGACGTATTAAGTATTGTTTCCATGGAAGCAAAAGAAAAATAACTATTTATTTCTTAATATTACCTTATAATTATTATTAAATCTTTATTGAAGCAAATAGTCGCAAGCTAGGTTTTGTTGAAAATATTTATTCTATATTCAATTTTACTAACGAATAAGGCAAAAAAATCGTAGTATCAATATTTAATTTACATAGAGAAGTCGGTCATTTGTATATTGTTGTTTGGAAACATCAAAATCCTGAGACGAATTTTAATAAAATTCCTTGAAAATTTTAAATTATCAAATTCAGTAAAATGTTACGTTTTTATACAAACTAGACTATTTTTATTTACGATAAAATGACCTAATTCGCAAAACATGAAATTAAACAATATCATAATTTGCAATGCTCCAATTTGTTTGTACTTTTGTACCCATATTTCAGTTGAAGTGAAATATTACAACTTGAATAAAATTCAGACGGTAGATGCCAAGGGGAAGACAAGTTTTGTTCTTAATTGTTTTGCATATATTTGGACCCTTAGTCCTTGAAAGTCGAACAAACAGGTAAGAAAGCATTTATAACTGAGATGTACGATTAAGGAATTTTCCAAAAAAATATTCATATTAGAAGGAAAGCTTTCCCCTTTTTTTCTATGCATTATATAGAAGTTTTTACTTTTTTTTTAAATTTAAAAATTTAAGTGATTGATACATTGGAACAACAAAGTCAATTTAATCAATCTTCGAACATAATCGAGATGAGAATTTAATATTTTGTAGTTATATATGTGCATAATTTACCTAAACGTTGCATGATCAGAAAAGATGTTCTCTTATTTATAAGACAAATGATTTGCTATAGGATAACTTACAGCATAAATTGAATATTGCATTATTCATAAATTGAATATTGCATTATTGAATATTGCATATTGAATAGTAGATTATGAAATAGTTTCGTTTATGAATAGTTTTATTTATATATTTGAGACAAATATTTATAATTGACTCAAAGTCAAAGAATTTCAATGACAGGAGTTTGGTGGCCGGTGGGCGAAAATACCGCACGATAAGAGGAGTTGAAGCTACTAACACACCCAAACGCTAGTTATCTGTGTTGAGTACTTTTGACTGCGAAGTGAAATATATGAACACGAAGGTCTATTTATATAACCATTATAAATCTTACTTTTGTCAACATAGATAAAAGTAAAATCCACCATTGTTTCACTGAGATAATTCAACCTTCCAACTATTCCTTCCAACTTCCAACAAATTGTTTCGGATATTTAATTCCTGAAAACTAACGGAAGCATTGTGTATAGTTATGATGATTTATTGATAACAAAAGCATGTTTAAATTTATTGTAAAATAATATAATTATGTATCTGATATGTAGAAAATATGCAAAGCCAATTCTAATATTAATATGCGTAACATGTGGATCTTTAGAAAATATTGGAGTCAATTCTAATAGTAATATGCGTAACGCTATCTGTTATAATTACTACAAAATTAATTTTTTTAAGTAAATATGTTTTGTAAAGAATGTAATATCAAATTACCGCATCTCAAATTTAGCGGTCGAATGCACATCAATATAGCATATATGTTACCCCAGACTCAAAGGACCCACCAGTGAAAACTTGATAGAGATTCTTAGAGCTCTACTTGCATGATGCGCGAACAAAGAAATAGACGCATAGAACAAATTAATAGACAGATCCCCAATTAAATTAAACTACGTGATGAAGTATTATTTCTACTTTCTTTAAATTATTTACCACAATCTAATTGCTAATAGGCCACCTGAAGATGTTGTAATACAACGAAACCTAGGTCATGGTAAAGAACTTAAAGAAAGTAGAAATAACACAATATCAGGTAGTTTCATTTAATTTTTAATAATGCATTTCTACAAAATTACCGTCAAATATTATTCAATAATAGACAATTTTATAAATAATATTTTTGTGTTCTTTTACTTTTGTTACATTTCACTAAATTCTATAATTAATAGTTTATTGTCAGTAAATCTATAGTTAAGAATTTATATATCCTAATTAATATTTTAAATTCAAAAGCGTGTTTGCTTCATTGTCATGCCTCAAATACTAAACCGATTTCCATTAAATTTTGCGAACTTGGAGCTTGTGTTACGAAGATGAATAAATAATTCTTTTTATAATTGGACATAAGTATATTTTTTGATAATTTTAGGTAACCTACCCTAGGGTACAGGCTCCTTCCTCTTAACGCCATTACTTCAATTCTGTGCACAAAAATGACATAGCTTGTTATTGTTACCTATTTAAATTTATCTTGTTGAATTATTATATGTAAATTGGAGCAACATTTCATAATAAATAACATCCTTATTTTATTAATTTTAATAATTAATCGTGTTCTGGGTTTTTGCAAGGTAAAGGGTGGAACACAGTTTTTAGGTGTTCCGAAAATACCAGAGCCTTTTCACTGTTAGTTCTTGCCCATTTCGATAGAAAAAAAAATTAAGCAGTACCTTATTCTTAATATTAAACTATATATATATATATATATATATATATATATATATATATATATATATATATATATATATATATATATATATATGTATATAAATATATGTATATACATATTAAAACTTTGTGACATTCATTGTAATAACATACAATGAACTTTTAATTTATTAAATTAGTACTAATGTGTTATCTGTGAATGAAACCCAATATTTTGGTTAATCTTTCATATAAATGCCCTTAATGGTTAATATAAAAGGATTTAGCAAGTGTTTTCAATGAAATTATTACGTTTCTGTAAATTAAAAATTTAGCAGAAAATATAAGTATGTTTCTTTAATGTGCAAAAGCATTTTTGTGTTAAAATGAATTCGAAAAAATCAGCAAACGTGCGTCGAACACATATAAAATTGGAGTTTAGTAGTATTTGAAGTTTTCATATATAAGAATCGTGCCCACGATTTTATGATGATTCAATTATGAGTGGTACATATCACCTTGCCATAATAATTTCCACAAAATATTTACGCCGTTCGTCAACCTATAAACCACAAAGTATCAATTCAAAAAGTTCAGGCAAAATGATTGAATCAAAGGACTCGAATGAATTAAAAAATGACCATTAATATATTTAGACGAGAATATAAATAAGAAGTAAAAGGATATGAAAAAGAAAGAATTATTTTTCTGGAACTCTAAAGATACGACATCATATCACTATCAATAAAAATGTCGTATTGAAAATATCCAGACAATCTAGCCATAGTACGTAATTCACTTACAATACCGTGAAACAGACTTGTACTATGAACTACTTGTACCGGGCGTCGCGGGTAGCGGAAGTTGGGGTAGATAACGGCTACTATACTCGCAGTACAGTGCGCCCTATAAAACACTTGTATTATGTGATATAATTCATTGCCTCATTAAACGCGTCCAACGACACTTTCACTCAACGACATATGCGGAGAAAATAATATCTCTACTTGAATTATGATTATACACGTGTTGCTCAAGAAAATTAGCCTAGAAATCGTCGATCAGGCCAAATAAATCGCGTTATTTTAAAAGTTGGTATAGCTATTCCTTAAGGTGTCCAGATGAAGATACTAAAATTCCCCGAGGGTGTTGGGCAAGCCAGCAGTGGGGGAGGGGGAAAGGCCTTTTTTTCAAATTTATGCTTGTATCCCTAAAACTATTAATAATATCTTTACAATTACTCCTGCATTAATTATTTACATTATTTAATATAAATTAGAACATTAATTACATAATTTTATATAAATTGCAAATATTACATATATTTTTACTATATAATCAATCCTTTAGGAGATACAGGGTATCTAAATTGATAAAAATAAAAAGTAGAATTAGTTATGCAAATTTTAATCAGGAAAAATAACAAAAGAAAATGTTACACAGCTGACTTATCAATCAAATTGTATTTTATCATCGTCCACTTTTTCATCAAAATCGATGGAGCTCGATTGGTACATGCTCCTAGGCAGCCATTAGAGATAAGACTGCAGTTAATGCGCTCTTTTTGCCAACTGCATTTGCCAGAAGAACCAATTTTGTATAGGCAACAAACAGAACTCAACAACGTGTCAGGAGCAGGAGGATCCAAGGTCGTGATTGGCTGTAGGGTTCCATCGACTCTTCGCTTCCAACTCGACATTTCAGGGGGAGTTGGTTCCAAAACCACTCGTGTTCTTGATGGAATACTCTGTAGACGTGATATTTCGCCGACTCGTAGGTAAGGGGGAGGGAAGAGAGATCAGGTTTGGGCTTGGTATAAGAGTTAAGAAAAAACTGTGTATCGATGTACGTTAAGCTGAGATTGAGTAAAGGGCGCACGGTATACTGCAAGAAACATTTTTTCTCCAGCTTCTGCTATGGCATCCGGAGTTGATGTTGGGTCATAAAAGACAGTTGCTATACTCTTTGTTAATGGATTTTGTTCAAAAAGCTTTATAAATTGTGCTTAGCTCTAAGCTAGAAGGATTACAACATCAACATCTTCTGCAACAACATCAACCACAGGATTATCTGCACCTTTACCAATTGTAGTGCGTGTAATTGTACAGTCAGCATCACTTGCAGATATTCTTAACAGTTTTCGAGATGCAAGCATCAAACTGCCCCTCACCGTCGAGGACTTTTAGCATGTTTATTTGGATAACTCAAGGAAGAGCTGTACCAACTTTTAAAACTACACGAATTATTTGGTCAGATTTACCCTAACTATATCAGGCTAATGGTAGTGTAGAGTTTCATCACATTTACTTCTATGTAATTAAACGCATATTTTTAAAATTTTGAAACAAAATATTGAAAAATTACCAAGCTCAAGCAAACCAGCGAACAATAAAAAATATTATACAGAACTTCAATGTAATTTAATGAAATCTATCTAGATAATACACAGCTGATGAAACTGTTGAAGGGAATGAGGGAAAAACGACTCTTTTAATAAATTCGTATAATATTGAGATTGCTAATTCTAATAACTAAGACGGAAGGTCCAGAAAATATTTGTCAGCGTTTATATATAAGAACAGGTCTATCATAACGAGCTTAGGTGGCATTCGCACATATAAGAAATTCATTAACTTATGTAAAATTATAACGCGTTAAACATTTAAATATCATCTCATTGTTAGATGGCTCTCATTATCCCAATTTCTGTAAAACAATTTTTGACAATATTTATTTATTAATGAAAAAATGTAAGAAAATACACATATGATTTCAATTTTAGTTGACTGCAAGATTTTTAGCTATTACATTTTGAAATTAATATTTACAACCGTTTCAGAAGCTTTTTGAAATGAATATTAGCAATTGTTTCAGTTTTCAGAAGCTTATAGTAAGGCTAGTCCCCTTACTATAAGCTTCTGAACCACAAAAGATATAATATTTCTTCAATTTAAATTCTTGAAGCAAAAAAATATTTTTTTCATAAGGTATTTTCTCAAACACATCCTCAATAAATATGACTTTCCATCTCACTTTCTCAAACCTAGCAAGATTCATTCATAGCAGTTTAAATCACGACAAGAGAGTGTTTACAAAGCGATAATTATGTTGGCGTACACGAATTCCGCTTGCAATTTCCGAAGAACCCTCGGAATGGAAACACGCGGACATTCCTGTTTGCGATCGACTCATTTGCCAACATGCGATTTCCTTTAAAACCGTCTCAAACAATATTTTACTTAAGAATAATTTTATTAGATTTGTGTTCGTTTTTTGTCATTTGCAATCCTAAAATATCTATATTTATATTAGTAATTTTTTTTTCTAATTTTAAATCTAGGTGAACTCTATCAAAATGAAAATCGATATTTAGTACAATACTAAATTAAATATAAGAATACCGCTCTTAGCTGCACAAAATTGTCCCGTTGAATATATATAATATTTCTAATAAAAATCAATATCATTGTTTCCAAACATGATCAAAGTATGACTAATGCAAATTTGTAAATAATATTGAAGCTGATATTCATAGATTATATAACAACACTATTTTTATAATATTAAGATAAATCTGTAAAGAAAATTAATGTTTTTCTGTTTTTCTCTACATTCACTGAGCCGTCAAATTTGGTCATCGTTTTATAAATTTAACAAATAAAATAAATATGTAATTTACGTGGAAACGTTATTCATATCGTTCAAATTTTTATCAAAAGTAGAACAAACATTTTTCACCCAAAATTTTCCAACATCACATTGATAGTATGAGTAACAACACTGAAACTTAAAACACAAAGTAAATCTAATGTTCTTTTCAAAGCTCTTTATTTGAGCGAACTCCTGGGGTTATTTTACTTTACATATTTCTAAGTTTGTATTTTAAAAACAAACTTGTTCTTTTCGCGAAGCCTTTATGTTTGTTCGCTAAGTAGTGCTTTGCAGGTAGGGTGTGTGTAAATGTAAGTTGAGAATTTCAGCCAAAAGAAAATATGTGAAGGGTTTGCGTTTCTCACGGAAAATGCAGACACGGCTGCTTATATTATATTAAAAATATATACATGTTGCGTTCATACTCCAGATTATATTATAAGTATTCAAGGCTTTGAATTATACATTTTCATTGAAATATCAAAACATATTAAGCTATTAATTTTTGGCCGTTCATTTTCATCTTTAAAGGGTAATATTAATTGGTATGGATACTTCCACCGGATAATTTAAGAACTTAAAAACCTCTTCTCAATAGTCATCTGCATTTCATTTATATTTTTAACCAAATTAATTAATGCTTTTAAAAATATAACTCTTAATTACCACTTGAAACACTCGAAACCGATTCTGTTATACGATAAAAAATATTTAATTCTCTTTAATTTAAACGGTGTATTGATTTGTAATTATTTTATTCACTTCAAACTACATAGATATTCTCCAGTGTAATGCATTATAAACCTTGATATTCGCACCTATATTGACTTTTCAACTAAGTGGTTAATCTTGTACTTGACATGAAATATGCCCTTTACAACAGTTACAAGCTATACTCAAAAGCCATAAAAAGTATTACAGGAGAAGTGTAACATATTATAACAAAGCAGAGAGTACTGTATTAATTGGTCTCATTTATTTTTTCAAATTAAATTATTTATTTTATATTATTACTTACACTAATTATTTACTTTGTCAATTTCATTATTTAATAATATCCCTTTAATAGCTGTTCCCCTTAAACTAAAAAGCGGTAATTTTCTGATTGATCTGTCGATGAATGCGTTCTAATGCATTCATCATATTAACGTACTATTTAACAAAACAATCACTACTGACATGGGTTTTATATAATATTACTATTAAGGTAATACTTCCATATATACACAAAGTTATGTCCCATTTAAACGTATAATAAACGCTTAAAAGAAAGCATACATTCATAACAAACACAGAAGATAATACGATGACCAAAAGTCACAAAGAATTTCTAAAAACAGTAGAGAACTAATTTCAGAATCCTTATTATTCGTACTATTTTCCAAAAAAATACATGCAAGTTTATAAGGACGTTATACGCGCAATCAGTTACATATTTTAGATATGAAATAAAAACAATGCTTTACCGCCTTTTAATAAAATGCCTCTAAAACTGGCGATATACTAAACTTTAAAAAAAATTAGAAAAGTAACCATTGTGGAAGAAATTATTTTAAAATAAATACCAACCTTCAATCTTGTAAAAATGCCTTCTACGGTACTGGCTCTCCTTCTTGAAAAAATGGATGATTCTGCAAAACTTCTCAAACTCATTTCATGTTTAATACGGATTCATAATTAGATAAGGTACTACAGATCATATAATATGGTTCTATTATCAATGGATAGAACCGATAAATATACACTGTTGAAACTTTTCTTTTTATCAACTCTTTTAAACCAGAAAAAAATTCCTTTGTTTAATAGTCTAACTAGATGACGTTGTATTCCCGGAGATTTTCACTTTAACAATACAAACCGTCTTCGAGCCAATGTATCGGAAAGACCAATTAATAGTAATTTAGTAGAGGCATCTTGTTTACGTTGTATGGATTACGTCATGCTTTGCCTAATACCCAAATTGATTTTAATGAAATAGTCAATGGACTAGTTCAGGGGAGTAAAAAAGTGGAACTTAAGCAGAAAAAAACGAATCTTGAACATTTTTTTAAAACTCATGTACATACATACATTCATCGACGGAGTAGAATTTAAAATTCTTACTTTTATCCTAAAAGAATATGCAATTTTTAAAATAAATTTCTTAAATAAATGAACATAAGATAAAATTGTACGTTTACCTATTGGCAAAAAAACACGATTCATAAGTGACAGTTTCCACAACGCATCAAGAAATGCGCCTCACCTATCACCACACATGACTCTACGACTTCAAAGTGAACTGCAAGATATACATCGACTAAGAAACATCGTGTATGAAAATAATAATGACTGATCAGTTGTAAAATCATAAAAGCTGTCAGTATAGGATTTGAGTATAAGATTTGTTAATAACAAATTGTAAAGTAGTGTAAACTTCAATAATAACTTTCACTAGTAACTTTTATACGAACATCAGTTACGTTATTTTAGAGGAAGCTATTTTGTCAAATGTGTTAATTTAAATGACATGATTTATAAAGTCACTATCCATTTTAGATGCTTTTTTACACATTTACTTTCAAGAAAGGGGTTCAGACGTATTACTTATATCAATACAACTGACAAATTTTGAATTGAAATTTGGGACTGAAAACTTGCTTGCACAGCAGATCTTGTCATTAAATAAGGTAATCTTACCTCTTTTTATGCTTTCAGTTTAAATTTATATGCTTTGCTTGAATTAACAGTCACCTAAATAAAAGTTATTATTACATATATTCTAAGCTAGCTTTAATCAACAACAAAGTCTTGAAGTCGCATGTGTATTCGAGCGACAAGGAATTTTTATTTTATTTCATAATTGATTGTCTCGTAAAGATCTGTTGTAATTGCTTTAAACTATTTTCTTAGTATTTTTCTCAATACACTATGTATTTAAATTTGTATTTAGAGAAACACGAAAAGAGTCCAAAACGTTTAGCTTTTTATATCAGTGTTGTTGGAAAATATCTTTAACCTGATTTGATTTTTTTTTAAATCGAGTACTGTCTATAAAACAAGGTTAAAAGTGTGTATTCGGTTATCATCTTTAAGGTCTTTGAACGAATTTATGGAAAAACTTTTGTGAACGTAGAATAAATTACCGTATAAGAGTATAAATGGCAAACTTATTTACGACCGAACTTTTTTCAGTCAAGTACAACAATAAATTTAAGGATTGTTACATATAACACTGTTGAGTATGAAAAACGCAACATTTATTATATTGGTATAGATATTTTATACAACCAAAATTATGTATATTCGGCCACAAAAATTATAAAAATGATTGATTCTATAGGAATTGCACGTTGTAGCTACTCAAAAATGTATAAAATTTGTACCAAATCTTGTCCATTCTGATGCAGCTTCTAATAAAGCAATTACTTTGTTATATTTTTCCAATAATGAAAACGGAAAACTGACAACAAATTTTATTATGAATCAAGAACCTGCAAACCACACCTGCAAAAATTTACAAACCATGAATTCGATAGAGAAAGAGTGATGGTCGCGAAAAATGATTTCATTAGATGAAGGAAAGAATCACTTAAGAGAGTTTAGGCAAAGCTTGAGCAATGCGAGGTAGTAGCCAGTAGCGAATAGAGGTAGTAGCCATAGAATAACACACATATTAAGCGCTGCATAAGCGAATGACTATAAAACCGTATTTTTAAGTATTCGTCTCAAAAAAGCTAGACAGAGGCCATGTACTTAAACGAAGATGAGAAGCAGTAGGTTGAAAAACATGGATAAATTACAACAAAAAAACTTTATAAGAAGTATCCTGTGTAGATAGTTCAGTAAATATAAAAAACAGAGAATGGCTGACAAATATTGCTCAAGTGTTGTTGACCAGAATATCGACAAGTACTGGTTGAGTATTGTTGACCATGACTAGATTGATTTAAAAACTAAATTTATTTTTAAAATTACCAGCATAACCGTGCCATATATTACCATTATTTATGTTAAACATGCATGGTATATACATTCAATTTGAATAAATATTCTACATAACATGCCGTAAATATAGCAAACCAAAAAATATGGGGAATATACGACACTGGACAATATTCATAGGATATATCAAACTAAATAACCGAAACACAAGCTTATTATGAACGATTGCTCTCAAACAGGGATGCGAATTAACGTTCAAAGTGCTATGAAAACATATACATCTTCTGGTAGTGAAGGTTTAACATATCAAAGTATCTGTATATGGAGAAAAAATCACACGATTACCTGATATTCCATATCCAGTGAGGGAAGATTGGATCAGAGTATTTGATTAGAACCTTGTAGTCGACGGCAGGGGTCCGTTGTTATCACTCGTTCTTCGAAGGTCGGTGTCGAGCAGCTTATGATGGTAGTAGTTGTTAGGAAGGAAATAATGAGTAAAATGTGGACCTAAATTATATATTGTATTAACATATGTGAAATGTATATACCTGACAATCGACATCAGGCATAATACGATTAAAATAAAATGGTCGGAAAAGTGGATATTTAAAAAATAGTTACGAAACGCTTTGAGCATCAAACTGAGACTAAGTAAAGTAATTGAAACAAATATTTAATATATTTTTATGAAGGTAAATTCTCGTACATAAAATATATAAGTTTTCTTTTATGAAAATAGGTTTTAAAGCACTTGCAATTGCATTGAAAAATTTGGAAAAGTTTTTTAAAAACATTACTAATGACGACGGATTATTAATAGATTTACTATTGATGACGGAATTCAAGGTATATATTTTTGTTTTTCATCATTTTTGTAGGTCTATACAGGTATGGTAGGAGTTAAAATTCGATAGTTAGGAATCCACAGGACCATAAGAGTAAAATTAACTTGAAAAGCTTTAATTTCAATCAATGTGTACAACCTCAACCAGATACCTTAACCTTCATCTTTTATACAATACCCCAAGCTAATTTTCTTCAATATTCAAGTATTAATATGAGTGATATTTAAATAATATTTCAAGTCTGCACTTTCAACCATAAACAAAACTCCGTTTATTATATTTTATTTGTGAAACGCTTTCTACCTTCACGCATACTCTTCTACCAAGCATTACTTTTTGAGCCATCAAGATACCCTTGAAGTGCTATGCGGGATAATATTTTCAAGCAGAAAAACTTTCGTTTAAAATAGAGATTATGATTCATTTATAGTAATATAAAGCTAGTAACTTCCTTAAATATAGAGGCAAAACACATTAAATTTGGCCAAGTTGAAGTAATACTAGGTCTGTACATTTTAAACAAGGTATTCTTCACTGCAGATAGCTTCAAAATGCTCTACAAACGAAAACAGAAGTATGAAATAATTTTTATTTTTTACGCAAATTACCCTTTTTTAGACAAAGAACAACTATTTGTCATTAAACAGCTGGCTGAACAAGGTTTATTTTAGCCGTAAATGGACCCTGTTGTCTTTATAGATAATTGTGGTGAAGTTTGCAACAAATAGTCTACTTTATTAACCACTAGCTGTTAATCGCGATTTCAATCGAGAGAGTTATCACCAAAAGAAGAAGTTTATATCCAATTTTGTAATTAAACCTACTGTTATATTTGTCTCGCTATATTATTATTCAGTCGTTGTTGTTCGCTGTACTACTTTTAATATCACGTTTAGCAAATCTCGTCTGTCAGTTACCAAACGATTTTCTGGTTCTTTGTTTGATTCTCGTTTACACATCAAACTCACGTTTTTATGGCTTTATGCTTAGCTATCGATTTCTTGCTATGACAACACATAATATTGGTCACATTTTGTTATGACACATTGTTTTTAACTTCCAACTTTGCATCGATTTTATTGAAGATACCGATCTTCTTTCGAGCGCTTCACTCTAAAATCTTCCGATTTTAAATTTCGCAGTATGGCGTGTCGAATACGACCATCTTATAGTCAATATTTTCTATAAGCATTCGATTCCTGATTGCGTAAGACCGCGTGACGCAAGCGATCGTTTTCTAAATGTAATATTAAAATATCAGAAACTTTAAATATCAGAAATCTTAAAATATCGGAAACTTGAATTCTTAAGAAAGTTTCGTCAAAATCGGTTCAGTCATTTCAAAGCTTAAAAAGAGTCATCTGAAAAAAAAAACTTAAAGACCGCAAATGAGTAAAATGCTTAAATCTATCACTCATTGCTTAAATCTAACATGCTGAAAAGACCAATAAAAATAAACAAAAGAAAAAATTAACACCTGAATAATTGATTATCATTATGGATCCTTATCAGTCATTAGACCTGAAAAGAAACTCGAAAAGGGTATTACCATCAAAAATATTACTATAAAAAGGGTCAATTTTATTTTCAAAAGTTAGCCACACAATGGTAAAACCAGAACGCGATACAATCGGCATCGTAATAGATTTAATGTTCATTGAATCTAGACATAAACCTCTACTTCATTCTTTTCTAATATTATATCGGCTCTGAAACTATTTTATTTATAATGAGAAAATCTATACACCGGTATGTCATTACCCGGAAATTATTCATGCCCTAGTGCAGTAATTGCCCGATTTGAGGTTAAATATTTTTTTACTTGTAAACTACATCAAAAAATAGAGAAACGCACTGCAAACATTTATATTTTATATTTGTTTTAAATGTAAATAATAACTAAAAAAGTAAGCGACGTAATCTCGTACAATTTATTCAATTCGTTTCTCTTAATATAATCCATGGATTCGTTCGTTTTATTTTCTGAGATTAGACTGAATAACCTATTTATATATATTCGTCATAACCGGAGTAGAAAACCATATAGTTTCACCATTTTGTCTATCTACTCGCCTGTATGGAATCGCCATTTTTTATTTTTCCATTTAAGAAATTTCAAACTTTAAATTGGCCATTTTTATTACGTGTATCCATACCTTAGCAGCTAAGCCGCTATTTTTGCGTATCAGATAGTATTCACTATAGTAGAATATATAACGAAATTAAAAATGAAATTTTAATAGCAAACTAGGCTTTACTAGTTTACGAATAATAGTCGACTATCTTATGAAATACAGTTATGAAACAATTATGAAAACTCTACAAGTTCACCAAAATTCTACAAAAGATTAAAATAAAATCCAAAAATAAATTTGTATTTTAAAACGTGTATTTATTGTTTATGAAAAATACATTAGGTATATTTATTATATCTATGAATAATATATTAGGCAATATATTAAAAATTAATTAGGCAAATCGTTTATAAATGCATATATACGTTGTGAATAACTAAATTTAATATGTATAAATGGCTTAACAGAAATATTATGCACGCTTAAATATTTATATGCGCTTAATGTGTACAGATCCTTCGAAGTGCGAGTTATCCTCGTACTTAGTAAGTCGTTTGTATTTAGATTTTCAATTAATATTTAAGATGAAAACTTAAACCAAAATATTTTTAAATAATAATATGTATATGTTATTAAAGTAGGAGAATGCAAAATAATATACCTGCTGTCGACTGCTGACCTACGCACTGCTTACATGAAATAAAAGTAAATTTAATTTTCTCTTATTAAGAAAATTTAATAGATAATAATTATAAGAAAGTATTATTTATATTGGAACGTTTCAATTATAATATAAAAATTATGATCGTACAACACGATTATTTCAAAGGTTCGGATTTTTTTATTTCAAAGCCTTGCTTGAAATAATATATCATAATTAAACTAAAATTTGGATACCAATAGGAATGATAGATTTCACTCTTAATTTTTTTGCATGTTTTGAGATTTTTTTTTGAGAACTTCTTCTTGGAGAGTTTTATAAACTGAAAGTAAACACTTATGCCTTAAGACAAACATTTAAGAACTTTGTCTAAAATTCGCAGTAGAAGCAAAATTTTATCGACCGTTCATTATATTTCTAAATATTTTATAGAGATTGAGAAGCTTTAACTAACTCTCTGCTATTAATAAAATGTTTAAAAAAATAGAAAAATTATTTAAAATTTTAAATAGTCGGGTTTATTAATTTTTAATCTTAATCAAGATGCGTATGCAAAGTATATTTTATACAGTTATATTATAAGCCTTGCATGATAAGAAAAGAGGTTATAAAGTCACAATACAATATCTTAAATAATAAATTGAACATCGTCCTTTGAACATTGATATGTACAATATTGTGATTATGACCATTGATATGAATGTGAAATAATTTTTTTGCAGTTATATACGTTAACTATTTATTAATTTTATTACACAAGTTCAAGTATTCTCGGAAAATATATTTCAAATGATTGAAAGATTTCCTTACGGCCTTGGTTACATTCAGATTGTATTGCTTTTCCGGATTCAAATTTAATTTTATGTCATGTTTACTTACAATATGTCGGAAAAAATTAAAATAGGATTTGAATCAATTTGCATCCTGAATTCCCCATCCTGAATAACCTCTGTAAATATGATTGAAGCCATATGTGCGATATACCAAATAAATGAATATAAACTTAAGTGCGCTTGTGTTAATATATGAGGTAAATTGATCGAGAATATTAAAATGTTGAACATTATACAAAAAACAAGTAAATATATTTAGAGAACAATTCGATTGAAGGTTTAAAAAGTAGCGAATGACTCTTCATTTCAAACAGTACATGCAGACAGCAGTGAAGGATATTTAAATAAAAGTGTTATTTAATATTGCAAACGAAAACTTCGAAATAACAAGATTTAAATTCTGCAAAAGTTGATAATATGGATGAATTAATAGTAACTTGTATATTAGAAAAAAAATCCCTAGTTGTCATAAGGGCAGTGACACGTGAGTATAATAACCATACGCTACCGTTTTATTTATTATGTTTGTACTTAATGAGCTGTTTATATAATTGGCGTATCTCTGCACTGAAAATATAATAATTAGGAAGAAATGATATAATAAAAGTAATATCTAAAAATATGATCCTAATGAATACACAAAAATATAGTTTCTGGAATGTTTGTGGGTTTCCTTGTCTGAATGTTCATTCGTTCGCGCATCTCGCAAAAACTAATGAGGGGGTTCACGTAGAGTTTTATCTTATGAATTTTCTAGATACCACGATAACATATAGGCTTTGTTTCATCACAATCAACTTATTAAAAAGTAGATATGATAATTTTAAATTTCAATAAAACCCACCTGCTTAAAAAAATGTCTTATAGTGATAATAGATGGCGCTTCGTTTACTTTAACCTTCATTCTTATTATTAACTTAATAATATAATACGAGGGAAGAAATTTCATATGAAAGAAGTTACAGGCTTAGTTGCCTACTTATCATGAAATTGTTTATGCAAGTCAATTTAAAAACAAAATGAATGGAAAATTGTAATCAAATAATAACACCTAGTTTTTTCAAATTTATGATGAGAAAAATTAAAAGAAATCACCTTTTACCCATCCCATATTACTCAATACAGTGACTTCTAATATTTCATAAACGCAAAAATTTTATATAGTAAATTAAATCAACAATTTTAAAATATCAGTCAAAAGATACTCCATGCGATACAGTGGGAGAAAAAACTAATTTACACATCCATATTAGTGTGCATAGGATATATAAATAAAAAGCTTTTCCTTCAAATTTGCAAAATATTAAATAAGGTATTCATATGACGCATCTATTAGAAAAAAATCGAGACATATATTTAAACTAATTGTGAACCTGTGACGGACGAATGCATGGACAAGACGAAATTATAAGAGTTCTTTATTTGACTAAGGAACCTTAAAAACAGGTTGTAGACAATTAAATGAAAGTTAAAAGCAAAACTTAATGAAGGAAAGGGAAATTCAAAATAATTCATATTGGTCTTGCAAATAATATTGAAAAGTCCTATTAACTGATATTTGGAAAACAGGCTTCCAAAGTACGGAAGAAAGGAGTATATAGAAATGGACAGGACACAAATTTATTTCTTTGCTCTCTTTTGCTTTCAAATTTACATTTGATGCAACTTTCAGTATTTTTTATTGGTGGACAGTGCTCTCTGCTTTGTTCTCACACTTACGTCAAATGAATTCACTCTTGGAATTTAATATGCGTTGAACTCGACGGTTATATTTCGCCTCAAAACTATATTTCTTTTAAGTTTCCACCACCCATAACTGCCATTCTTGCGTTAATCTTTTATTTGAAATAATATTCAAATAGAATTTGCATAACCCATTATTTATAAATTTATTGATAAATAAGCACTCAAATTCGCTACTATAACAAATCTTTATATACTTGGAACATGTTTCTTTTGTAATTGTGAATAGTTTCATTATGAAACTGAGAAAAATGATAAAATAAAGTCACTAAAACAATGTTGATGCCATCTGTGTTCTTAAACTAAGTTTTGAACTTATTTAAAATAAATAAGATCGATATCTTAAATGGCTTACTTCTATTTACGAATCGTAATGTCAACATGAAAAATATTTTAATTTCCTTTCTTCAAAAAATCAACTTTAATACATACTAAGCAAAATTACAATTTTTGACAGTAAATTTAATTCCTTGTTATGGTTCTTATATAATCATAATAAGGTAGAATACAGAGGCGCAGGCAGAACAAGATTCATCAATATTTTTTTTTGCTTGCAAGACAAAACTATCTGTAGTATTGTAATGAACTGTATAAATATACAATTTAATCTAAAGCCTTTAACTTCTGATCCGGGTTTGCCATTAAATATATTATTTTTGTTAGACAAACAAACAAAAAAAAAATTAGCAAGCAATTCTGAACTAAACTTAGTTCTTTATCTAGAGATAGATCATAAAAAGCATGTTATATTAATCATAACGGTGTTTAATAAATAATCTGGTGATAGTTTATTTTTTATATTAGATTTTAGACGAACAAAAAATAACAAAGAGCGAACTTACCCAAGCACGGCGAATGAACGAATGGGCAACTTAAGTCAAGGGCAATAGCCTAAGAATATAAAATAACACAAGTTATAATCGTCCAAGCCACAAAAGCAAAAATGAACGAGAAATAAATTTCCTTTTTTATACACATCCGCTTTTCTACCTTTCGAAATTATATTTTATATATCCAGCGAAAAACATTCGAATTTTGTTTTTAGGACTGTTATGGCATTTTATGAAAACTTGCTTTCTATCGAAAATTAGTTACAGTAGTGATATTTCAAATCTTCTAGGGTTAAAAGGAAAAACAGCCGTTTTTTTAGAAATCGCTTAATGTAGAAGTTGGAAACTTGGCGCATAATAGTGATGAGTGTCATTTGAAAGGATTCTAATTACAAGGGCCTCAACAATATTTTTTCATTATACATATTTTAGGTTAAATACCATCAAAGATATAATAAAAAATACGTTAGGAAAATATGCCCACCCCCCCCTCTCTGATTTTCGAAACTACAACCTAAAATTATGAAAAAAGACGAATCTATGAACTGGTTGTAGGAAAATGATAGGGATGATTCTAAATGTCATAATTTTTTTAATGTTCCATATTATTGTGCTTACGAAAGCTATGTTAGGCAAGATTTATGTATATTTTTCTATTTTCAGAACCGATTTTCTCAGAAAACATGAGACGTAAAAATTTAAAAATTAGCATAGTAATGTATTTTTATATTCACATATTTCCCACCACCATCTTTTAAGGAATAGTCATCTGGATTTAAAGAATAAATAAAGAATCTGACCTTTTTTTTCCATTTTATATTTCATATGGATGCTCCACACGATTTTCCACCTTGCGCTTCCTCCACATGACATTTTAAAAGGCTCATCATGAGGAATAAATATTTTTTTCACCATTTTAAATTTTATATTTAAGAAGATACTGAACCAAATAAAAAAAACCGTGTTAATATCTAGAAGGTTACAGGAAAACTTTAGCAATTATATTAAATTTTTTAAATATGCCCCTTACTTTTAGACATGCGAAAGACGTATTTTCTGCGTTTTCAATATATATATATATATATATATATACATATATACATATATATATATATATATAAATATATATATATATATATACATATATATATATATATATATAAATATATATATATATATACATATATATATATATATAAATATATATATATATATATACATATATATATATATATAAATATATATATATTTATATATACGTTGTAAAAAAATAATAATTGAAAATAGTTTAAGAGAAATATTGTGTGGGCTTAAATATTTAAGTACCTAAATATGTATGAAACCATTGCAGTGCGAGCTCTAGTCGTTCTTAATATATTTTTATTGCTGAATTTACTTTGTGTCAAAATAAACATATTTTGTGAGGTCAGTCCCTTTTCCTAAAAACGAAGATTTTTATATAAAAAGGGCCTATAATATTGTTTTCTTTTATCAGTCCATCTGAGGTGTTACTCAATCTAAAGTATACAACTCAGGTAAATTCATAAAATGTACATTAATTTTATGTAAAGGGCCATTTTCCTTTAGCCAGTTATGTCGTCTCTGCTTTACCCTTATAAGTAGTTTCAAAACAAGTTAATGTTGTATTTTCTAAGGCACACTTCTTGAACAAATCTTTAACTATATATTTCCAAAATATATTAAAAATACTTATTTTAAAAATCCATAATATAAAACTTGAAATAGAGAGTTGTAATATAAAATAAATTATTTCAAATGGTATTTCCTGATCTAATATACTTAGGGAATATCTGACAAGGGAATAAGAGAAATTAATAAATAAAATATAAATCTTTTGGAACAAAAAACAAAGAGCTGCATAAGAGTATATAAGGTACGTAATGTCATTAGAAGGCTATAATGACAAATGTCTATTAAATTACTAACAAAATCTAAATAAATATATATTCTTGACAATTATGGAGCACTTCGTACCAAAAGTTCGATAGGTGTTGCCTCGATAAATGGCTTTGTCAAGTTATTCAGAAGATAAGTTTAAAGGAGATTTCTTAAGTCTGGACAAACTAATTTTCCACCATTGGGTCATTGATCTCTTACTTTTACACGTGGTTTATTACGTTATGAAAGCTAATTATTAAGGACAGGGTGTATACCTCTAAGTAATATTTCGTTTCGCACGCACACATAGGGGCGCGCCCGGTGAGGCTGTGTAACTTTTATTGTGTGCCTCGATTTACACTTTTCAAATTATATCGATCATTATAGTAAATCTAAAAAAAAAAATTTCCTACTAATTTCTTCGTACATTTTTTGATACGGCATATGGATTCATACTTCGATATGGATTCCTCTAATATAATCATGGTTGTTTTTAGTGCACACCGCATAAAAAACAAATTTTGTCACATGGCGATGAGCACTGCCAGACCAGTTTAACATATCGTAAAGATATTTCGGCTCCTTTGTCGTGAAAATTCTTATCGATTTTGCAAAAGTTATATCAATAGTAGGAAAAATTGATGCAATGCATGAATTGTTTAATTTTTTAATAAATATATATATCTTAAAACTTACAAAACATAGTCATTTTCAAAACGGAATGTCGTTTCTTTATATTACACTTTACATACCCTTTTCTAACTACGATTTTTTTTAAATATATATTAATTTGCGTCTCATAGCCCGAAACGAAATTGATATTTTGGCCGCGTAAGATTCCACCTGTCCTAGAAATAAGGTTCTTTATTGTAAGAAAGGTAGGTCATTACTTTGCATCTCAAAAATATCGCAAAACTGGAATTCCGTAATCTCTGTAAAGAGTTTGAAGTTTTCTCAAACATATAGAACTATTAGCAAAAAACACATATAACTATTAACAAAAATATGGCAGTTATTCAAAATAAATTCATAATAATGCCTTGAAACTATTGTTATTAACCTACTAATTGAACTCGATGCACGTTGATATTAATTAATAAAATTTACATCTGTCATTGTGGTAAAATATCACTGTGTATTATTAAATATTACGAAATACTAAAGCAAAGAGGGTAGAAAAAAATGACAACACCTCACCGTCGACAGTCTGAAGGCGACTCAGCTAGAAATGGCTTCAGAACCCGTTTACATTATAAGAAAAAAAGAGGCAGCGAAACGATCCGGTACCATACATGATGTATGGAAATTGCGCACGGCAAATTAATGATTTTTTTTCAGAAATTTTACGTGAATTGTGGAGAAATGTAATACAATATATACGATTTCTCTTGTCTTTATATTATTTATTACATTAAAAATATAGACAATTGAAAAATAATGAATTTATAATTCAATCATTCTTAGAATCAAAAGGCATTTTTGAGCATCTTCAGTTATATATCTATTTATTTCTCCATTAATTATAAAAAAAAGATAAAAACCTTATTTATATTCTATTTTGTATATTTTTCTAATCATGCCTAATTTTCTTTTTGTTAAATTTACTGCAATTTGATTTTGATAACCCAGATGCCAAGTGACGTTTTGCCCATAATTTGAATGCCTGTCCTTAAAGGTATTTTTTTGGTAAGTAAAAGACAAATGAAAAAAATGTTGTCATGTATAAATAATGTAACATGCTTACTATATTTAAAGAACATAAACTTTGAAAAGTATTTAATTTATTCACCCAAAATATAAATTAAATATGAATATTTAATTTACTCAATTGTGGGAGCAAAAGAAAAACGTTCAGTATTTTAAAAAAGTTATTTACATAACATTTACAATACCATTAACATTACATGGCAGTTTAAACCCTCATCTTCCAGAGGGTATAAACTTCCATGTACTTAAACAATATTTGCGGAGTGATCTAGTATCAAATACATGTATATTTTCAATAACGAGTTGTCAAAATAAAAATATTTCTTGTAAACAATTTTTGCGTGTGACTTCCCCAGTCGAATACACTTTTACAAAATTTAGTACTTTGTTTTGTTCCTCGCCTTCATATATAAATACTACCGCCTACGATCCACAATTGTGCGTGCATTGACCTTGTTTGTTACAATGTCGGACATGGCTTCTCATCTTGACGTGTTTATTTGGTGAATTCATGACTTCGCCAATTTTTTTTATACACGAATCTCGGGTAAATATAAAAGTATTCGTTGCTTGACTAATGATTGGACGTGCGAATGCAACTTGCAACGTTAGATAAACATTAATTTAGATTAAACCGGCTTTTACGCGTGCCACGACAAGGAAAAAAATTGTAGTGTAATTTTAATAAAAAATTTCAACTTTTAGCACTGGAAATAACTAAATAATTCTTGGTGCAGAAAACCGAAGAAATGGTTTGAAGAGAGAAGCGTCTATGTCCTTGAGTGAATGTCGTTGAGTTATCGAAAAATAAATATCCAATAATGAAATCAATTTAAAATTTTGTTTTGAAATTAAAGTATTGGTTAGAATAAATAAATATCTAACTTTGTATTTATCTGTCTACTATGAAATATTAATTGTATATAGTTATCATTACTAATATTTATAACAATTATTTCCCAAAATTCTAAACATTACACTTATTCAAGAAAGAAAACACAAAGTTGCTATTTTTGGAATTTTTATCTGTTTGTCTGTAAGTCTGTTTACTTCTTCGCCCATCACGTATTTAAAGCTCATAGAATTTCAATGAAGTTTCCACTAGTAAATTCTTTTGGATCTGGGGTAACATATAGTAATAGAATGTAACATATAGGCACTAACAAAAATTAAGATATGATAATTTGAAATGTCAGTATGAAACGTATTTCCTTAAAAAAATTAGTTTTATAATTTTTATGTGTATTAACGCATTTTAACATAAGAATTTATTACACAATATTTTTTAAAGATCCACAGGAGCGAAGTCTTGGTCACAGCTAATTAGGTATATATTTATATTCTTTTAAAATTGTAAACTTTTTGTTCTTGTCAATCACTCATCACATCTACACACAATACTTAATTCGGATTTCAGTGATTAACCTCGTTCTTTTAAACACCTGTTATTTGGTTTTATAGCTAATTGATATAGGAATTTCTTCAGAAATCCTTTGACTTGTTCCATATATGCAAGTCTAAATTCGACGATGAAGACAGGAAAATAATAAATTTTCGTTTTGATTGTCAGTTAATCTTCGTGTATTTATGTCTTTTTTACCTAAACAGGTTTACTGATACCTATTCGTAATTTTACCGTCGAATTATTACATGTAATATAAAGCACTACTTCCCAGCAAATACAATTTCACATTAAACATTTAACATAAAATTAAAAGAAAAATAATCATAATCAAAAATATTTAGATATGAATGATTTATTTTTTGTCGATTGCAAGTTTTACTTCGATCACATTTTGAACTATACATTACAAAAGTTTCAGTTTTCATAAGCTTGTAACATGTAAAGAACTGAGCAAAGAGAATTTTTTTTTTCAAGTTAGATTTTCTCTATTATATATATTCTTAATAAATATGATTTTCCATCTCACTCCATAAAGCCTGGCCAGTTTCATTCAAAGTTCATTCAAATTACGTGGAAACATTAATTGTATTTTAATATTATCTTCAAAAATAATACGAACATTTTTTCACCTGAAATTTTCCAAAACCCCATTGATAGTGTGAATCGTGAACCTGAAACCTAAAATAAAAAATAAACCTAATGTTTTTTCACGGCTCCATATCTAAGCAAATAAATGAATTAAGAAATACTAATTATTTTATTTATTTCATATAAACATGTTTATTTTATTCCTATTTTATATCTGCAAACTTCTAAAAAGGTTTCTTTTAAAAGCCACTTGAAACGCTTTGAACCTATTCTGTTATCTATTAAAATATTAATAAAGTAAAATTTAAATGGTGCTTTGATTCCTGTATATTTTATTTGCTTGAAATTACATATTTAATCTACAGTGTAATACATTACCTTGATATCTAAATCTATTTTTCATCTTTTCATGAACCACGCTTTTCATAAAAAAACATTTAAAAAAATTGTTCATATCAGCTCCTACGCGCGACTGGAATTTACTCGTTAAGTACGATTGTCTCGCAATGTATAAAATAAGTACCACTATATACTACTATAAATATCAATATGAGTAAATATGAATGGAAAATTATATACATTATCAATATATTAATATGTGAAGAAAAAACTTTGCATTCCTTTTTAAGCATATTGCGCGCAAAGACTTTTTTCCTACTATTACTAACGTTAAATTTTAAATGTCATAGGTATGGCACGTAATTAGGGCTAATAACATAAACTAATGACATATTTACACAAGCTCTCAGCTGACGTAATGGAAGAAAATATAAGAGAATTATATTCAATAATTATATAGGTATATACTCATTGACCAATAACCTCAATAACGTTAAAATTAAAATTTTGACTACTGGACGACTACTAGTGAATTATAAAAGACCTTTTTTTAAATAATCCGCGCGAACGAGATTGAATATAACATGACTATTGACATGACTATAACTGCGAACATGAATATGTCAGAAAAATATGAAACTATTTTTTTTATAAAAGAAAATTTTAATAAATAATGCTAATATCCCACCTGAAGATGTTGTAATACAACGAAACCTAGCTAATATCCCACCTGAAGATGTTGTAATACAACGAAACCTAGGTCGTGGTAAAGAAATTAAAGATAGTAGAAATAATACTACATCACGTAGTTTCATTTAATTGTGAATAATGAATTTCTACAAAATTAACGCCAAATATATTAAATAAAAGAAAATTTTTTCAAGAATGCAGTCTGGTAAAACACATTTTCGTGGGTACTCCTCTTCTTGAGAGAATATTTAATTCTGTAAAACTTCTCAAGCGAGTAGGATTAACAATTAGGTATAAGTCTCTAGATTACATAGTATTATCCTATTTTTAAAGGATAGAACTTATCAATATAAACATCCAAGTTATTTAGTTTATTAACTATGAACAAGCATTATACGATGTTCACACTTCTGCTGTCATCAACTTTTTAAGAATATGTGTCAGAAAAATCTATTAGATTTGTAATATCGTGAGAAATATATTATTATATTTAAAACAAAACATAACAAATAAACTCTGGATGAACAGTGAACCAGGTTACACTGTAACTCCAAAGCTTTCCAATGCAACATTGCAAACCGTCTCACTCGTCGGGAAGAAAAATGAATAATGATTAATAAAGGCTATCTGTCTAATCTACGTTCTATGGATAACACAGTGCTGTTTGCCAATACAGAAATACATTTAGGTAAAATAGTTATAAAACTAATACAGAAGAGTAAAAAAGTAGAATTTACAATGAAGAGGAAAGTGCTAATCGTGTTATTTTTTTTAAAACTCAAGAATGTACCCCATCGATTTAATCTCTACATATAATAAAATTGTAACATAGTGAATTATGTACATTTAAAATACTATAAAAAATGGATTGATTTAGCCTATGGAATGATAATAGAAACCAGAAAACTATTTTTAGAATTTTTGTTTGTGTGTATGTTAATTTGTACGGGTATTACGCAAAATCTACTGGAACGATTTCGATGAAATTTAGTACATTAATAGTATATTCTTAGGAGCAATTTATAAGAGAAAAAAAGCAAAAGACAATTCCTGATTATACGCGAACGAAGTCGTAGGCACAACTAGTAGTTTAAAATTCTTGACAATTACCTTACATCTCGCGTACGCAAGAAATAATTATTTATAAATCGTAAAATCGACAAATAAAAATCAGAGGATTTGAGCACAATTTGTTAATAATTGCACTAAAAAATTTCAAATAAATTTAATTCACGTTTTACTTTAAATCCCATTTTGATATAACAGCCCCGACCACAAAAAAATATTGATTGACATATCGTAAAATGTAAAAATTTTGCAACACGGGATTTGGGGATCAAATTTGTTGTTTATTACTATAATAAATTTAAAATAAAATTTATTTCTATGTTATTTTAAATAAGATTTGTTATCTAACATTTTAATTTAAATGGCTTAATTTACGACATGATTATTAATTTTAGACGCTTTTTTAAATCTTATAGCACAAGATAACCTTACAAGAGAATATATGGAACTTGTATCTATTTTCAATAAACTTGTTCTAACATATTACTCACATCAGTTTTCCTGAAAAATTTGAATTTTGAGCAGTTTGTGACTGAAAACTTATTTGAATCGCCGAATGGTGATTAAACAAGGCGATTTTTTTCTCATTTGATGTTTCTTTTTCCGATGGCTTAATAGACGAGAAAAATCCTCGTTTATCTATCGATATGAAAGATATAATATAATAAAAGATATTATTACACAAATATAAGCCAACCTTAAATTGAAATTTCTTCTTAACCTAAAATTGCGTGTACGTTTTTGCGATACTTAATTTATTCTTTTATTTCCACATTTCCGCAACTATGTAACGATCTGTTGTCATAATTTCTTTAAATTACTTTATCAGATAGTGTAATTAAATTTTTGTTTAGAGAAATAAGAAAAAAAACAATCAAATCGAAAACGTTTAGGTTTTTTCATCAGTTTTGTCGGAAAATATAAATATTTTCCGACACCTAAATTGATTTTTTTACGATTGACTGCTAAATAAACAACAAAGTCAAAAATGTGTATATTTAATAATATTTAATTATCACGTATTTAATTATATATTTATCAATAACTAAAAATAGGAAAAAGAAATAACACAGAAGAAAATTTTAAAAATATGTGTACACAAAAACGGTTCCTTTCTTTTACTTGAATTACCATAAAAAATAATTACTATTAAAATTTTGATATTAATTTAAATGGAATAAGGAAAGAACAAGCAAGTAGAAGGACAAGCTGCTAGAAAAGCTCACACTATTTTCATCGATGTGAATTTCTTGTTATCGCAATTTGGAAAATATTCACAACTTGAAAGTAAATGATGTTTCTTTATTATCTTTATCTTTATATCTATAAAACGCGAGCACGGTGCTAAAATATGTGAGATTAGTAATTTATTTCAAGTGTACAGGATAGGAAATACGACTTTTATGATATTAAAATATTTTATCCTACTCACAGTGTGTCTATTTTTTACGAATTGTACTCGATAGCTATTCCAAGAATCTTTCGGATAACAAGTTCAAATGTGAATCAGAAACTCACTGCTATTTTTTTAAACTGGTATACTGTGAGTTATCCTTACTCTATATACTAAAAATTAAGTAAAAACCTACACCCAACATTTACGATAGAGGAAGAGTGAGGGTCGTGAACAACTATTTAATGAAATAAAGAATACATATGATAAAGTGTAGGCAAAGCTCGGAAAATGCTTGGTACGCTATGCTATGAAGCAGTACTTTTCAGTATCAATTACAAATAAGCTATACAGAAGCTATGCTCTACATGCAGAGGTCAATAGCAGTGGTCAGTAGCAGTTGAAGTAAGGTGAGTTAAATAATACAAAGATGTAAAATAATATCTTCCCCAAAATAGTACGTTGCGGCTACCCACAATAAGGAATTGTACCCTTATAACCCGTTGAAAACCTAAACGTTTTCGATTTGATTGTTTTTTTTCTTATTTCTCTAAACAAAAATTTAATTACACTATCTGATAAAGTAATTTAAAGAAATTATGACAACAGATCGTTACATAGTTGCGGAAATGTGGAAATAAAAGAATAAATTAAGTATCGCAAAAACGTACACGCAATTTTAGGTTAACAAGAAATTTCAATTTAAGGTTGGCTTATATTTGTGTAATAATATCTTTTATTATATTATATCTTTCATATCGATAGATAAACGAGGATTTTTCTCGTCTATTAAGCCATCGGAAAAAGAAACATCAAATGAGAAAAAAATCGCCTTGTTTAATCACCATTCGGCGATTCAAATAAGTTTTCAGTCACAAACTGCTCAAAATTCAAAATTTTTCAGGAAAACTGATGTGAGTAATATGTTAGAACAAGTTTATTGAAAATAGATACAAGTTCCATATATTCTCTTGTAATGTTATCTTGTGCTATAAGATTTAAAAAAGCGTCTAAAATTAATAATCATGTCGTTAATTAAGCCATTTAAATTAAAATGTTAGATAACAAATCTTATTTAAAATAACATAGAAATAAATTTTATTTTAAATTTATTATAGTAATAAACAACAAATTTGATCCCCAAATCCCGTGTTGCAAAATTTTTACATTTTACGATATGTCAATCAATATTTTTTTGTGGTCGGGGCTGTTATATCAAAATGGGATTTAAAGTAAAACGTGAATTAAATTTATTTGAAATTTTTTAGTGCAATTATTAACAAATTGTGCTCAAATCCTCTGATTTTTATTTGTCGATTTTACGATTTATAAATAATTATTTCTTGCGTACGCGAGATGTAAGGTAATTGTCAAGAATTCTAAACTACTAGTTGTGCCTACGACTTCGTTCGCGTATAATCAGGAATTGTCTTTTGCTTTTTTTCTCTTATAAATTGCTCCTAAGAATATACTATTAATGTACTAAATTTCATCGAAATCGTTCCAGTAGATTTTGCGTAATACCCGTACAAATTAACATACACACAAACAAAAATTCTAAAAATAGTTTTCTGGTTTCTATTATCATTCCATAGGCTAAATCAATCCATTTTTTATAGTATTTTAAATGTACATAATTCACTATGTTACAATTTTATTATATGTAGAGATTACATCGATGGGGTACATTCTTGAGTTTTAAAAAAAATAACACGATTAGCACTTTCCTCTTCATTGTAAATTCTACTTTTTTACTCTTCTGTATTAGTTTTATAACTATTTTACCTAAATGTATTTCTGTATTGGCAAACAGCACTGTGTTATCCATAGAACGTAGATTAGACAGATAGCCTTTATTAATCATTATTCATTTTTCTTCCCGACGAGTGAGACGGTTTGCAATGTTGCATTGGAAAGCTTTGGAGTTACAGTGTAACCTGGTTCACTGTTCATCCAGAGTTTATTTGTTATGTTTTGTTTTAAATATAATAATATATTTCTCACGATATTACAAATCTAATAGATTTTTCTGACACATATTCTTAAAAAGTTGATGACAGCAGAAGTGTGAACATCGTATAATGCTTGTTCATAGTTAATAAACTAAATAACTTGGATGTTTATATTGATAAGTTCTATCCTTTAAAAATAGGATAATACTATGTAATCTAGAGACTTATACCTAATTGTTAATTCTACTCGCTTGAGAAGTTTTACAGAATTAAATATTCTCTCAAGAAGAGGAGTACCCACGAAAATGTGTTTTACCAGACTGCATTCTTGAAAAAATTTTCTTTTATTTAATATATTTGGCGTTAATTTTGTAGAAATTCATTATTCACAATTAAATGAAACTACGTGATGTAGTATTATTTCTACTATCTTTAATTTCTTTACCACGACCTAGGTTTCGTTGTATTACAACATCTTCAGGTGGGATATTAGCTAGGTTTCGTTGTATTACAACATCTTCAGGTGGGATATTAGCATTATTTATTAAAATTTTCTTTTATAAAAAAAATAGTTTCATATTTTTCTGACATATTCATGTTCGCAGTTATAGTCATGTCAATAGTCATGTTATATTCAATCTCGTTCGCGCGGATTATTTAAAAAAAAGGTCTTTTATAATTCACTAGTAGTCGTCCAGTAGTCAAAATTTTAATTTTAACGTTATTGAGGTTATTGGTCAATGAGTATATACCTATATAATTATTGAATATAATTCTCTTATATTTTCTTCCATTACGTCAGCTGAGAGCTTGTGTAAATATGTCATTAGTTTATGTTATTAGCCCTAATTACGTGCCATACCTATGACATTTAAAATTTAACGTTAGTAATAGTAGGAAAAAAGTCTTTGCGCGCAATATGCTTAAAAAGGAATGCAAAGTTTTTTCTTCACATATTAATATATTGATAATGTATATAATTTTCCATTCATATTTACTCATATTGATATTTATAGTAGTATATAGTGGTACTTATTTTATACATTGCGAGACAATCGTACTTAACGAGTAAATTCCAGTCGCGCGTACGAGCTGATATGAACAATTTTTTTAAATGTTTTTTTATGAAAAGCGTGGTTCATGAAAAGATGAAAAATAGATTTAGATATCAAGGTAATGTATTACACTGGAGATTAAATATGTAATTTCAAGCAAATAAAATATACAGAAATCAAAGCACCATTTAAATTTTACTTTATTAATATTTTAATAGATAACAGAATAGGTTCAAAGCGTTTCAAGTGGCTTTTAAAAGAAACCTTTTTAGAAGTTTGCAGATAAAAAATAGGAATAAAATAAACATGTTTATATGAAATAAATAAAATAATTAGTATTTCTTAATTAATTTATTTGCTTAGATATGGAGCCGTGAAAAAACATTAGGTTTATTTTTTATTTTAGGTTTCAGGTTCACGATTCACACTATCAATGGGGTTTTGGAAAATTTCAGGTGAAAAAATGTTCGTATTATTTTTGAAGATAATATTAAAATACAATTAATGTTTCCACGTAATTTGATTGAACTTTGAATGAAACTGGCCAGGCTTTATGGAGTGAGATGGAAAATCATATTTATTAAGAATATATATAATAGAGAAAATCTAACTTGAAAAAAAAATTCTCTTTGCTCAGTTCTTTACATGTTACAAGCTTATGAAAACTGAAACTTTTGTAATGTATAGTTCAAAATGTGATCGAAGTAAAACTTGCAATCGACAAAAAATAAATCATTCATATCTAAATATTTTTGATTATGATTATTTTTCTTTTAATTTTATGTTAAATGTTTAATGTGAAATTGTATTTGCTGGGAAGTAGTGCTTTATATTACATGTAATAATTCGACGGTAAAATTACGAATAGGTATCAGTAAACCTGTTTAGGTAAAAAAGACATAAATACACGAAGATTAACTGACAATCAAAACGAAAATTTATTATTTTCCTGTCTTCATCGTCGAATTTAGACTTGCATATATGGAACAAGTCAAAGGATTTCTGAAGAAATTCCTATATCAATTAGCTATAAAACCAAATAACAGGTGTTTAAAAGAACGAGGTTAATCACTGAAATCCGAATTAAGTATTGTGTGTAGATGTGATGAGTGATTGACAAGAACAAAAAGTTTACAATTTTAAAAGAATATAAATATATATCTAATTAGCTGTGACCAAGACTTCGCTCCTGTGGATCTTTAAAAAATATTGTGTAATAAATTCTTATGTTAAAATGCGTTAATACACATAAAAATTATAAAACTAATTTTTTTAAGGAAATACGTTTCATACTGACATTTCAAATTATCATATCTTAATTTTTGTTAGTGCCTATATGTTACATTCTATTACTATATGTTACCCCAGATCCAAAAGAATATACTAGTGGAAACTTCATTGAAATTCTATGAGCTTTAAATACGTGATGGGCGAAGAAATAAACAGACTTACAGACAAACAGATAAAAATTCCAAAAATAGCAACTTTGTGTTTTCTTTCTTGAATAAGTGTAATGTTTAGAATTTTGGGAAATAATTGTTATAAATATTAGTAATGATAACTATATACAATTAATATTTCATAGTAGACAGATAAATACAAAGTTAGATATTTATTTATTCTAACCAATACTTTAATTTCAAAACAAAATTTTAAATTGATTTCATTATTGGATATTTATTTTTCGATAACTCAACGACATTCACTCAAGGACATAGACGCTTCTCTCTTCAAACCATTTCTTCGGTTTTCTGCATCAAGAATTATTTAGTTATTTCCAGTGCTAAAAGTTGAATATTTTTGCAAGAAATTTTTTATTAAAATTACACTACAATTTTTTTCCTTGTCGTGGCACGCGTAAAAGCCGGTTTAATCTAAATTAATGTTTATCTAACGTTGCAAGTTGCATTCGCACGTCCAATCATTAGTCAAGCAACGAATACTTTTATACTTACCCGAGATTCGTGTATAAAAAAAATTGGCGAAGTCATGAATTCACCAAATAAACACGTCAAGATGAGAAGCCATGTCCGACATTGTAACAAACAAGGTCAATGCACGCACAATTGTGGATCGTAGGCGGTAGTATTTATATATGAAGGCGAGGAACAAAACAAAGTACTAAATTTTGTAAAAGTGTATTCGACTGGGGAAGACACACGCAAAAATTGTTTACAAGAAATATTTTTATTTTGACAACTCGTTATTGAAAATATACATGTATTTGATACTAGATCACTCCGCAAATATTGTTTAAGTACATGGCAGTTTATACCCTCTGGAAGATGAGGGTTTAAACTGCCATGTAATGTTAATGGTATTGTAAATGTTATGTAAATAACTTTTTTTAAAATACTGAACGTTTTTCTTTTGCTCCCACAATTGAGTAAATTAAATATTCATATTTAATTTATATTTTGGGTGAATAAAGTAAATACTTTTCAAAGTTTATGTTCTTTAAATATAGTAAGCATGTTACATTATTTATACATGACATCATTTTTTTCATTTGTCTTTTACTTACCAAAAAAATACCTTTAAGGACAGGCATTCAAATTATGGGCAAAACGTCACTTGGCATCTGGGTTATCAAAATCAAATTGCAGTAAATTTAACAAAAAGAAAATTAGGCATAATTAGAAAAATATACAAAATAGAATATAAATAAGGTTTTTATCTTTTTTTTTTAATTAATGGAGAAATAAATAGATATATAACTGAAGATGCTCAAAAATGCCTTTTGATTCTAAGAATGATTGAATTATAAATTCATTATTTTTCAATTGTCTATATTTTTAATGTAATAAATAATATAAAGACAAGAGAAATCGTATATATTGTATTACATTTCTCCACAATTCACGTAAAATTTCTGAAAAAAAATCATTAATTTGCCGTGCGCAATTTCCATACATCATGTATGGTACCGGATCGTTTCGCTGCCTCTTTTTTTCTTATAATGTAAACGGGTTCTGAAGCCATTTCTAGCCGAGTCGCCTTCAGACTGTCGACGGTGAGGTGTTGTCATTTTTTTCTACCCTCTTTGCTTTAGTATTTCGTAATATTTAATAATACACAGTGATATTTTACCACAATGACAGATGTATATTTTATTAATTAATATCAACGTGCATCGAGTTCAATTAATAGGTTAATAACAATAGTTTCAAGGCATTATTATGAATTTATTTTGAATAACTGCCATATTTTTGTTAATAGTTATATGTGTTTTTTGCTAATAGTTCTATATGTTTGAGAAAACTTCAAACTCTTTACAGAGATTACGGAATTCCAGTTTTGCGATATTTTTGAGATGCAAAGTAATGACCTACCTTTCTTACAATAAAGAACCTTATTTCTAGGACAGGTGGAATCTTACGCGGCCAAAATATCAATTTCGTTTCGGGCTATGAGACGCAAATTAATATATATTTAAAAAAAATCGTAGTTAGAAAAGGGTATGTAAAGTGTAATATAAAGAAACGACATTCCGTTTTGAAAATGACTATGTTTTGTAAGTTTTAAGATATATATATTTATTAAAAAATTAAACAATTCATGCATTGCATCAATTTTTCCTACTATTGATATAACTTTTGCAAAATCGATAAGAATTTTCACGACAAAGGAGCCGAAATATCTTTACGATATGTTAAACTGGTCTGGCAGTGCTCATCGCCATGTGACAAAATTTGTTTTTTATGCGGTGTGCACTAAAAACAACCATGATTATATTAGAGGAATCCATATCGAAGTATGAATCCATATGCCGTATCAAAAAATGTACGAAGAAATTAGAAGGAAAATTTTTTTTTTAGGTTTATTATAATGATCGATATAATTTGAAAAGTGTAAATCGAGGCCTATTGTATCGAGACGTATACGTGCAACGCACACAATAAAAGTTACGCAGCCTCACCGGGCGAGCCCCTATGTGTGCGTGCGAAACGAAATATTACCTAGAGGTATACACCCTGTCCTTAATAATTAGCTTTCATAACGTAATAAACCACGTGTAAAAGTAAGAGATCAATGATCCAATGGTGGAAAATTAGTTTGTCCAGACTTAAGAAATCTCCTTTAAACTTATCTTCTGAATAACTTGACAAAGCCATTTATCGAGGCAACACCTATCGAACTTTTGGTACGAAGTGCTCCATAATTGTCAAGAATATATATTTATTTAGATTTTGTTAGTAATTTAATAGACATTTGTCATTATAGCCTTCTAATGACATTACGTACCTTATATACTCTTATGCAGCTCTTTGTTTTTTGTTCCAAAAGATTTATATTTTATTTATTAATTTCTCTTATTCCCTTGTCAGATATTCCCTAAGTATATTAGATCAGGAAATACCATTTGAAATAATTTATTTTATATTACAACTATCTATTTCAAGTTTTATATTATGGATTTTTAAAATAAGTATTTTTAATATATTTTGGAAATATATAGTTAAAGATTTGTTCAAGAAGTGTGCCTTAGAAAATACAACATTAACTTGTTTTGAAACTACTTATAAGGGTAAAGCAGAGACGACATAACTGGCTAAAGGAAAATGGCCCTTTACATAAAATTAATGTACATTTTATGAATTTACCTGAGTTGTATACTTTAGATTGAGTAACACCTCAGATGGACTGATAAAAGAAAACAATATTATAGGCCCTTTTTATATAAAACTCTTCGTTTTTAGGAAAAGGGACTGACCTCACAAAATATGTTTATTTTGACACAAAGTAAATTCAGCAATAAAAATATATTAAGAACGACTAGAGCTCGCACTGCAATGGTTCCATACATATTTAGGTACTTAAATATTTAAGCCCACACAATATTTCTCTTAAACTATTTTCAATTATTATTTTTTTACAACGTATATATAAATATATATATATATGTGTATATATATATATATATATATATATATATTTATATATATATATATATATATATATATATATATGTATATATATATATTTATATATATATATATATATATATATATTGAAAACGCAGAAAATACGTCTTTCGCATGTCTAAAAGTAAGGGGCATATTTAAAAAAATTAATATAATTGCTAAAGTTTTCCTGTAACCTTCTAGTTATTAACACGGTTTTTTTTATTTGGTTCAGTATCTTCTTAAATATAAAATTTAAAATGGTGAAAAAAATATTTATTCCTCATGATGAGCCTTTTAAAATGTCATGTGGAGGAAGCGCAAGGTGGAAAATCGTGTGGAGCATCCATATGAAATATAAAATGGAAAAAAAAGGTCAGATTCTTTATTTATTCTTTAAATCCAGATGAATATTCCTTAAAAGATGGTGGTGGGAAATATGTGAATATAAAAATACATTACTATGCTAATTTTTAAATTTTTACGTCTCATGTTTTCTGAGAAAATCGGTTCTGAAAATAGAAAAATATACATAAATCTTGCCTAACATAGCTTTCGTAAGCACAATAATATGGAACATTTAAAAAATTATGACATTTAGAATCATCCCTATCATTTTCCTACAACCAGTTCATAGATTCGTCTTTTTTCATAATTTTAGGTTGTAGTTTCGAAAATCAGAGAGGGGGGGTGGGCATATTTTCCTATCGTATTTTTTATTATATCTTTGATGGTATTTAACCTAAAATATGTATAATGAAAAAATAATTGTTGAGAATCCTTTCAAATGACACTCATCACTATTATGCGCCAAGTTTCCAACTTCTACATTAAGCGATTTCTAAAAAAACGGCTGTTTTTCCTTTTAACCCTAGAAGATTTGGAATATCACTACTGTAACTAATTTTCGATAGAAAGCAAGTTTTCATAAAATTCCATAACAGTCCTAAAAACAAAATTCGAATGTTTTTCGCTGGATATATAAAATATAATTTCGAAAGGTAGAAAAGCGGATGTGTATAAAAAAGGAAATTTATTTCTCGTTCATTTTTGCTTTTGTGGCTTGGGCGATTATAACTTGTGTTATTTTATATTCTTAGGCTATTGCCCTTGACTTAAGTTGCCCATTCGTTCATTCGTCGTGCTTGGGTAAGTTCGCTCTTTGTTATTTTTTGTTCGTCTAAAATCTAATATAAAAAATAAACTATCACCAGATTATTTATTAAACACCGTTATGATTAATATAACACGCTTTTTATGATCTATCTCTAGATAAAGAACTAAGTTTAGTTCAGAATTGCTTGCTAATTTTTTTTTTGTTTGTTTGTCTAACAAAAATAATATATTTAATGGCAAACCCGGATCAGAAGTTAAAGGCTTTAGATTAAATTGTATATTTATACAGTTCATTACAATACTACAGATAGTTTTGTCTTGCAAGCAAAAAAAAATATTGATGAATCTTGTTCTGCCTGCGCCTCTGTATTCTACCTTATTATGATTATATAAGAACCATAACAAGGAATTAAATTTACTGTCATTAATTGTAATTTTGCTTAGTATGTATTAAAGTTGATTTTTTGAAGAAAGGAAATTAAAATATTTTTCATGTTGACATTACGATTCGTAAATAGAAGTAAGCCATTTAAGATATCGATCTTATTTATTTTAAATAAGTTCAAAACTTAGTTTAAGAACACAGATGGCATCAACATTGTTTTAGTGACTTTATTTTATCATTTTTCTCAGTTTCATAATGAAACTATTCACAATTACAAAAGAAACATGTTCCAAGTATATAAAGATTTGTTATAGTAGCGAATTTGAGTGCTTATTTGTCAATAAATTTATAAATAATGGGTTATGCAAATTCTATTTGAATATTATTTCAAATAAAAGATTAACGCAAGAATGGCAGTTATGGGTGGTGGAAACTTAAAAGAAATATAGTTTTGAGGCGAAATATAACCGTCGAGTTCAACGCATATTAAATTCCAAGAGTGAATTCATTTGACGTAAGTGTGAGAACAAAGCAGAGAGCACTGTCCACCAATAAAAAATACTGAAAGTTGCATCAAATGTAAATTTGAAAGCAAAAGAGAGCAAAGAAATAAATTTGTGTCCTGTCCATTTCTATATACTCCTTTCTTCCGTACTTTGGAAGCCTGTTTTCCAAATATCAGTTAATAGGACTTTTCAATATTATTTGCAAGACCAATATGAATTATTTTGAATTTCCCTTTCCTTCATTAAGTTTTGCTTTTAACTTTCATTTAATTGTCTACAACCTGTTTTTAAGGTTCCTTAGTCAAATAAAGAACTCTTATAATTTCGTCTTGTCCATGCATTCGTCCGTCACAGGTTCACAATTAGTTTAAATATATGTCTCGATTTTTTTCTAATAGATGCGTCATATGAATACCTTATTTAATATTTTGCAAATTTGAAGGAAAAGCTTTTTATTTATATATCCTATGCACACTAATATGGATGTGTAAATTAGTTTTTTCTCCCACTGTATCGCATGGAGTATCTTTTGACTGATATTTTAAAATTGTTGATTTAATTTACTATATAAAATTTTTGCGTTTATGAAATATTAGAAGTCACTGTATTGAGTAATATGGGATGGGTAAAAGGTGATTTCTTTTAATTTTTCTCATCATAAATTTGAAAAAACTAGGTGTTATTATTTGATTACAATTTTCCATTCATTTTGTTTTTAAATTGACTTGCATAAACAATTTCATGATAAGTAGGCAACTAAGCCTGTAACTTCTTTCATATGAAATTTCTTCCCTCGTATTATATTATTAAGTTAATAATAAGAATGAAGGTTAAAGTAAACGAAGCGCCATCTATTATCACTATAAGACATTTTTTTAAGCAGGTGGGTTTTATTGAAATTTAAAATTATCATATCTACTTTTTAATAAGTTGATTGTGATGAAACAAAGCCTATATGTTATCGTGGTATCTAGAAAATTCATAAGATAAAACTCTACGTGAACCCCCTCATTAGTTTTTGCGAGATGCGCGAACGAATGAACATTCAGACAAGGAAACCCACAAACATTCCAGAAACTATATTTTTGTGTATTCATTAGGATCATATTTTTAGATATTACTTTTATTATATCATTTCTTCCTAATTATTATATTTTCAGTGCAGAGATACGCCAATTATATAAACAGTTCATTAAGTACAAACATAATAAATAAAACGGTAGCGTATGGTTATTATACTCACGTGTCACTGCCGTTATGACAACTAGGGATTTTTTTTCTAATATACAAGTTACTATTAATTCATCCATATTATCAACTTTTGCAGAATTTAAATCTTGTTATTTCGAAGTTTTCGTTTGCAATATTAAATAACACTTTTATTTAAATATCCTTCACTGCTGTCTGCATGTACTGTTTGAAATGAAGAGTCATTCGCTACTTTTTAAACCTTCAATCGAATTGTTCTCTAAATATATTTACTTGTTTTTTGTATAATGTTCAACATTTTAATATTCTCGATCAATTTACCTCATATATTAACACAAGCGCACTTAAGTTTATATTCATTTATTTGGTATATCGCACATATGGCTTCAATCATATTTACAGAGGTTATTCAGGATGGGGAATTCAGGATGCAAATTGATTCAAATCCTATTTTAATTTTTTCCGACATATTATAAGTAAACATGACATAAAATTAAATTTGAATCCGGAAAAGCAATACAATCTGAATGTAACCAAGGCCGTAAGGAAATCTTTCAATCATTTGAAATATATTTTCCGAGAATACTTGAACTTGTGTAATAAAATTAATAAATAGTTAACGTATATAACTGCAAAAAAATTATTTCACATTCATATCAATGGTCATAATCACAATATTGTACATATCAATGTTCAAAGGACGATATTCAATTTATTATTTAAGATATTGTATTGTGACTTTATAACCTCTTTTCTTATCATGCAAGGCTTATAATATAACTGTATAAAATATACTTTGCATACGCATCTTGATTAAGATTAAAAATTAATAAACCCGACTATTTAAAATTTTAAATAATTTTTCTATTTTTTTAAACATTTTATTAATAGCAGAGAGTTAGTTAAAGCTTCTCAATCTCTATAAAATATTTAGAAATATAATGAACGGTCGATAAAATTTTGCTTCTACTGCGAATTTTAGACAAAGTTCTTAAATGTTTGTCTTAAGGCATAAGTGTTTACTTTCAGTTTATAAAACTCTCCAAGAAGAAGTTCTCAAAAAAAAATCTCAAAACATGCAAAAAAATTAAGAGTGAAATCTATCATTCCTATTGGTATCCAAATTTTAGTTTAATTATGATATATTATTTCAAGCAAGGCTTTGAAATAAAAAATCCGAACCTTTGAAATAATCGTGTTGTACGATCATAATTTTTATATTATAATTGAAACGTTCCAATATAAATAATACTTTCTTATAATTATTATCTATTAAATTTTCTTAATAAGAGAAAATTAAATTTACTTTTATTTCATGTAAGCAGTGCGTAGGTCAGCAGTCGACAGCAGGTATATTATTTTGCATTCTCCTACTTTAATAACATATACATATTATTATTTAAAAATATTTTGGTTTAAGTTTTCATCTTAAATATTAATTGAAAATCTAAATACAAACGACTTACTAAGTACGAGGATAACTCGCACTTCGAAGGATCTGTACACATTAAGCGCATATAAATATTTAAGCGTGCATAATATTTCTGTTAAGCCATTTATACATATTAAATTTAGTTATTCACAACGTATATATGCATTTATAAACGATTTGCCTAATTAATTTTTAATATATTGCCTAATATATTATTCATAGATATAATAAATATACCTAATGTATTTTTCATAAACAATAAATACACGTTTTAAAATACAAATTTATTTTTGGATTTTATTTTAATCTTTTGTAGAATTTTGGTGAACTTGTATAGTTTTCATAATTGTTTCATAACTGCATTTCATAAGATAGTCGACTATTATTCGTAAACTAGTAAAGCCTACTTTGCTATTAAAATTTCATTTTTAATTTCGTTATATATTCTACTATAGTGAATACTATCTGATACGCAAAAATAGCGGCTTAGCTGCTAAGGTATGGATACACGTAATAAAAATGGCCAATTTAAAGTTTGAAATTTCTTAAATGGAAAAATAAAAAATGGCGATTCCATACAGGCGAGTAGATAGACAAAATGGTGAAACTATATGGTTTTCTACTCCGGTTATGACGAATATATATAAATAGGTTATTCAGTCTAATCTCAGAAAATAAAACGAACGAATCCATGGATTATATTAAGAGAAACGAATTGAATAAATTGTACGAGATTACGTCGCTTACTTTTTTAGTTATTATTTACATTTAAAACAAATATAAAATATAAATGTTTGCAGTGCGTTTCTCTATTTTTTGATGTAGTTTACAAGTAAAAAAATATTTAACCTCAAATCGGGCAATTACTGCACTAGGGCATGAATAATTTCCGGGTAATGACATACCGGTGTATAGATTTTCTCATTATAAATAAAATAGTTTCAGAGCCGATATAATATTAGAAAAGAATGAAGTAGAGGTTTATGTCTAGATTCAATGAACATTAAATCTATTACGATGCCGATTGTATCGCGTTCTGGTTTTACCATTGTGTGGCTAACTTTTGAAAATAAAATTGACCCTTTTTATAGTAATATTTTTGATGGTAATACCCTTTTCGAGTTTCTTTTCAGGTCTAATGACTGATAAGGATCCATAATGATAATCAATTATTCAGGTGTTAATTTTTTCTTTTGTTTATTTTTATTGGTCTTTTCAGCATGTTAGATTTAAGCAATGAGTGATAGATTTAAGCATTTTACTCATTTGCGGTCTTTAAGTTTTTTTTTTCAGATGACTCTTTTTAAGCTTTGAAATGACTGAACCGATTTTGACGAAACTTTCTTAAGAATTCAAGTTTCCGATATTTTAAGATTTCTGATATTTAAAGTTTCTGATATTTTAATATTACATTTAGAAAACGATCGCTTGCGTCACGCGGTCTTACGCAATCAGGAATCGGATGCTTATAGAAAATATTGACTATAAGATGGTCGTATTCGACACGCCATACTGCGAAATTTAAAATCGGAAGATTTTAGAGTGAAGCGCTCGAAAGAAGATCGGTATCTTCAATAAAATCGATGCAAAGTTGGAAGTTAAAAACAATGTGTCATAACAAAATGTGACCAATATTATGTGTTGTCATAACAAGAAATCGATAGCTAAGCATAAAGCCATAAAAACGTGAGTTTGATGTGTAAACGAGAATCAAACAAAGAACCAGAAAATCGTTTGGTAACTAACAGACGAGATTTGCTAAACGTGATATTAAAAGTAGTACAGCGAACGACAACGACTGAATAATAATATAGCGAGACAAATATAACAGTGGGTTTAATTACAAAATTGGATATAAACTTCTTCTTTTGGTGATAACTCTCTCGATTGAAATCGCGATTAACAGCTAGTGGTTAATAAAGTAGACTATTTGTTGCAAACTTCACCACAATTATCTATAAAGACAACAGGGTCCATTTACAGCTAAAATAAACCTTGTTCAGCCAGCTGTTTAATGACAAATAGTTGTTCTTTGTCTTAAAAAGGGTAATTTGCGTAAAAAATAAAAATTATTTCATACTTCTGTTTTCGTTTGTAGAGCATTTTGAAGCTATCTGCAGTGAAGAATACCTTGTTTAAAATGTACAGACCTAGTATTACTTCAACTTGGCCAAATTTAATGTGTTTTGCCTCTATATTTAAGGAAGTTACTAGCTTTATATTACTATAAATGAATCATAATCTCTATTTTAAACGAAAGTTTTTCTGCTTGAAAATATTATCCCGCATAGCACTTCAAGGGTATCTTGATGGCTCAAAAAGTAATGCTTGGTAGAAGAGTATGCGTGAAGGTAGAAAGCGTTTCACAAATAAAATATAATAAACGGAGTTTTGTTTATGGTTGAAAGTGCAGACTTGAAATATTATTTAAATATCACTCATATTAATACTTGAATATTGAAGAAAATTAGCTTGGGGTATTGTATAAAAGATGAAGGTTAAGGTACCTGGTTGAGGTTGTACACATTGATTGAAATTAAAGCTTTTCAAGTTAATTTTACTCTTATGGTCCTGTGGATTCCTAACTATCGAATTTTAACTCCTACCATACCTGTATAGACCTAAAAAAATGATGAAAAACAAAAATATATACCTTGAATTCCGTCATCAATAGTAAATCTATTAATAATCCGTCGTCATTAGTAATGTTTTTAAAAAACTTTTCCAAATTTTTCAATGCAATTGCAAGTGCTTTAAAACCTATTTTCATAAAAGAAAACTTATATATTTTATGTACGAGAATTTACCTTCATAAAAATATATTAAATATTTGTTTCAATTACTTTACTTAGTCTCAGTTTGATGCTCAAAGCGTTTCGTAACTATTTTTTAAATATCCACTTTTCCGACCATTTTATTTTAATCGTATTATGCCTGATGTCGATTGTCAGGTATATACATTTCACATATGTTAATACAATATATAATTTAGATCCACATTTTACTCATTATTTCCTTCCTAACAACTACTACCATCATAAGCTGCTCGACACCGACCTTCGAAGATCGAGTGATAGCAACGGACCCCTGCCGTCGACTACAAGGTTCTAATCAAATACTCTGATCCAATCTTCCCTCACTGGATATGGAATATCAGGTCATCGTGTGATTTTTTCTCCATATACAGATACTTTGATATGTTAAACCTTCACTACCAGAAGATGTATATGTTTTCATAGCACTTTGAACGTTAATTCGCATCCCTGTTTGAGAGCAATCGTTCATAATAAGCTTGTGTTTCGGTTATTTAGTTTGATATATCCTATGAATATTGTCCAGTGTCGTATATTCCCCATATTTTTTGGTTTGCTATATTTACGGCATGTTATGTAGAATATTTATTCAAATTGAATGTATATACCATGCATGTTTAACATAAATAATGGTAATATATGGCACGGTTATGCTGGTAATTTTAAAAATAAATTTAGTTTTTAAATCAATCTAGTCATGGTCAACAATACTCAATCAGTACTTATCGATATTCTGGTCAACAACACTTGAGCAATATTTGTCAGTCATTCTCTGTTTTTTATATTTACTGAAATATCTACACAGGATACTTCTTATAAAGTTTTTTTGTTGTAATTTATCCATGTTTTTAAACCTACTGCTTCTCATCTTCGTTTAAGTACATGGCCTCTGTCTAGCTTTTTTGAGACGAATACTTAAAAATACGGTTTTATAGTCATTCGCTTATGCAGCGCTTAATATGTGTGTTATTCTATGGCTACTACCTCTATTCGCTACTGGCTACTACCTCGCATTGCTCAAGCTTTGCCTAAACTCTCTTAAGTGATTCTTTCCTTCATCTAATGAAATCATTTGTCGCGACCATCACTCTTTCTCTATCGAATTCATGGTTTGTAAATTTTTGCAGGTGTGGTTTGCAGGTTCTTGATTCATAATAAAATTTGTTGTCAGTTTTCCGTTTTCATTATTGGAAAAATATAACAAAGTAATTGCTTTATTAGAAGCTGCATCAGAATGGACAAGATTTGGTACAACTTTTATACATTTTTGAGTAGCTACAACGTGCAATTCCTATAGAATCAATCATTTTTATAATTTTTGTGGCCGAATATACATACTTTTGGTTGTATAAAATATCTATACCAATATAATAAATGTTGCGTTTTTCATACTCAACAGTATTATATGTAACAATCCTTAAATTTATTGTTGTACTTGACTGAAAAAAGTTCGGTCGTAAATAAGTTTGCCATTTATACTCTTATACGGTAATTTATTCTACGTTCACAAAAGTTTTTCCATAAATTCGTTCAAAGACCTTAAAGATGATAACCGAATACACACTTTTAACCTTGTTTTATAGACAGTACTCGATTTAAAAAAAAATCAAATCAGGTTAAAGATATTTTCCAACAACACTGATATAGAAAGCTAAACGTTTTGGACACTTTTCGTGTTTCTCTAAATACAAATTTAAATACATAGTGTATTGAGAAAAATACTAAGAGAATAGTTTAAAGCAATTACAACAGATCTTTACGAGACAATCAATTATGAAATAAAATAAAAATTCCTTGTCGCTCGAATACACATGCGACTTCAAGACTTTGTTGTTGATTAAAGCTAGCTTAGAATATATGTAATAATAACTTTTATTTAGGTGACTGTTAATTTCCTCATATATTAGTTATCAGAAAAAGATAACAAGCAAAGCATATAAATTTAAACTGAAAGCATAAAAAGAGGTAAAATTACCTTATTTAATGACAAGATATGCTGTGCAAGCAAGTTTTCAGTCCCAAATTTCAATTCAAAATTTGTCAGTCGTATTGATATAAGTAATACGTCTGAACCCCTTTATTGAAAGTAAATGTGTAAAAAAGCATCTAAAATGGATAGTGACTTTATAAATCATGTCATTTAAATTAACACATTTGACAAAATAGCTTCCTCTAAAATAACGTAACTGATGTTCGTATAAAAGTTACTAGTGAAAGTTATTATTGAAGTTTACACTACTTTACAATTTGTTATTAACAAATCTTATACTCAAATCCTATACTGACAGCTTTTATGATTTTACAACTGATCAGTCATTATTATTTTCACACACGATGTTTCTTAGTCGATGTATATCTTGCAGTTCACTTTGAAGTCGTAGAGTCATGTGTGGTGATAGGTGAGGCGCATTTCTTGATGCGTTGTGGAAACTGTCACTTATGAATCGTGTTTTTTTGCCAATAGGTAAACGTACAATTTTATCTTATGTTCATTTATTTAAGAAATTTATTTTAAAAATTGCATATTCTTTTAGGATAAAAGTAAGAATTTTAAATTCTACTCCGTCGATGAATGTATGTATGTACATGAGTTTTAAAAAAATGTTCAAGATTCGTTTTTTTCTGCTTAAGTTCCACTTTTTTACTCCCCTGAACTAGTCCATTGACTATTTCATTAAAATCAATTTGGGTATTAGGCAAAGCATGACGTAATCCATACAACGTAAACAAGATGCCTCTACTAAATTACTATTAATTGGTCTTACCGATACATTGGCTCGAAGACGGTTTGTATTGTTAAAGTGAAAATCTCCGGGAATACAACGTCATCTAGTTACACTATTAAACGAAGGAATTTTTTTCTGGTTTAAAAGAGTTGATAAAAAGAAAAGTTTCAACAGTGTATATTTATCGGTTCTATCCATTGATAATAGAACCATATTATATGATCTGTAGTACCTTATCTAATTATGAATCCGTATTAAACATGAAATGAGTTTGAGAAGTTTTGCAGAATCATCCATTTTTTCAAGAAGGAGAGCCAGTACCGTAGAAGGCATTTTTACAAGATTGAAGGTTGGTATTTATTTTAAAATAATTTCTTCCACAATGGTTACTTTTCTAATTTTTTTTAAAGTTTAGTATATTGCCAGTTTTAGAGGCATTTTATTAAAAGGCGGTAAAGCATTGTTTTTATTTCATATCTAAAATATGTAACTGATTGCCCGTATAACGTCCTTATAAACTTGCATGTAATTTTTTGGAAAATAGTACGAATAATAAGGATTCTGAAATTAGTTCTCTACTGTTTTTAGAAATTCTTTGTGACTTTTGGTCATCGTATTATCTGTGTTTGTTATGAATATATGGTCTCTTTTAAGCGTTTATTATACGTTTAAATGGGACATAACTTTGTGTATATATGGAAGTATTACCTTAATAGTAATATTATATAAAACCCATGTCAGTAGTGATTGTTTTGTTAAATAGTACGTTAATATGATGAATGCATTAGAACGCATTCATCGACAGATCAATCAGAAAATCACCGCTTTTTAGTTTAAGGGGAACAGCTATTAAAGGGATATTATTAAATAATGAAATTGACAAGGTAAATAATTAGTGTAAGTAATAATATAAAATAAATAATTTCATTTGAAAAAATAAATGAGACCAATTAATACAGTACTCTCTGCTTTGTTATAATATGTTACACTTCTCCTGTAATACTTTTTATGGCTTTTGAGTATAGCTTGTAACTGTTGTAAAGGGCATATTTCATGTCAAGTACAAGATTAACCACTTAGTTGAAAAGTCAATATAGGTGCGAATATCAAGGTTTATAATGCATTACACTGGAGAATATCTATGTAGTTTGAAGTGAATAAAATAATTACAAATCAATACACCGTTTAAATTAAAGAGAATTAAATATTTTTTATCGTATAACAGAATCGGTTTCGAGTGTTTCAAGTGGTAATTAAGAGTTATATTTTTAAAAGCATTAATTAATTTGGTTAAAAATATAAATGAAATGCAGATGACTATTGAGAAGAGGTTTTTAAGTTCTTAAATTATCCGGTGGAAGTATCCATACCAATTAATATTACCCTTTAAAGATGAAAATGAACGGCCAAAAATTAATAGCTTGATATGTTTTGATATTTCAATGAAAATGTATATTCAAAGCCTTGAATACTTATAATATAATCTGGAGTATGAACGCAACATGTATATATTTTTAATATAATATAAGCAGCCGTGTCTGCATTTTCCGTGAGAAACGCAAACCCTTCACATATTTTCTTTTGGCTGAAATTCTCAACTTACCTTTACACACACCCTACCTGCAAAGCACTACTTAGCGAACAAACATAAAGGCTTCGCGAAAAGAACAAGTTTGTTTTTAAAATACAAACTTAGAAATATGTAAAGTAAAATAACCCCAGAAGTTCGCTCAAATAAAGAGCTTTGAAAAGAACATTAGATTTACTTTCTGTTTTAAGTTTCAGTGTTGTTACTCATACTATCAATGTGATGTTGGAAAATTTTGGGTGAAAAATGTTTGTTCTACTTTTGATAAAAATTTGAACGATATGAATAACGTTTCCACGTAAATTACGTATTTATTTTATTTGTTAAATTTATAAAACGATGACCAAATTTGACGGCTCAGTGAAAATTCGAGTTCATTACGCATTTTGGTAACTAGCGTATGTAGAAAAAAACAGAAAAACATTAATTTTCTTTACAGATTTATCTTAATATTATAAAAATAGTGTTGTTATATAATCTATGAATATCAGCTTCAATATTATTTACAAATTTGCATTAGTCATACTTTGATCATGTTTGGAAACAATGATATTGATTTTTATTAGAAATATTATATATATTCAACGGGACAATTTTGTGCAGCTAAGAGCGGTATTCTTATATTTAATTTAGTATTGTACTAAATATCGATTTTCATTTTGATAGAGTTCACCTAGATTTAAAATTAGAGAAAAAAATTACTAATATAAATATAGATATTTTAGGATTGCAAATGACAAAAAACGAACACAAATCTAATAAAATTATTCTTGAGTAAAATATTGTTTGAGACGGTTTTAAAGGAAATCGCATGTTGGCAAATGAGTCGATCGCAAACAGGAATGTCCGCGTGTTTCCATCCCGAGGGTTCTTCGGAAATTGCAAGCGGAATTCGTGTACGCCAACATAATTATCGCTTTGTAAACACTCTCTTGTCGTGATTTAAACTGCTATGAATGAATCTTGCTAGGTTTGAGAAAGTGAGATGGAAAGTCATATTTATTGAGGATGTGTTTGAGAAAATACCTTATGAAAAAAATATTTTTTTGCTTCAAGAATTTAAATTGAAGAAATGTTATATCTTTTGTGGTTCAGAAGCTTATAGTAAGGGGACTAGCCTTACTATAAGCTTCTGAAAACTGAAACGGTTGTAAATATTAATTTCAAAATGTGATAGCTAAAAATCTTGCAGTCAACTAAAATTGAATGTGTATTTTCTTACATTTTTTTATTAATAAATCAATATTGTCAAAAATTGTTTTACAGAAATTGGGATAATGAGAGCCATCTAACAATGAGATGATATTTAAATGTTTAACGCGTTATAATTTTACATAAGTTAATGAATTTCTTATATGTGCGAATGCCACCTAAGCTCGTTATGATAGACCTGTTCTTATATATAAACGCTGACAAATATTTTCTGGACCTTCCGTCTTAGTTATTAGAATTAGCAATCTCAATATTATACGAATTTATTAAAAGAGTCGTTTTTTCCCTCATTCCCTTCAACAGTTTCATCAGCTGTGTATTATCTAGATAGATTTCATTAAATTACATTGAAGTTCTGTATAATATTTTTTATTGTTCGCTGGTTTGCTTGAGCTTGGTAATTTTTCAATATTTTGTTTCAAAATTTTAAAAATATGCGTTTAATTACATAGAAGTAAATGTGATGAAACTCTATACTACCATTCGCCTGATATAGTTAGGGTAAATCTGACCAAATAATTCGTGTAGTTTTAAAAGTTGGTACAGCTCTTCCTTGAGGTATCCAAATAAACATGCTAAAAGTCCTCGACGGTGAGGGGCAGTTTGTTGCTTGCATCTCGAAAACTGTTAAGAATATCTGCAAGTGATGCTGACTGTACAATTACACGCACTACAATTGGAAAAGGTGCAGATAATCCTGTGGTTGATGTTGTTGCAGAAGATGTTGATGTTGTAATCCTTCTAGCTTAGAGCTAAGCACAATTTATAAAGCTTTTTGAACAAAATCCATTAACAAAGAGTATAGCAACTGTCTTTTATGACCCAACATCAACTCCGGATGCCATAGCAGAAGCTGGAGAAAAAATGTTTCTTGCAGTATACCGTGCGCCCTTTACTCAATCTCAGCTTAACGTACATCGATACACAGTTTTTTTTTAACTCTTATACCAAGCCCAAACCTGATCTCTCTTCCCTCCCCCTTACCTACGAGTCGGCGAAATATCACGTCTACAGAGTATTCCATCAAGAACACGAGTGGTTTAGGAACCAACTCCCCCTGAAATGTCGAGTTGGAAGCGAAGAGTCGATGGAACCCTACAGCCAATCACGACCTTGGATCCTCCTGCTCCTGACACGTTGTTGAGTTCTATTTGTTGCCTATACAAAATTGGTTCTTCTGGCAAATGCAGTTGCCGAAAAGCGCGCATTAACTGCAGTCTTATCTCTAATGGCTGCCTAGGAGCATGTACCAATCGAGCTCCATCGATGTTGATGAAAAAGTGGACGATGATAAAATACAATTTGATTGATAAGTCAGCTGTGTAACATTTTCTTTTGATATTTTTCCTGATTAAAATTTGCATAACTAATTCTACTTTTTATTTTTATCAATTTAGATACCCTGTATCTCCTAAAGGATTGATTATATAGTAAAAATATATGTAATATGTGCAATTTATATAAAATTATGTAATTAATGTTCTAATTTATATTAAATAATGTAAATAATTAATGCAGGAGTAATTGTAAAGATATTATTAATAGTTTTAGGGATACAAGCATAAATTTGAAAAAAGGCCTTTCCCCCTCCCCACTGCTGGCTTGCCCAACACCCTCGGGGAATTTTAGTATCTTCATCTGGACACCTTAAGGAATAGCTATACCAACTTTTAAAATAACGCGATTTATTTGGCCTGATCGACGATTTCTAGGCTAATTTTCTTGAGCTACACGTGTATAATCATAATTCAAGTAGAGATATTATTTTCTCCGCATATGTCGTTGAGTGAAAGTGTCGTTGGACGCGTTTAATGAGGCAATGAATTATATCACATAATACAAGTGTTTTATAGGGCGCACTGTACTGCGAGTATAGTAGCCGTTATCTACCCCAACTTCCGCTACCCGCGACGCCCGGTACAAGTAGTTCATAGTACAAGTCTGTTTCACGGTATTGTAAGTGAATTACGTACTATGGCTAGATTGTCTGGATATTTTCAATACGACATTTTTATTGATAGTGATATGATGTCGTATCTTTAGAGTTCCAGAAAAATAATTCTTTCTTTTTCATATCCTTTTACTTCTTATTTATATTCTCGTCTAAATATATTAATGGTCATTTTTTAATTCATTCGAGTCCTTTGATTCAATCATTTTGCCTGAACTTTTTGAATTGATACTTTGTGGTTTATAGGTTGACGAACGGCGTAAATATTTTGTGGAAATTATTATGGCAAGGTGATATGTACCACTCATAATTGAATCATCATAAAATCGTGGGCACGATTCTTATATATGAAAACTTCAAATACTACTAAACTCCAATTTTATATGTGTTCGACGCACGTTTGCTGATTTTTTCGAATTCATTTTAACACAAAAATGCTTTTGCACATTAAAGAAACATACTTATATTTTCTGCTAAATTTTTAATTTACAGAAACGTAATAATTTCATTGAAAACACTTGCTAAATCCTTTTATATTAACCATTAAGGGCATTTATATGAAAGATTAACCAAAATATTGGGTTTCATCCACAGATAACACATTAGTACTAATTTAATAAATTCAAAGTTCATTGTATGTTATTACAATGAATGTCACAAAGTTTTAATATGTATATACATATATTTATATATATATATATATATATATATATATATATATATATATATATATATATAGTTTAATATTAAGAATAAGGTACAGCTTAATTTTTTTTTCTATCGAAATGGGCAAGAACTAACAGTGAAAAGGCTCTGGTATTTTCGGAACACCTAAAAACTGTGTTCCACCCTTTACCTTGCAAAAACCCAAAACACGATTAATTATTAAAATTAATAAAATAAGGATGTTATTTATCATGAAATGTTGCTCCAATTTACATATAATAATTCAACAAGATAAATTTAAATAGGTAACAATAACAAGCTATGTCATTTTTGTGCACAGAATTGAAGTAATGGCGTTAAGAGGAAGGAGCCTGTACCCTAGGGTAGGTTACCTAAAATTATCAAAAAATATACTTATATCCAATTATAAAAAGAATTATTTATTCATCTTCGTAACACAAGCTCCAAGTTCGCAAAATTTAATGGAAATCGGTTTAGTATTTGAGGCATGACAATGAAGCAAACACGCTTTTGAATTTAAAATATTAATTAGGATATATAAATTCTTAACTATAGATTTACTGACAATAAACTATTAATTATAGAATTTAGTGAAATGTAACAAAAGTAAAAGAACACAAAAATATTATTTATAAAATTGTCTATTATTGAATAATATTTGACGGTAATTTTGTAGAAATGCATTATTAAAAATTAAATGAAACTACCTGATATTGTGTTATTTCTACTTTCTTTAAGTTCTTTACCATGACCTAGGTTTCGTTGTATTACAACATCTTCAGGTGGCCTATTAGCAATTAGATTGTGGTAAATAATTTAAAGAAAGTAGAAATAATACTTCATCACGTAGTTTAATTTAATTGGGGATCTGTCTATTAATTTGTTCTATGCGTCTATTTCTTTGTTCGCGCATCATGCAAGTAGAGCTCTAAGAATCTCTATCAAGTTTTCACTGGTGGGTCCTTTGAGTCTGGGGTAACATATATGCTATATTGATGTGCATTCGACCGCTAAATTTGAGATGCGGTAATTTGATATTACATTCTTTACAAAACATATTTACTTAAAAAAATTAATTTTGTAGTAATTATAACAGATAGCGTTACGCATATTACTATTAGAATTGACTCCAATATTTTCTAAAGATCCACATGTTACGCATATTAATATTAGAATTGGCTTTGCATATTTTCTACATATCAGATACATAATTATATTATTTTACAATAAATTTAAACATGCTTTTGTTATCAATAAATCATCATAACTATACACAATGCTTCCGTTAGTTTTCAGGAATTAAATATCCGAAACAATTTGTTGGAAGTTGGAAGGAATAGTTGGAAGGTTGAATTATCTCAGTGAAACAATGGTGGATTTTACTTTTATCTATGTTGACAAAAGTAAGATTTATAATGGTTATATAAATAGACCTTCGTGTTCATATATTTCACTTCGCAGTCAAAAGTACTCAACACAGATAACTAGCGTTTGGGTGTGTTAGTAGCTTCAACTCCTCTTATCGTGCGGTATTTTCGCCCACCGGCCACCAAACTCCTGTCATTGAAATTCTTTGACTTTGAGTCAATTATAAATATTTGTCTCAAATATATAAATAAAACTATTCATAAACGAAACTATTTCATAATCTACTATTCAATATGCAATATTCAATAATGCAATATTCAATTTATAAATAATGCAATATTCAATTTATGCTGTAAGTTATCCTATAGCAAATCATTTGTCTTATAAATAAGAGAACATCTTTTCTGATCTTGCAACGTTTAGGTAAATTATGCACATATATAACTACAAAATATTAAATTCTCATCTCGATTATGTTCGAAGATTGATTAAATTGACTTTGTTGTTCCAATGTATCAATCACTTAAATTTTTAAATTTAAAAAAAAAGTAAAAACTTCTATATAATGCATAGAAAAAAAGGGGAAAGCTTTCCTTCTAATATGAATATTTTTTTGGAAAATTCCTTAATCGTACATCTCAGTTATAAATGCTTTCTTACCTGTTTGTTCGACTTTCAAGGACTAAGGGTCCAAATATATGCAAAACAATTAAGAACAAAACTTGTTTTCCCCTTGGCATCTACCGTCTGAATTTTATTCAAGTTGTAATATTTCACTTCAACTGAAATATGGGTACAAAAGTACAAACAAATTGGAGCATTGCAAATTATGATATTGTTTAATTTCATGTTTTGCGAATTAGGTCATTTTATCGTAAATAAAAATAGTATAGTTTGTATAAAAACGTAACATTTTACTGAATTTGATAATTTAAAATTTTCAAGGAATTTTATTAAAATTCGTCTCAGGATTTTGATGTTTCCAAACAACAATATACAAATGACCGACTTCTCTATGTAAATTAAATATTGATACTACGATTTTTTGCCTTATTCGTTAGTAAAATTGAATATAGAATAAATATTTTCAACAAAACCTAGCTTGCGACTATTTGCTTCAATAAAGATCTAATAATAATTATAAGGTAATATTAAGAAATAAATAGTTATTTTTCTTTTGCTTCCATGGAAACAATACTTAATACGTCAGCAACAGAAAGCAGACTTATTACTTTGCGTTCTCTAATATCGCGCACTTATTTTTAACTAAACAAACCAGTTTTACATTATAATTATAAATGAAAGTTAAAAATAAGACTATAAAGAAACGAATACGCGTCAAATAACTTTATTTAAACTAATATTCAGAGATTATATGATATAAACTGACTAAATATATCATTTAGATTTAGAGTTCTATCTATGTCTTAGATTTAGAGTATAACTAACATCCTCATTTTTTCACACTTAACTTTGCTTATGTGTTAATGTTGCTAGTATTCAATTAAAGAAATACTCAACTTCAAATCGAATGAATATTCACTTCAAAAATAAAGAGAATTTTCAATATTTGATGGGATACATAAAGTTACGGTATTGTATGAATGCAGAATTTTGAAACAAGTGTTTAGTGGGGTGATCAATTTAAAGATAATTTAATAGGCCTACATTACACTGCAAATTAACATGAATAAGTTTTCGAATTTTTTATATCTCCTTGTTGATAATATCGGATTTGGAATATGGTACTAATGCGCCAAGAATTGCCGTTTATTTTAATGGTGAAATCAGTTTTCGAACAGCCAGAAGGTAAAATAAGTTAGCTTTTAAAGTCATTGTAATATGCTTTGGTTAAGTTATTGTAATTACGAAATAATTAAATTTTTAAAATTAAGTTCTTTTCTATACATATATATATATATGTACTATATATATAATGTCTAAATTAATCTTTCGTTTTATAGAATTTTGACAATGGATTCTGAAAAATGTTTTTAAAAATAAGCAGATATACATATATTGCTGTCTGTTAAACTTCATATAATATTGAAATAATTTGTATTTTGCAATGTCGTTTGTAATACGCATATGTGCTAAGTTCAAACAATTTTCAAAGTATTTGTTTATAACACCTACTTCCCCAGGAAGCTAAACATTTATAGAATATTGTTTTTTGAAATGTGTTTCCCTGTTTGCGGGATTTTTGAAAACATAATTATTTTATAGCGCGCAAGTCTCAGACGAATAGTTAAATTCCTTGAGGTATATTGTCTGTAAAATTAAGTTTCGCCAACACAACTTTTAGCCACAATTGTGAACAAAAGGGGGTACGCCAACAAAGGGGTCTGCGCCCGTTTGTCGTTAAGCAAGTAGGGGTTTCCATGCACCATTACACGCTTCACGTGTTCGCTTAAAACCACCCTACCACGAAACAATAGCAAATTGAAATCGACATGAATTTATAATATAAGAAGCAATGTATTCTGTGTAAAATTAGTAATCCGTCGCCAACATTATTAGTAATCTGTGACAACTTCAAGAGACAATGCGTTCTGTGTAAAAAGTAGTAGGTCGCCAACACTCAAGGTGATAACTTCAAGAGACAATGTGTTCTCTGTAAAAAGTAGTAGGTCGCCAACACTCAAGGTAATAACTTCAAGAGACAATGTGTTCTGTGTAAAAAGTAATCGGTCGCCAACACTCAAGATGACAGCTTGAATTACAAATAAATATAAAATGTTATTAAAACTCTTTTAATTCTTTTAATTACGAATCGGTGCGTCTCATTACTTTGAGTCGCAAATATTTGAACCAGTAACAACACGATTTCAAGATCCTGCCTATAAGCCAAAACAAATATATAAACACCGATATGTTGTGAATATGAGTTTTGTTTCACTAACCTAAAAGGAGAAGTTTCAATAATATATAAGATCGCGGTAAAAGCATGTTTACAGAGTACATAGACAAGCTTCGTCTTTAATTTGCAAGTACCTTCCTTCAGATCAAGACACATTAATTTACCAAGTTTATCTTTATACAACGCGTTGATTTTTCATTTTAAATAAGTAAATTTTTCTATGCTGAGAGTATTTTTCTTTTATTTTCATTTTACCGATATAACAATTTGTGCTCACAAGGTAATGTGACATGTTGAACGATGGGTCATGTTTATTTCATGCCCTTACTTATCCAGTGTAAGAAAATACTCACTACACTTCTAGAGTCGGTTGAAATATTGCATAGCAACTAGTAGATCGTTGGAAAACCTTCAGGTATGCATCAATAAACCCGGTTAAAATTAACCTTACACATAAGTTTATGTATGCCTCAAGCCCCAGGTGTCCTATTATACGTAAGCTCGTGAATTGTATTCTAACGGAATGATTCGATGATGATATTGCTTAGCAAGCATTATTGTATGATCATTGTCATGTTTATAATGAGCACTATGTTGTTTTTCACTGCTCAAAATGTAAAATGGTATCTTCAAAATAATAAAATGATTAAAAAAGTTATTTTTACATTTATGGCTTGATCCACAAATTGGAAGTTGTCAAAGTTAAGTTCAAAAACAGCACTTAAACATTCATTCATTCATTCATTCATTGGACACAATATATTATGTGAATGACATACATTATTAGTGGACAAAGATTCATAAGGATCCTTGTTCATTACATCTCGCTCGCTGTTTTTTGGTGTTCCCAAACTTACCTTCCAAATAGGAAGGGTGGTCCTTGATGGTTTTCATTTAATGAGATTAAATCCCAATAACTTAAGAACCCAATTTGTTAAAACCTTCAATCACTACTTGTTCTAAACCTTCAATCACCAAATGACCATGTAAAACGATGTGTACTATATTGAAACTTGGAGGTAGAAAATACACCGTGCAGAAAATATTTTTGATTGAAACAAAAAATTAAGTGTCAAGATTAAATATAAATCCCATGTTTCGACCTCGAGGAACGCCCTTACAAGTGGCAGCTGGAAATAATTTATGCACTTAATAAAAACACTTTTATGTGATCTAAAATAACTTATAGAACTTTTCTATTTGGCACAGTATTACAAAATTTTGTATTTACATATTTTTAAGTATTTCTAAAGTTATTTTGAAGGGCTATGAAACAAAATATTAGTAGATACCTTACTTATCCATTCAAGTATATTTTTAAAATTATTTAGTATATATTGTAACTAATAAAGAGGGAAAAATAAAAAAGCTTACAATTTAATTGAAATTCCGCCCCTAAATAAGGAATTTCAATTAAATTTTATATAAACTGAAATTCCTTCCCTAAAACGGAAAAAGGTAGAAAAAGGGTAAATTATTTTCTCTCCTCGCTTCTCAAAAAACAATTTTCGCCATTGATATATAAAAGATATTTACTTCGGATGAAAATATTTACATAACATTAGAATAGACGCATGCAAATTAATAAACCTGCTGTCCACTTTTAACGTTCTATATCCTGTGTCCATGGAACAAAATTAAATTAAGTCTTCTCTTAATAAGAAAATTTCGTAAAATTTTATTAAAGAATAGAGTAGCAAGCTTCGATTTGTTGAAAATATTTATTCTATGCTCAATTTTACTAACAAATAGGACAAAAAATCGTAGTATCAATTTTAAATTTACACAGAAGGTTCTATCAACTCTATATTGTTATTTGCAACTATCAAAATTGTTAGACCAATTTCAGCAAAATTAATTGAGAATTTTAATTTAACGAATTTCATTGTACGCTATGTTATTATTCAGGTTGAACTATTATCATTTATGCTAAAACGGCCGAATTCGCAAAACTCATAATAAAACAATATCAGAATTTTTAATGCTTCAACTATTTTTTAATTCAAATAAAATATTACAATTTAAATAAAATTCAGACAGCAGAAATCAATAGGAAAGATAGACTTTGCTCTTAATTGTTTTGCAGATATTTAGACCCTCATTCTTAAAGAACCGAAAAATAGAAAGAAAAGCATTTATACCTCAAGACATGCAATTATGGGGTTTGCTGAAAATAGCAATCCGTGGTAGAAGAAAGTCTTTGACGAGTACATCTGCCTTTGCTATATACTTTGTTTAACCAATTCTAACATTCTTATAACATTATTCTGAAAATCGTATTTTTCTTTAAACTTAAATGGACGTCATTTTAGAATCACAATGTTAATTCTATAACACTTTTTTTCATTCTATAGTACTTTTAAATATACATTGTCGATTAATGGATGACAATTTGCAATTTCAGATTGGCATAAGTTCTTACATAAAATCACATTATCTGATTCTATTATCTTTGAGTTGACATATGCTTTAATATTTTATATAATATTACGAGTATGGTGCTGCTGGTTCACGACCTTTTTCGACTATTCCTTTCCATTTTTTCGGTCAGAAACCATAACTTTTGCTCTATATAAGTGGGCTCTTTATTTTCTGAAGTCTAAATCGATTTCTTTCAACCATGTTTTTTTTGGTGTATTACATTGGAATTTCCATACATCAGGTCGAATTCCCCATAGTAGCTGGTAAGGAAGTCGGATTTAATTCATGCAGCATACGTATTCGAACCAGTTTCGATGACTTTGCCGAATTAGCAAAGGAATCTGCTGCAAGTATACAGCAAATCCCCTGGGCAAGTGGATGTGTCCTCATCGTTACTCTATAATATTGTGGTAGACGCTATTATGCGGAAAGCTTTTAACAGGGGCAACATCTAGTTCAGTGAACAACGTCACATGCTGGACCCGATGACTATGCTGTTATAGCAATGTTCGCGATGCTGTGACTTACATTAATCATACTGGAAACATTAACATACAAACATCATCGCTAGGATCTCTATTCAATTCAGCCGGAAAACCTTACCCGATAATACAAGGTACTAACAGCTGAATGATAGCCAAGCTGCGTTTATTTCTAGATAGCCAGCTTGAAATCAAATTTCAGGCCTTCAAGTACCTCAGATTGCCGGTACGAAAAAAGCGAATTGCCTCCTCTGCCGGCTTATTGTCCGAATCAGACAGACATCCACCGCATTGGTTTTATTTAAATGGTATCTGTGGAAAAAAAAATACATCACTCGTTTACTAATATTCGCCTCTTTTGGACTCTTATTTTACCTCAAAAACCTGAACTCTGAAACTTGAACAGTTCTTAAATCGGATCTCAATAAACCTGAAGTCTATCAAATGCTATGTCTTCGGCAGATCCTAAGAGTTTTAATCCGCAACCGTATCGCAAATGACAACATCCGATCTCATTGGAAGAATAAACCAAACATCGGACTTAAAAATAAATGTGATAAATATAATAATAAAAACTTAAGCATGTATGTAATATAAAGAGGTAAACTGATGTATGCAACTTGTTTGAAGTATTTATCGCGAATATTTAAAGACAATCACACATATTGTTCATTACACGGACAAGTAGCACTAATAAAAAAAACAAGTATTTACCCTTTCAATTTAGAGAACTATTCAAGGGGAAAGTTTAACAAATAGCGAATGAAATTTCTTTTTGAATAGTACTTGCAGACAGCCGTATAAATAGGTGGATATTCATATATAAGTATTATTTAATATTGCAAATGAAAAATGTAAAACAACAACATTTCAATTCAGAGGTGCATAACGGTAGCGACGTGTGGGTTTATTAAATATATGCATAAATTTTATATTAAATGTTTACTTGGTAAACTATGCAATTAATATGCTTGTATTGAAGATATTTACGAAAAAAATAGTTAGGAGGGCATAATCAAAGGAACGTATTTATATTCTTGAATGTTTACTCGTTCACGTATCACGAAAGATCCACTAAAGAAACTCTAATCGTTTAATTGTTCGATTTCGTATATGCTATGGCACCATATATACTTTACTGCAATCAACTAACTAAATAGGAGATAAAATAATTTAAAATTTCAATGCAAAGCGCATTTACTTGTATTTTATTTCAATTCATTTTATTTTATATTGGTTATAGATGGCGTTATTTCTCTTTTAACTTTCAAACATTAGTTAAATTAATATTTTATTTAAGTATACGTGAACGAAGTTACGGGCACAGCTATTTTTTAAATATGTTCGTAAATTTGGGTTCTTTAATTGTCTGCATATCATGCAATTGTTGATGCTAAAAAACTATATTGATTTTGATGGAGAAGTACTATTTACATACTTTTACCTGGAATTTTTTTCAGATTTTTCATAAAAACATTTAAAAGTTAGCGGGTAGGTGGGGCATATTCGAAGCCTTTTTGGAGATTAATGCCTCGGAAAGGGCGCTTAAACATTTAATAGATTAAATTAAATCTTCATATACTATTAGCACAAATAAATCCATTGAAGTCCCATTTGTTAAAATTCGCGAAAAAAATTTACACGTCCACATTACCATACATGCGATACGTAAAAATTATTTTTCCATCATATTTACTACATATTCTGATAATTCGGAAAATTTCATGCATATAGGTCTAAACTAATGAAACCATGAGCCTGTGACAGAAAGATTCACGACCAAGAAAAAATTATAAAGGTTCCATATTTCACGACGTAACACTAAAAAAATATCGTTTAATAACCGTTGAACTTAAAGAAAGACAATACACGGCCTTGAAAATATTATTCTAAAGACCTCTGTGAAATATTTGGAAAACGGTCTTTAAAAGTACGAAGAAATGGAATTTATGAAAATAGAGAAGATTCAAATCCCTTGGTCTCTTTTGCTTTGAAGACTTCATTTGATTTCATTTTCCGTATTTTCTATACGCGGACAGTACTCTTTGCTATACACTTACATAAAATAAATTAATTCTTGGTTTTATTTTGACAATTCAAACTCGCCGGTCATTGCATTTCGAATCAAAACGGTTACGTTCCTTCTAAACTTGTTCGTCGCTACCCAAAACCTGCCAAAATCTATTTTTGTGATTTATTTTTGAATCGTTCTTTCATTTCAATTAATTGTTAGTAGAATATTCTTTATTTGTTAATTCCGTTTTTTTCTAGAAATTCATTGCTAAGTAAATAGTCAAGTTCAGCCCTAAAAGAATCGTAATATGCTAGAAAATCTTTTCATTAGTAGTCCTGAATTATTTTGTAAAAATAATCTAATCATGTTACAAAAGTAATGTCACGTTATATTTACCAACCGTACTCTAAAATTGAGCCCGTAATTTAAAATTGTAAAAAAATATTTTTATATTCCTAGTAACAATCTATCCAAGTGATACATGATAAATAAAATGAGACAAAATATTTTTAAAACCTCTATTCACATTCTCTATAATTTTTTTACGAATATTTCATAAAAAGTTCATGGTGTAAAATATATGCTAAATAATTGGTTGCCACAATGACAACTTTCAAATTTCTGGGTCGCACGGTTTTCGAGACGATTTTCTCGGGCTTTGAGAATACAAATATGTAAATGTATCATCTGCTATTTCTTTCTTCGGCGTAAAACTTGGAGAATATGTAAAAAATTATAGACTTTTATAATGTTACACTTCTTTAAAATAACAAAAATATCCATCCTGAATGATGCACGTATGATAATTTCAATAGATAAAATATTTTATTTTCCCTTGCTCACATATCAGCTTCAATACATGTAAATAAAAGTTACAATAATTTAGAATATAAAAATAATAATTTAATGACAAATTTTCTATAGCCACCTTTTGATAATAACATACCAAAATACTAAGTATTTTAAACAACGCCCAATCCTGCGAAAAGGTAACATAAATCTATGATTGAAAAATCTAAATTAATTTCCTTATTACGATTCATTCCTGTTTCAGATTAGGGCAGTATATATGCAGATCATATCCTAGATTTTTTACCTTCTTATAAGACAAAAATTTTATTTATCCATCAAACTAACCAAAAAAATTAACATACAAATAACTGCGGTGTTCATTAAATAAACCTGGCAATAGTTTATTCTTTATAACTGCTTTCAGACAAATAAAAAAATAACAAATGGTCAATTTACCTTACTCGACGAATGAACGTATGGGTGACTTTAGTCAACGGCACTAGTCTAAGAATATAAAATAACAAAATTAATACCCGTTCAAGCCACGTAAACAAAAATGGACGAAGAATAAATTTCCTTTTTTAAATAGATTCTCTTTTCTATCTTTAGAAATTATTTTCTGTAAAAATTTTGATTTCGTGACCAATTATGCATTTTATGAAAATTAATTTTTTTTTGGAAAATTAGTTAGAGGAATAACATTCTAACATGATTAGACTTTGTGTCTGATATAACAAATTCTGTTAAGCTTAAATCATCCTCTTATGAAAATTGGACTAAAACTAAAATAGTGAAAGTCATTATTAGTCAATAAAAAAATCTAATAAATGGCATTAATATTTATAAAAAATTAATTTAATAAATACATTAGAAGAAATAATCATTATCAGCAGTATCTGAAAAAAATATTTTTTATTTAAAAAATCTAAACCATTTAAATGAAAAGACAATACGAAATAAAATTGTTATTAGTATATATATATATATATGTATATATATATATATATATATATATATATATATATATATATTTATATGTATATGTGTATGTATATGTATATGTATATGTAGATGTAGATGTATATGTATATGTATATGTATATGTATATGTAGATGTATATGTATATGTAGATGTATATGTAGATGTATATGTATATGTATATGTATATGTATATGTATATGTATATGTATATGTATATGTATATGTATATGTATATGTATATGTATATGTATATGTATATGTATATGTATATGTATATGTATATGTATATGTATATGTATATGTATATGTATACGTATACGTATACGTATACGTATACGTATACGTATACGTATATGTATATGTATATGTATATGTATATGTATATGTATATGTATATGTATATGTATATGTATATGTATATGTATATGTATATGTATATGTATATGTATATGTATATATATATATATATATATATATATATATATATATATATATAAATAATTCACACTGTAAAGATTCCATACACATTTTAGCACTTAGAAACATTTAAGCGTACGCATTATCGCTATTAAACTATTCACAAATATTAATTTTTCGCATCATAAACATATTGGAACGTTTTACGTACCGTACTTTTCACAGCTGTTTCTTACTTTAACAATGTGTTATTGAAAATATATTTATAAAATTGTGTATATTTATAAAATTATTAAATCTAAAGTAATTGCTAAAGCTTTCCTGCAATATTTTAGTTAGATTTTACCAATCTATAATTTCGGCTCAGTAGTTTCCGAAATAAGTGGGCGATATCCTATATTTTTGCATATATTTAAAATTGTGGAAAAAATATTTTTGTATTCCTTCAAACAGGCCTTTCAAATGATACTCCAGATGATAAATAAAATGATACAAAATATTTTTAACACCTCCATTTGCATTCTCTTTAATTATTATACAGATGTAGTTCAAGATACGGAAAATTAAAAAATATTAATTTTACTTAAGAGCCTGTTTTTCCGTACCAGGTTATGTCCTTCGTGCTTTATAAGTAGTTTTAAAGATAATTATGTTTTCTTAGGCATATTTCTTCAATGTAAAATCGTAATATAAAACCTGGAACAGAAACCTGCGACATAAAGTAAATTATTTCATTTAGTGTTCTTTTATCTACGTTACTATCTGGCAAGAAAAAAAAAGTTAATACATTAACTGAAAATCTACTGAGATGAAAAACAAAGAACTTTGTAAGAATTTATAAGGTAGCTAATGTTGATAGAAGGTTATAAAGGAAAATGGCTATCAAAATAGCAATAAAATCCAAATAAATCTACATTATTGATGATTGTGGATCATTTCGAAGAGAAAGTTGGACAGGCGGTTAGTACCGTTGCCTCGTTAAATAGCTTTGTCAAGTTTTTTAGTAGATAAAGGTAATCAAGGCTCCTTAACTCTTGACAAACTCATTTTCTACGATTATGTCACTCTGCATTTACTCTTCATAGGTACTTTCTTATTTCAAGGAAGTTAATTGTTGAAGGTTGTCTCTTTTCAAATAAATGTGAAATAAAAGATGGATGAAAGATGATGGAAGATTAGTAATAAATATTGTAAAATGTCTATTGTTAGAATACCTTAATTTTTGAAGAAGGAGACAAATGCCCAATATTTATCAAAGCATTTAAAAACTGTGTTATTTATTTACACATTTACAAGGTTATGAACGTTATTACGCTAGTGCCCGCCTTTATAGCCCACATCTTATACATACATACATACATATATATATATATATATATATATATATATATATATATATATATATATATATATATATATATATATATATATGTATACGATGTGGGCGATAAGGGCGAAACAAAAATTTTTAATATATATATAATTTTTTTTCAATAATACATTGTCAAAATAAGAATCTGATGTCTTGGAAATTTTGGAAAAAAATTGGATGTCTTGTAACAAGGAATACGTAAGTTACAAGGAATACGTAAGCACCAACTTAATATCAGTGAGTCAAATGATTAAAAGGGATTGTAATGTAAAATTTTACCAACAAGAATGAATTTGAATAAAAACAAGGACCATGTAACCACAGCTATATTGGTGAACAATATGTACCGGCTAAATACACGCAGTATTCCAGCATACATATAACGGACTAAAGATTATGATTTCTACTTGTGCCATCAGAGATTAGCACGCTTGAACTTTAAAGACAAGAATAAACTCTCAGAAAATACAGGGGTTGAACTGAAAAATGAAGACAAAGTAATCTACATAACATGTCAAGAAGGAAAACAAACAAGAAATAAATTTTCTTCAGAAGGTACACTGGCAACAGAAAAATTGGCACAGGTTTACTCCGATGTATGCGGACCAATGGAGGTATCATCCCTAGGAGGAGCCCGCTATTTTATAACCTTCATTCATGACTTCAGGAGGAAAGTATTAATTGATTTACTACATAATAAGTCGGATGTTTTTGAAAAGTTGAAAGATTTTAAAGCCATAGTAGAAAATCAGTTGAATTTGAATATTAAAACTTTCCATACAGACAATGGTCGAGAAAACCTTAGTAATGATTTTCAGAATTTTCTAAAAAGGTCTGGTAACACACATCAGATATCTGCACCATACACTCCCCAGCAAAACGGGTTGGCGGAGAGAATGAATCGAATCTTATTAGAAAGAGTGTGATGTATGCTTCTTAATGCTCGATTACAGAAACAATATTGGGCAGAAGCGGTGTTGACTGCAGCATACATCACTAATTGCTGTCCGACAAGAACAATAGCATATTCTACGCCAAAGCAGATGTGGTAAAGTACCAAATTTTAGTCACCTGATAATCTGAGGCAATGGCGCATGTTCCTAAGAAGTAGTCTAGAAAATTGGACTCAAAGGTAAGTAAAATGCTTTTTATTGGTTATAGTGAACAGACTAAAGGATACAGGCTAATTTACATTAAGACTAAGAAAGTAGTAATCAGCAGAGATTAAGGGAACTTTTCTAGAAAGCTCAATTAAGGGAAATTATGCTATGGTATCAGAATCATCATCAAAACCAGACTCATATAAAATTGATTTTACTGAAAAAGTTAACAAATCATTAAGGAATACATCAGATCAACTTGATAGTGCAGAATCAAGTGATGAATTTCATCATTCTGATGAAAATTATATTTATAGCCAGATAAATCTATTGGTTTAAAAGAAATTTATACAAATATAACTATAAGATCTAAATCAAAATTAAATAAAAATGAGAGCACATATATTTGTACCGATGATGACATTTCAGATATCCCGGAATCATATAGTGAAGCGATATCTCCTGACAACGTGAATTCACAGTGGAAACAATTAATATAGGATGAATTGCAGTCGCATGCTGTCAATAAGACTTGAAAGCTAATTGAAATGTGAACGCCATCAGCTGCAAGTGGGTATTCAGAATAAAAGAAGAAACATCAGGTCCCCTCTATAAATCGAGATTATGTGCAAAAGGATGTGAACAGAAATAAGGGGTGGATTATACTGTAACTTTCTCTCCCACTGTAAGATATGATTCAGTTCGAGTCTTACTGTCAGAAGTTGCTCAACACAATCTGAAAATGGCTCAGTTTGACGTCAAAACTGCATTTCTGTATGGAGACATTGATGAAAATATATACATGCAGCCTCCAGAAGGTTTGAAAGTTTCCTCGAACATGGTATGTAAACTCAATCGTTCAATTTATGGTTTGAAACAAGCCCCGAGATGCTGGAACAGTAAATTTAATTCTTCATTAAAGAAATTTGGCTTTAAAAAGAACCATGCTAATAAATGTGTATATATTGGAAATGTAAACAACAACAGAGTATATTTATTGTTATATGTAGATGATGACCTCTTAATATCTAATTCAAACGATTCACTGAATGATGTTGTAGCTGAATTGAAAAATAATTTCGAAATTAAATGGTCAGAAGTTAAAATGTTTGTTGGTCTGTAAATTGAAATGTAAATTCTGAAAACTAAACTTTAATCTTCAAATATATTGATACACTTATATAAATTTTATGTGTCATGCTAACAGCAACAACATTCCAGTTGACCCTCATACTGTTCTGAAGCCAAGTTCCAATGTTCCTGATACCAACATTCGGTATAGAGAGGCAGTTGATTCGCTGATGCATCTAGCCATAGTAAACAGATCGGACATAATGTTTGGAGTCAGTCTGGTGAGTAGATTTTGAAATCCTATGATAACACTGACTGGAATGTTGTCAAAAAATAATGAAATATTTAAAAGACACCAAGAATTATGGTCTCTATTATACAGTATCACAGTCGAACGAATTTCGAGCATATAGCGATGCAGATTATGCTAAAGATATATACACACGCAAGTCAATGACTCGATATGTCTTTATTAAGAACGGAGCTGCTGTAACATGGGCAACACAGTGTCAAGAGTGTTGCATAATCAACTACTGAAGCCGAATTTATGGCCGCATGTTTAGCAACAAAAGATGCTATTTGGCTGATAACATTGTTTAGTGATATTGGTGCGTTCAATCAGGACTCGGTGTATTTGAACGATGATAAACTTAAACTATGTATGTACTAAAGAGCAATATGCTGACTTGTTTACTAAAGGTCTACCTAGAATCAGATTTCCGTTTCTCAGAAACAAAATAGGAGTTGTAAGACTGATCTAATAGCTGTAACTTAATTATATTTGTTATTATTAATTTTAAAGTTTAAGTAAAGTTTAATTTGTTAGAAGGTTTTAATTGGGTGAGAGTTAATGATTGTTTATCTATTTGATATTCAGTTGTACCAGTTTAATTGTAACTCTATATAAGCATATTAGTCATTTATGAATCTTAAGATCTTATCCGTAAGATTCGTTTAAGGAACGCTATTGAAGAAATAAAATAGCTTTCCTTTTGTCTATGGTAACTAATCAATAGTTGATAAATTATTTAGTCTATGAACTATATGCTGGCTTTATAATACAACTTCTCTTTGCTTGTTTCTTTTTTGTTTGTGAGAAAGGTTTATAATCGCGTATAATAAAACAATATATATATATATATATATATATATATATATATATATATATATATATATATATATATAATACACTAGTCATTACAACAAACTTCAGTGAATTAATTTTAAACTTGAAAACGTAATTATAAAATATTATGCATGTTAACTCACATGTGAAAAATATTAAAATATGTCATGCATATAGGCTGATATGTGATATATACTTTTAATGCAACTTAAGATCTTATAATTGAAAATAGATATTTTAATTGCCGCTTCTTTCTCGGTGCGTCCACGTTGTGAGAGGGCGGCCAACACTGAGATTACATAAAGCGGTAACACAAAGTTCGCAGTAGAAACAATTTTACACTATCAGCGTCAAAATGGCCCGAATCAAATTGCTTCATTTTAACTTTATGTAAAGCCAGTCCAGAGTACTAGTATAAAAGAGGTCAGTGATCACTTATAATTTACCGCAGATATTTTATTATCGTATGCTCCTATTTTATAAACTTTGAATACAATTGAAATGTTTGTCATTAAATTCAGGACTAAAGTAGATATTTCTAATTTTAATTATGTATTTTTAAACAAAATTTTATTATCATGTATTGTATTTTTAATGAAACAATATTCAACACTAAACTGCATATCACCCTTTTTTCAAACAAGGACTGCATTTTAACGAATTTTATTTAACCGATACAGCAAATAATGGATCGTAGGTAAATTATAGGCACCGTTATTTGATCAGAATAAACTCAATAATATGAGAGAAGTGTGTTATAGTTAAATGACACACGCATATTCGCCCAAAATAGCCTGAGATGCACTTTATAAAGAATTTAAAAAAATAATGCTAACAAATTACCGTTTTTGTCAAATTGATAAAAAATTCGCAATTTTCCTGAAAAATAATCTCAAATCAATATGATTTGAAAGATGCTGAATATTTTATCCATTTATTATGGAAATATGTATACGTACTTATATTCAAGTTTTTATCTTTAAAAATAGGATTTGTTTGCTTATAAAAAAATACTCCATTCATCAATCAAAAAAAGTTAAATACATTTCCATAATAAGTTAAATACATTTCCATATCAGGTGAGTAGTTGGAGCGAGCAAGACAAACAAACTCTGTTTCACACTTGTTTTACTTCTAATATATTTGCAATCTGTAACATAGAAGTACTGAAGTCTATGTATATTATTTATGTAGTTGCTAATATATGCCGAATCAGTATCACAGAATGCAGGATGCGTTAATACCGTTAATCCTTAATCTCCTCAATTATTGTCTATTTACAGACACGAACAGTTTAGAATTTAATCTTTGCAGATTTAAATACGATGCAATTTTCACAGTGAAATTAAAAACTTAAAGTTTACATCTGGACGACGTGAAATATCAAAATTGATACAAATGTAGACTATTTTTGACACAGACATACCAATGGTATTATAATATTCCTTTCTTCAAGTTATCGTTATTATAGTTGGAAGTTTAAACAAAAATGTCATTGGTAGTTATAGATTTATGATAATAGTGCGATCTGAGAAGTGTGCCTAGAATGCTATTACACAAAAGTTGTATGTGATAAACTATATTTTTATATATTCCTCCAATCCTTTAAACCAGTTATTGGTGATTATACTACATTCAACAAGTTTTACTTTATACATATTTTTTTCTTATTACAAAACTAAATATTACGGACACCTTTTTCATTTTGTTATAACGTCATGTAATCTATTTTATTCGCGACAATATATGGATTTTAGGGTACTAATTTATTAAAATCGTAAATCCATAACACAATTTTTTGCGAGTGTATGCTGAAAGTAAATTATAGTGAAGTCATGTTATGGAACAAGAAATAAATCTAAGAGTGTAAAAAGTCTTACATTTAATTAAAAAAGAAGTAAAAAAGGAGGGAAAGAAGCCAAACAAAGTCGCTTGAGAAACTTTGAGGTTTTTTTTTAAACGGGGATACCGTTTAAAGAGAAATATATCCAACATTAAATTATCGACAAGTCTATAGATATAAGAGTGTTTGATTGATTTGTTGTTAAAATGAATGAGACCTTAAACGAGATTATTTTATACTACTATGCCAAATTTATTTTTTTTTCTAATTTAACATGAAATGTAATTTCAGTTTTACTTCATACGATATACGATACTTCAAGCAATAAACGAAACTAAAGAAATGAGTGGAAGGTAAGTATCAATATTTATTAATTAAAGGCAAAGTTTGGAGGCGCGATGCAGAAATTGCCGGTTCAAGCACTAGTTTCTAGTATTCTAATATAGCTATTTTAAATTTTTTTTATACGAACTTATCAAATTAAATGGCATTAATTTTGAGAAATTGAAAAACAAATAATATTTCACAAACTTATTCCGTCAAAAATACTACCGTGCTATCCAGTACATTTAATATTCTGAGCTCCTCATTACAGAGAAAGACGTGGCAATTAAAATATCTGTTATCAATTATAAGATCATTAGTTACATTAAAAATATACATCACATATCAGCCTATATGCATAACATATTTTTCACATGTGAGTGAACATGCAAAATATTTTACAATGACGTTTTTACTTTTAAAATTAATTCACTGAAGTATATTGTAATAACTAGTGTATTATACATATATATATATATATATATATATATATATATATATATATATATGTGTGTGTGTGTGTATATATATATATATATGTATGTATATATATATATATATATATATATATATATATATATATATATATATATATATATATCTACAATTTGCAATATTTTTTTTTCATTTAATTATTAAGTGCATTTCAAACTATTTGGCCATTTCTAATGATCTTAGCAATTTTTTTGTCAAAAGACAAGAACATTATTTTTAAAATATATTAAAAAAATTATAATATATGCGTGTGTCATTAACTGAAGAGAACATTTAATATATTTGGCGTTAATTTTGTAGAAATTCATTATTCACAATTAAATGAAACTACGTTATGTAGTATTATTTCTACTTTCTTTAAGTTCTTTACCACGACCTAGGTTTCGTTGTATTAAAACATCTTCAGGTGGACTATTAGCAAAGACTGGCTATTAACATCATTTAATTGTGAAGAGAACATGTCATGAACTGAGAGTAGTGTATTATAGTTAAATAATACACGCATATATGCGTATGTCATTTAACTATAATACACTTCTCTCATATCATTGAGTTTATTCTGATTCAATAATGGTGCCTATCTACGATCCATTGTTTGCTGTATCGGTTAGACAAAATTCACTAAAGTGCAGTCCTTGTGTGAAAAAAGGGCGGTATACAGTTTAGTGTTGAATACATTGTGATTATTTCATTAAAAACACAATATTTAATAATAAAATGTTGTGTCAAAATACATAATTTAAAATTAGAAATATCTACTTAATTGCAAGTATCTACTTTAGTCCTGAATTTAATGACAAACATTCTATTGAATTCTATTGTATCCAAAGGTTATAAAATATGTGCATACGATAATAAAAGATCTTCGATAGAGATTATAGGTGACCACTGACCTCTGTTATACTAGTACGCTGGACTGGCTTTACATAAAGTTGTAATGAAACAATTTTATTCGGACCATTTTGACGCAGATAGTTAGCGTCTACAATGAGAATTCACTCAACTAAGGTTAGAGATGGGAGAGTATGATAAAAAAGTCGATGAAATTTCGATAGATTAATATGGTATAAAAACTATCAAGTTTTTAAGTATTTATTTATTCTATTACCATATATTTATATTAATTTGATATATATTTTACGTTAATTTGGTTCACTTTGTATTGTTAATACATGAAAATGGCTATTAAAATCTAATACCAACTACGAATAAGGTATCTATGGAATACCAAAGATTCCTTAATATTTAATCTTGTAAATTAGGAGGCATTTCATATCTTCTAAGAGCTTTCGCAGTTAATACAGCGGAAAGTTTCATCCGAATAAATATTTATTACAGCAGGGTATAGAAAAATGGTAAATAATTAATAAATAACTAGTTGAGAATCTTATCGTTGGAATTTAGGATTTCATATAAAAAAAATGACGTGTCCAAAATAACTGTTCTAATAAAAACAAATAATAAACGTTTGCCAGTTGTGTACAAGTCCACGGGGGATGAGGCAGCGTTGTGCACGGTGAGGTGGAAGAACGTGTCGGAAAATAAGTAAGTATATGTGCGAATGGACACCTGTAAGCTTTCTTTTCATTACAAGGCAGTGGGCTCAAATCTTATTTCCAAGAAATGTCATAATGACTGGCTTTTCGATAACAGATTCGATTATACTATAATAATATATCTATGAAATAATCTATGATATATTACTATGATAAAATATAAACATAGCTCTGTTAATGTAGACAAAATATGGACCTAAAGATAAAAAACCTTAAGGAATTTAAGTGCTTAAGATTAAAACGTGTATGTATTTTTATCATATATTTACTTTTAGTTACATCGCATCGTACTTCGTAGCATTTACATTACCCATCCATTATAGAGAAAAGTCTTAAAAAAGTCAAGAATTATAAAATATATGAAACATCCCTGAATAAAAAAATTTAAGTGAAAAGTGAAAAACAAGTTATAACAGACTTGTAAATCCTACAATAATACACAATAGGAAATTTATATAATTTTGACTGATTGCAAAAAAATGAATTGAAATCTAGTCATAAAGCGACATGTTCGGAATTGTCAAATATAACACTTGTACTCTGAACATAAATTATTTTAATAAAATTTTCACAGTAGTCGTAACAGAATATTATTTGAACCTAACATACACACACACGCACACGCACACGCACGCGCACGCGCACACGCACGCGCACGCGCACACGCGTACACACACACACACACACAGACACAGACACACACACACACACACACACAGACACAGACACACACACACACACACACACACACACACACACACACACATATATATATATATATACACATACGTACATATTTTTTTGATAAGGGTTCAATATAGCGCCTTTTGAAGTCGATAAAAAAACAAAAGTAATAGAACGAACTGGCCTGTCACTACTTACTTACCTTATTGAAGTTCTATAGAGTTCATTCAAAACTTTGATAACTTTTCGAATAGTTATCGTCTAGAAAAATCTTTCCACATTGTACATCTCCCCGCATACATAATTCATTGATATTGAATGTGAAGTCTAAGGGGATTTCGTCGGAAAAGTTCATTCTTATATAACAGATACAAAAAATAAATAAATTTTCCAATAAGAATAGAAAGAAAAAAGGTATATTTCATGATATTTGGAAAGTATTTAGAGATATATTTTTGTATACCAATGTCGTCTAAGGTTGAAACTTTAATGAAAATACCGCACAACTTTCAACTAGAAGGTCATAGCAAGAAATTCAAATTAAAATAACGACGGTAAAAATCGTCCATATTGGAACGAGTTCTAACCACTCTACAAAGATAGACATTCACAATCTGTTTACACCAATTAAACGTAAAAATTGCAGTCAAATTGTAAATAATAATTTAAATACCAGGATTACACCAAACTAAAGTTTCAAATTCGAAATAAATATTCTTTTGTTTTTTATTATTAGCGCAATGCAATTATTAATATTATTGAAGCTGTTGATATAATAATACACTTAAAACTGAGCCCTTGTTTTCTGATCATTTGAACCGTTGACTGAAAATTTACATCTCAATACTCTCAATACTCATAGTTTATTGTTAATAAGTTTAAATATTAATTAAGAAATTATTTAAATTACAAGAATAATGATAGATTGGCTCATGTGCTTATTTTCTGATATTATACTGCGAATGTAATAAAGAAAATTGAAAGTACAATAAAAAGGAGACTAGACAAAAATGAGGTTAACATGAAAATGAACGCATCATATTCTAGTTTCCGTTTTTACTGTCTACTCGTTTGTAAATAACTTTTGAGTTATATATCTAAGTTTATGAGACATAGTTCCAAATAAGATTTATTTTTCATTTTTAGATTAACGTTTTAAACTTAAGTATACTAGGTACTCAAATTTTGTCACGAAACTATACATAATTAAGTTACTTGGATAACTTTAAAGATAAAACAATATTGGTTTCATAACCGAAAAGAAATTTACGCAACTTCACATATAAAAAATGATAACTTTGTTTGTGTAGTCGATATCGGATATTGACTCAATATTTTTCATAACAGCATTTTACCTAATTTATGTTTATAACAGATAGCTTAAAATACTATTTATTTTTTGAAGGTTATTGAAATATATTTTAAGAAGAGTGATACATTCAACTTTATTTAATTTTTTTCTGACTAATATATTTTATCTATCTATAATATATTTTCCAAATCGTCACAATGTACGTACATAAATCTCAAGACCCCTTATACACTTGTGAGTGCATAATACACATATCATTTCGCACTTATTTGCATGAATTAATTCCAGTCACGGTCCGATTATAATTGAATAATAAATTCATAGTAAAAATCAAACTAAGAAAGATAATTAACTTCAAATTCATCAAGCTGCAAAATAACTCTGCATCGAAAAGAGCTGGAATAAAAATTTATCTCATCTATATGTATCTAAACTAAATGTTTTTATTTTACATTAATTTCAGAATTACTTTTATCAAATAACTAAAAGATTTATGATATCTAAAAGATTCCAAAAAAGAAATAACTAAAAGATTCCTGATAATTGTATCGTTTTATCAAACTAGCAACCTATCAATTACCTTCCCCATGCAGAATGGCCCCGAAAAGTAAAACCGAACATAGAAACAAATAAAGTTCGGAAGTTAAACTAATTTAACATAAGAAATGTTTCTATAACTGACTTATTGGCCATGCAAATAAGATTCGAAAGTTAGTCAAGAAATGTTTAGAGAAAGACACATAAATAATAAAGAGGAAAAAAAGGACATGTGTGGATGGAAAAACGGAAACTTATTTCCTTATTCCCTTTTACGTAATTTCAATTCATGTAACTTTTCTTATTTCAAATTCGCAAGTTATAAAGAAATTTCATATCGTCTTGTCCTAAAATATAACATTACGTTGGCGGTTGATTCAGGATGAAGATTATAACGTTTTAAGTCGATTCATATCTAATGTACAAAAAAGCAGTACGAATGACACATTTCATTTCGTGAGTAATGAGTTTATTCTCACGAAATTTAGGTCACTGTCTAAAATATTTACTAGAATAACATTAAGTAATATAACCAACCCGTTTTACAATTCACATTCAATAAAAATTTGGAAATATTTATTGAATTTGAATAAGGAGAAAAAAATTAAGAGGTCATACATTAATGAAATGATGATCTTTACGCAGAAAGAATATGTCCTAACTTATGAGCAATGACCCGTAAATATAAAATGAGAAAAGTTATATATTCAAGCTGCGAAGGGAAAAGTGAAGAGATTAGTTTTCTTTTCTATTTTTTTCCTCGTATATTCCTTCTTCCAATTACAAAGTCTTTTTTTAAACTATCAGTTCACATGAAATTTTCGAGTTGTTTTACTTGATCTTTAATTAAGTTATTAAATTTACTTAACTTGATAAAATTTAATTATCTCTTAATTATTGTTCCATACCTAATCTAACTTATCATTTATTAATATACAACTAAAAAACATAAGCATTGCCATGTACGATCAAACATATGACATGTGAATTGTTATACTACTTGGTATAATTCTAATTAAACTTTCTTAATATTTCATGAAGAATTTCATGTTTTTTTGATAAATGATGCGTAATTAAAACTTAAAATACCATTTAAACTAAACTGTGATTATTTGTCTAAGTTGTTTAATTTATGGTGGAAATTTCAGTTTAAATAAAATTTTGTAAAAATTTACAAGTTAATAATTAGGTTTTATTTTACAGATCCACATTATTTATCATTCATGTTTCTACTTAGTAGCATTAATTTAAAGCATCGAACGTTAAATTAAAATTATGCATGGAGCATAAATTATGCTCAACAAGAAGCGAGTTAAACACCAAATGCGATGTTATATTTTAAGAAAACCCTTTTCAACCCGAGCTATGTAGAAAATTGTCTCTGAGTTTTTAAATTGCTACCGATTTTTGTACTAGATTAAGTTTTACAAAGAGAATTTTTGACGAACACTATCCAGCTTAATCACGTATGAAATCTAAGAGTTAATCTTGAAATACACTGGCATATTAAAAGTAATAATTTCTACTACGAGATCGATAAAATATTTTCTCCATTTTATACCGTATGATATATACTTGATTCAACAGTAAAAATTAGGGTAATTAATTTTATTTACAATTCTGATATTTTTTTTCTAAATTTATTTTAAGATGGTTTATTTTGAGGTTTATATTTCAATGTTTGATTTTAACTATAAAAGTACCGTCCAAGTACACTGACAATTTGCTACATTTACAAAGAAAAACAAAAAGCAGTAAGCACTCAGATATTGGATACCGAGAATATTAAAGTAATAATTTTATTTTTCAAATTTTTTTAAATAGCATCTCTCTTTACCTCATATTTTCATTCACCATTGCTCTGCCTAGTTCACTGATGTCATTAACATGTATTCTATCAATCGCTCGGGTCTGTGCATTATTAATTAGTAGTTAACTTCTAATTATCACAATTCAGATATTTTTAGATATTTTCGTAATCAAATATTTCCAAAAATATTATTTATAATATTCCACCGATAATAAAAATCTTTAAAAAAATTAAGTTATAGGGTAGAATAATTTGCTATACGACGATAGAAGTATGTAGTTAAGAATGTTACATATTGACTAGTTCACTCCGTTATGAGGAATAAAACTTATTCATAAGACTCAAAAAGAAATAGTTTTTGTATAAAGATGATTTAAAACTTTGATTGCTTATTACAGAAATAAACAGTTAATAAATCTAACGATATAATGGGCCATTTTGATTTTTATCTGCTCGAGCGTTGGTAAAACCAATAAAACTGATGAAGATGGACGATAACATTAAAATCATTTAATACCGTTTTCAATTGAGAGAAATGGTAATATGATCGAGCAAAGTGGCCTTAGACTCTCTAACAGTGTATCACATTTGAGTTACCTACCCTAGTTATATAAAAATAAAGCATTAAAATGTTTTAATAAATTTACGTTAGCAATCTAAAATTGTATGTATTATACATTTATGCTGTGTAAAACGGGGTATTGTATATTGAATCAATGCATCGATGAATTGCTTTTTCCGTACAAACCTCATAAATAGCGCGAAAAACAAAGTAATAATAAAAATTGAGCACTGTTTTATGCAAATATGGTTTGAATAATTTGTCACAACATTCTTTTGATAAACGCGGAATTTTAAAAATGATATGTGGTGCGTGTTAGTAGCTAACTTCATGCAATAATATAAATATACTTTGTTCCTTTTATAATGCTTAAGCTCGCATATTCATTAAGTACTTTATTTTATTTTTTTTAATTTCTTGAGGTATTTTGTTTGCCTGATGTAACAATGATGATGATAAATAAATTGTATTTCTTTAGAAAGAAATAGAACATGATGGAAGGCGTCTTATCGAAATGAGTTAAAAATAATTTACAGTTTATTATTAAAGTTTTGCATAATATTATACTACACGTTTGCTATGGAACATGTGATAACAAATTATAAGTGTTCTGTTGCAATGAAAAAAAAGGTAATAGGTACTTTATTTTCATATTTCATTTCTTGAGGGTAGTTTGCTTCCCTATTTAAATGGAACCTTTTTTTCCATTTTCCTCAATAATAAAATTGTTCTAATTGCAGTTTGAATCCGCCATTTAATTTTGAAGTCGCAGCATACATGACCAGGCGGGTCGTACTAACTTGTCGTTAGAAATTCCTTGGCCAAGATAAATCGTGTTTGCTTTAGTCTGTCAGCGAACTCATCAAGGGGCCATTCGTAATTTGATATCGCGGAAGCGGGGTCCGTCATTCATCAGAACGCCGGAAATTTTCAATGCTAGCTTTGCCACCGGAGCGACTTTGCTTTCTTCGCTTTATTCATTTATTATTAAGTAGATGGTGTACCCATGGGCGTGTGACGGCAACGAACTTAATTAATTATTGGATTTACAATAATTATAAGTATATTATTGCTGGCAGGTGGATGAAATTACCGAATATTTGATTTGGGTTGAAATTTATATGCATCGTGAAAATTATTTTCGCTTAAAGTAATGCATAATTTTACAGTTTTCAAATTTTATTTGAGTTTATTGTGGAATTTCTTTCTAACGTTTACTCTCCAATTGCTATTGCTAAAAACATTATTTCTTTTAAAATCCACGATGTTTATTTTAAAATATTATATTTCACATGATATTTCTTTGTTTCTTAGTTAGTTAATACTACGATCAGCTGAAGCTGAATATGTAAGAATTCAAATACGAGTAAAACTTAGAAGTTGAGGAAAATATTTCATATTCTTTTAAAGAAATATTCAGACGATAGCATAATCATGAAAATAAATTATTTGTATATTTACAGTTTAATATGTACTATATATTCTAACCAATTTTCTTTTTAATCGTATTAATTTCTTTTTCAAATAAAAGAGCCTGATTATTTTATTGTTTATTAAATCTCGTATAGTTTCCTTTTTCTTTCATGTTTTTTTAAATTTCACTTAATATTAATCAATTCATGTAGAATCGAAAATTAAAATTTAAATAATTTGACGTGACTTGTTTTCAAGAGATAAAATTACTGGTCCTCTATATTACAATGAAGGCAAAGAGACTTGTATGAAATCTTATACATTTCTAGTGATACGTCTTATAATGGTGGCAAACATTTCAAATATATTTAGCTTATTATGAAAATCCTATTATATTAATTTTAGTTAAATTCTTCTCACAATGTGTCTGTACTCTTTCTTAACCACTCTGTTGTAAAATATTTACACCCAAAAAAACACTTATTATTCTTGCAAATAATTTCTCACAGAAATTAAAATTTTGATTCGTTTAAAAATATTAGGTCACTATGAGGTAAAAAACATAAAATGAAAAATATATAATTCTGGAGCGTATTTTAAAGTACGAAAACAGACAAATATGAATCGAAAGAGGACGTTTTGAATAAAATATCAACAGACAAATCTCATTCAAATAATTTGTTTAAAAATTATTCAATTCATGTAAATAGATCCGAAGATTACCTGAAATATTAATAAAAACGTTAATCATGGCTTGTATAAAATTAAACTGTGTGTTACTCACATTTAATTCATGTAACATTTGATCCGTATGGATTTACAATTTTGTTTTTTTAAATTAAATTCTCGGAAAAAGACAAGAAGCACGATTTTCAAAATATCCATGTACTTTTTACATTTCTAAAGAACTATATTTGAAAAAAACGGAACTTTTCGTAATATGACTGATTTATCCGTGAAAGTATTGAAGTACATCAAATACATTGAATTGATTGAAATGTAATATCTACGAATGTTGGAAAATGTCAAGTAGCATATAATCAAGGATAGCAATAATAATAATAATATAATTTAATTGAGGATTTAAAATACAACAGGTAAAGTTATAGACACGTACAAAAATGTTCTTAGGGCTAATGACAAAATTAAATTAACCTAAAATTTTTGAATATTTTATCCACAAAAAGGTTACTAGCTCGGCTTGAGCAGTTATGCTATAAGTGAACCGACACGTAGATATACATACATATACAAACATATACTTATATATACATATACATACATACATATACGTACACACATATACTGTTTATTCCCGTACATACATACATACACGCACACATATACAATATATATAAATATTAATAATTAGTTTTAATGTAGGTATTATATACACACATATAACTACATACACGTTATTACACATAGAGGAAACATAGCATAAAGAAAAGAAGACTAAGAAAGAGAACAAGTAAAAGAAAGAAGAACTAATAATAAATATAATTTAGATGAAATGATTTCAAAGAACCGATATTCTGTTTGCGTTTGCTGGGTCAAAAACCACTTACAGATTGACTTTTTAAAAGTAGTCATGGATCCAGCGGTTTTCAGGGGCGGAGGGAGGTCATTCCAAATTTTGGTTGCGGCAAATTTGTAACTACCCCGATAACCGATTGTGCGATGTTCCGGGACTAAGAGAAGTCGGTCTCTGGCGCGCGTCACGCGATGAGCACTGCCGGACCAGTTTAATATATCGTAAAGATATTTCGGCTCTTTTGCTGGGAAAAGTCTACGCAAAAAACAGAGAGTGTGATAACTGCGATGATTGAGCATTCAGAGCATTCCACGCTCATTTAATAACACACTACACCAGATACAACCTTGCTTCTCATTCTTTGACTGCGATTGAATGTTGTCTTCGCTGGTACTATTCATAGAGGTATTTTGGAAACTATTCAAACTGTTACAAAACTTAAAATGCTGTTCATTGAGAATGTGAAAAATGAAAAAATGAGAATTCATCCTAAATGTAATTAATATGTAGTTCTTAAATTTATAATAGTACTATTATTAAATAAAATTAGAGACAAAGACACAAGAAATACAATGAGGTTATATAGTTTACTGCGAAGGTATGAACAGATTCTACAGAAATACACCTGAAAAATAGTCTGTATTAACCAAAAAAAAAAAAAAGGTATATATATATATATATATATGTATATATATATAAATATATATATATATATATATATATATATATATATATATATATATATATAAATATATATATATATAGAATATTGTTCGATGAAGGTATGGCTGAAACATTTAATAGTCAGAGGTATAATGGATTGCAAGAAATTGTAAATATAATAACAAAGCTACAAAAATAATTTAAAAAATCGTGACATTTAAATAAAAAAAAATTTTGTTTAAAAAATGCTTTGGAACAAAGAAACAACCGATAAAAAGGCGATAAGGAGGACACGACGACGCCAATGATATTATAACCTAATGGGTTAATCTCTGTACTTGTCAAGCAAAAAAATTGCTGTTAGGCACAGGCCAGTTCTAAGTCTGCTGTTAGGGCACAGGCCAGTTCTTACAGAGTTCACTTCACGCCAATGTAGTAGCGGAACAAAATATTTCCATCAGCATGAATTTAATTTTCTATCATAGCACGAGATGAGTATGAGAGTTACCTCCGTCAGATAACATGAACAAAATATGAGATCAAAATGTTTGAAAAGTTTCTATAACATTCTAAAAATCGCTGCGCAGAAGTGGCGGGTAATATATATTGAAATTTTATTAATTCTTGAATATTCCTTTACATAATAAACAATCAATTCTGTGCAATCAGTGTAAGCAGTTAACTTAACCCATACTCTTTCTAAATATATATAAATATAATTATGGATAAAAAACAATACTCAAGGACATTTAATACTACCGATAATGGTTGAAGCTAATTGTACGAAACTTTATAATAATTGAAGTTCTGATAAAACATTATAACCAATATACAAAGTATCTTCGTAAATCTTCTTGCATAAAGTAACAATCAGAGCGTACATTGATAAATACATGTCCAGCAAAATAAACAAGAAATTTGCTTTGAGAAATGAAATGACCTAGTGTAGGAAGAACAACTTTTATAACGTCGTGTCGTCATAATTTTCCTCAAATTTAAAATTTTTCACGTTCGCACATCGGGCATAAAGACACAGAATGTACATCGTTCCTGTTCTTAAACTCTAGCCGGTAACTAATATTAGAATTCAATAAATACCTTTTAAAGAGTTCAGTTATGTGATCCCATAATATAATTATGTATGCACAAATTTTATAATACGAACTTCTTAAGTACACACGGTTTAATTTAAAATTTTAGGTTTATAATAAAATAAACCATTTTTCATCCGAGATTCACGCTGCTTCGAGACATGTGTACAAAAACTCTTGCGGAATGCAAAAATAATGAAGACTATATGAGAAAGATAATGACCACGTAATGTAAATTCCAAAATACCGGGACTTCAATGGACAATAAATGGTTTTGAATAATATTCCTCTCAACTCTACCGGAATCATAGAAGACAATGATAAGAGCAGTCGAAAGCTGGGGTATGAAAAATATAGATTCGATCAAAGCTACAATTTCATAAGAAATTTACGACCAACAGAAATTTTAAAAGGAAAAGACACATAAACAGTCCTAGGAAAAGACCCAGTTGCTTTTAACTTTAACAGATTCGGTCATATAAAAATAAAATATAGATCCGAGCAAAAATAAAAGAAGTACTCAAGCAACAAGAATTCATGTTACGCTACTGCTTTCACTGCCTCAACCAATGATGCCGAGACATGACATATAATTGGGTACTTCCATGCATGTGACAAAACAAGATTATATTCCTTACGCGGGTACTAATAGCCATCGGAACTCAGCAGCAGAGATAGTGTCGCGTATTAAGACAATGGAAGTTGTAGATGACCAACCAAAAGACTGATCAAGTGAGTACTGAAGGCTGTTGTGATAAAGATCTGCGAAATGAAATCATATTTAAAAATGTGTTATAGGTGCCAGAATTATCAACCAACTTATTAACGGTTAGACAAGCCATTAAAATCGGTGTTCAAGTAAAGTTTGGCAATTAAGTTTACTTTATAATAGGCAGAAACAAAGAAATTATAGCTATTTCTAGTTTGATCAAAAATATATATTCACATATTAAATTTATTTTATTACATTATATAAAGTAAATGAATATTACTATAACATTGCGTACATAAAGCATGTTAAAAAATCGAATATTTTTCTGTGACATCAGCCTTTTGTCTTCTAAATATCAAAGATGTAGAGAAAATTATACCCGCGTGTTCCAAGAACAATAATAGACACCAGTGTACAATAAGTGGATGATAAGTAGTGCAATTGCCTCATATAAACGTTAAACCCACAAAAAGTGCTTACCACTCATTGCATTTGGATAATTGTCCAATTGAATTTACATCACTCTGTGAAGCGAGATACTTTTGAATATTCATATATGACTGTTCAAAAATGGTTTTTTCCTTTCAAAAATTGAAAAATTTAGTTAAATGCAATTAAAGAGTGACAGTATGTATCCTCGTAGGTATAACGGACTCGAATACATAAACAGGAATTCTCTGAGTTCATAAAAACTTGGATCCTACATCAAACGATACATCCAAACAAAATATATCCATGTATTAAAGGAAACTATTCTCCGATTTGAGAATGTCTTATATGTATACATTAACTTTAGTTTTTGTGCCATTATTATCATTTTTTAAATATAGTCTAATATGCATTTTAGACTATATTTAAAAAATGACCATTATCATTTTTTAAATATAGTCCTAAATGCATATTTCGTGGTTTTTTTAACGGTATAAAATTAAAATAAAGAACAATGTTTTGAATAAAATAAAAAAATATCAGATAAGATTGGATATATATATACATATATATATATGTATATATATATATATATATATATATATATATATATATATATATATTTATATATATGTATATATATATATATATATATATATATATATATATATATATATATATATATATATGTATATAAACCTAGAGTAGGGCTCACTGTGTAAGCTCAACTGGCGTGGAAAAGTGTAGTGGATCAGAAGGATCTAATTAAGGCGACTTGTTAAAATATGTTGTATACAGTAATATCGCTCCTCCTGTATAAACAGTAACTACCTCACCGCACTTCGTCTTTTACTTATCTCACTCAGTGATGTCGAGAGTTTTTAATTGTTTATTTGTCCGGATCCTCGTCAAGTAATATCTCAACAGTCATCCACATGGTTCCACCAAATTAAAATATTAATTCAACAAGATGAAATTATTTTTACAAAAAAAACGCTTATATAATAAAGCTATTTATATACAAAGAAAATTATAAAAAGCGTATTCGCTGGAATTCTACACCATGAATCGTTCATTAAAATTTCAGCCCAAGTTTACAAGTCGCCAACTACCTCTTAGATTCATGTTATAAGGACATATTTAAATGAAGCGCTCATATAATAATAAAAGTTTTTTTTCTCTCAATATGCCCACGGAACAAGTCATGTCAAATCCAAAGCTCCATCTGTCTTCCCCGCCATTGTTCGCGTGAACTTATCTCCGAGAAAAGTACTTGAAAAATTCTATTGTGGTTATAAATATTTCATACGTTTTCTTTCCTTTTATAGCGTTCCGATATTTAATAGCTAGGCGCTGTAATATATCTGCGCTTTCATCGGCAGAATTGAATACGGCGCTTCGAGTTTAGATATACTACTAGCGTGGCGCCACACTATTGGGACTCTTTTGCTTTCATTGTGCTTAGAGAAAAGTTACGGTGTAAATTATGAGAATAGGAGTGACAGAGGTTACGGAGGTTCGAGTAACGGAGGTTAGGTACGTTTGCGAAGTTAGGGATAGATTTACATTCGACCATTGACTTCACATTTTGTCTAAAGTACTTGGAAAAAAATAAAGTTTAACAGTTCGTCAGTATTTTATTGATAAATGAAAGACCTTAAAACTGAGTACAAAAATACTGAGTGTAAATATCTGAATATTAATTTTATTCTTCCTTCTTTAAATGTACTTTTTGTTGATGATTTTTTTACATAATTTAAAATTAAAATTTTTTTGCACAAAATCTTTTTTAGAACAAATAATTTTAGAATCTGTTAAATTTTTTAGCAGCCTTTATATGTTATTCCTCATTATACTTATTTTTCATTTAAACTTGGATAAGTCCAAATATATTTAAAACTATTACTTTCTCATTGCTTAGATTTTTAATCGAAAAAAATTCTGTAAATCGAATTGAAACATCAAATATCTTGATCATTCGTCAAGTCTTCTAAACGAGTTAATTCACATTTACAATTAAAATGTTGAACGCTAAGATCTCCGTTACTCGAATTTACGTATAAGGCAAGAACTTATCTCATAAGTTTTATAACTTCCATACAAATAAAAAAAATTAATCTTGACAAATAATGGCCGGCTTGAAAATTGAGACATAACACAATTTTTGAAAAATATCCACTGAAGAAACATTCTTTACTTTTGGAACAACAGATACGCATTTGCGTATTTTTTAAATCTGTGTCAACTCTCAAGTGATGTTTTTACAGTTATCTTTTAACATGTTCTTATAAATGTTTAGTATTGCTACTAGTTTAAAATAAAATTTATAAAACAATTAGAACGTTTTTTACATAACTCGAATCTGAAAATTATCCATGCGCCCGAATTCAGTGTCGTGATAGATATGAGTTTCAATAAATCTAGACGCAAAGGTTTAAATCACTCATTTACACTTATTTAGAAAATCTTTTGAAAAATGTTTGCAAGAATTTGACTGTTTTTATTTAATTCCCTTTTATGTGATGAAATAAAAACAGTAAAAGGTATTGACCCATTTAACAGTTATTAGGTTTTTGTTGGAATTTCAGTTCTTTTGTTAAATTTTTTAAGGTCCGTTGGCTAAAACATACTTTGCAATGCTAATATTTTATCTGGATGTTAATTTTTTTCTTTCGTTTATTATTTTTTTTATCTTTTTTGGTCTTTCCAGCACAACGAATTTTAGCAGTGGTTGATCGCATAATCCAGTCTTTAATTTTTGAAATAATTTCGACCTTATTCGTCCGAGCAAAAACCTGAAGTTTTTGCATAATACTTTAGCTGACTCCAAAATTGTATTCAGTACCTCTCTACACAGAATAAGAACTGACATGAAATAAATATGAAACATCGCATGACATATGAAAAAATCTAAAGTCAATGAACTAACGATGGCCAAAGTCTAAAATCTTAATTTCTTCCTTGATTAAAGACTACATAGTAGGGAAAAATGTTTTTTTTAATTTTACATACTTACTTTTATAGTACGATAGTTATAAAATGTAATGATAAAAATATAATTGCACATGAAGAAATTATCTATACATAATAATATAAATTTAAATCACAGTGAGTTAAAAACTTATCAATTACGAGTAGAAGTTTATTGGTTATTATTAACACTAGGTAGTGTTTCCAGATAAATTATATACAATTTATTTTTTAAAACAGTAACCTTTTACAATATTGCCTACTCTTCATTTCACGAGTACAAAACTGGTGCATATTTAATTCATTACTTCCCATCATGTAAACATACAAATATATTGACTGGTATGTATTTCATAGATATAATTAATATATATCTCGAAATACTAATTTTTTCTGTCATTGATTTAAGCATGCTTGGACTTACATGGAGTTCATATAAATATTTTGTAACTACGTATCATAATTTGGTGAACCATTACTCCAAAAATCATGACATTCATGACATATCCCCAATATTTTGGAAACACATATCCAACGACGTCCTACTCAATGAAGTACACGAAAAAAATCACCTCACACTTTACTTATATCCTTCCCAAAAAACTTTTTTTAAAGATTTTATTTCGTAACTTTTGTAAGGTCATAAGTATGTTAACAAGCTTTGAGCAAATTTCAGTTTTTGTAACACTCATAATATGCGAGAAAAAGGCTTGTGACATAAAGACGGATTGACAAAGAGACAGATATGGCGAAACTATAAAAGTTGTTGGTATGACTATGGAACCCCAACAATGAAGGCATTAGGCAAAAGGCGTTTTTACTACAGCTACCTCTTGATGACCTTTAAACGATATAAGTATTTGTGAATCATTAATACACCTTTACAATGCTATCATTTTCCATTAGGATATATGTACATTTTTGTGCATAAAACATCTATGCAAGCAATAAAAATTTTGAGCTGATTGAACAAGGAAAAGAAAACATTATTTATTTCTCAGAAATATCCAGGGCTTAAAATAAGAAATGATTGAAAAGGAGATTTTGTCTACCTTACATGGATAAAATGATACTATAAATAATTTTTAGCTAACTAAGTATTATATATAAGGGATTAAAGAACCTCACATTTATTTAATATATCAATGGATAATATTGAAAAAGAATTTCAATATAACTGAAATCTTGAAAGTGGAATAGAATACAATTTTACGTCAACTTACAACGTTAACAAGGCGAAAGAAAAATGAATTCAATAATGGCAACATCTCTCTTGGGCAACAAGAAGTTAGCTGAGTCGAATTTCAATATAATTCGTACTGATGAAATATTTAGCGAGCATCGTTAAAGCGTTGGATTATGAACACAAAATTAACATTCCTTAATTATTTTTAGCCGCGCCCGCCGCATGATCCTGATGTGTCGATCAAGAAGGAAATTTGACGCCCTAAGCAATGACTTCGTCATTTTAATGTAGGGATGGCTCGCAAACTTTATATTCACACTCCACGACATGTTTATATATAGTATAAGGAGCGTGCGAGCGGGAAATCACTAGGAACATTTGGTTGCGTTTGGCTATAAGCCACTCGTAGAGTTCGAGTTGACGACGGCGTTAAACGAAGTGTAGTGAATTATTTAAATACAATGCAATATTGCCTTAAAACGAACCAGGCATGTTTTATTTTTTTTAAAGACATTTTTTCAAAGAATTTAAAGACATTGATTCAACATATTTTCATTTATAATTTAATTTTCATAATTGTTTTTAACAGTTCGATAAAAACATGTTTTAATTTCTTAAACTTACCTTTTAAGATGATATATTCCATTTCTTTTTAGAAATAAGCGAAAAATGAAAGACGTTTAACCCTTTCCATAAGTTTTCTCAGAAAATGCTTTATAACAAATTTTTTTTTACTCTTTGAAATTTAGTATTGTATTTAAAACAAGGTTACTTAATTATCATCTTCAAAGTGGTTTTTAACTATTTATTTTTAAAAACACTTTTGTGAAAATAAAATAAATTAGCCTACACAAGTATAAACGGCGAATTTATTTACAAAAGCAAGCAAGTAAAGCAAAACAATAAATTCTGGGATAATTTTTGATTAAATAATTTATGATAAATTATTCAAAAACCAAAAATAAGAGAAAGAAAACCCAGAAACAATTATAAAAAACACGTAATAAGGAAAAAGAAAATAAATTACCAGAAAAATTAATTGTAATTAAAACGTTGTTATTAATTGAAATGGAATCAGAAATGGGCAAGCATAAAAATGACTAGAACTTAGAAAACCTCAGAGAATTGTCATGTATAATTCCCACAGATTAAAATACTTCTGCCATAATAATTTGCTAAATTATGGAATATTACAGCTTGAAAAATAATTGACGTTTCTTAAAACTTACAAATATATAAACAGAAAGCGTGCATTGTACTAAAAATATCTTAGAAAATAAATGTATTACCAACCAGTCAGTATTAAAAATAGAACTTTTATTATATTAATATATTTATACTACTCAGAGCATGTTTTTTCTACAAATATAGTAAGAAAGGTTTTGTGCCAATTGCACTTGCTATCTATTCCAGGATATATAAAATTTGCCCAAAATCTTGTCCCAATATATTGCAGCTATAACAGTAATAATAACAATTACATATTACATTCCTTTTAAGTATAGATTTTGGAAACATACAACGTATTAGAATATGAATCAGAATTGTACCGTCATTTACATATATATATTGCGAAATCTGTACTTACTTTACCTTACTATATATGAACGATTATATTACTCTATCAATTCGTGTTCCATATTCGATAGAATGAGTGTGAAGGTCATGAAAAACTATATATATATATATATACGTGTAGTATATATTGTCACTAATAGCGTTAAACACACATGATGTAAACACAATATTTAAGCAAACATTATCACATAATATCCAGTATTAAAGCAAACAAAACAACACCGACAAGATATGTGAAGAAACAATATTCATAGGATATGTCAAACTAATCAACTGTATCACAAGCTTAATATGAACGATTGTTCCCAAACACGGATACGAATTACGGTTCAAAGTGCAATCAAAACACAAATACCTTCCGGTAGTCGACACAATACGAGCGCAACCTCCCAGATTGCACGCAGCAACTTATGTGTATATATGGACACATCCACAGAAACGACGTGATATTCAATAACCAGTAACGGGAGACTGGGTCGGAGCATTTGATTGGGATGTTGTAGTCGACGGCAGTAGTCTGTTTGTCATCAATCGCTCTACGACTGTCCGTGTTGAGCAGTATGTAATGGTGATCGTTGTTAAGAATGAAATAATGAATCAGGGGATGCCATGACCAAAGTTAAAGTTAATAAATTTATTGACCAAAAACATATTAAAAGTCAAACAATTTACCCGCGGAATTTGTTGTTCTACATGATGTATAGGCTAAAAATATGTGAAATGTAGATTTTTAATGATTATCATTGAGGTGGTAAATGATAAAACCTATGTTTAGAAATACGACAAAAGCTAAACGGTTTAAAATATATTTAACAAATGCATGTGAAACACCATCTACATCGAGCTATAACTAATAATTAAGGTAATTACAAAAAATACTTTGACTTTTTTTTGAAGATAATATCTCGTATAATTAAGTTTTTTTTTCTAGGAAAATAAGTCTTAAAGCACTTCTTCTACAAAAGTATTTAAACATTTTTAAAGATATAAATTGATTTCATGCATTGACGATGACGGATTTAAAAGCTTATATTTTTCATCCTATAAAAATAATATATCAAATAAGTTCTTAAATATTTTTTGATTTTATGAGTCTATTATTATCATAGCTTTAATCATAGAGGTACGAATGCGCTACTTGCTAACAGAGAACGAATAACAAGCCAAATGCAAAAAACCCTGCAATCCGTCGTAGCTGGGGAGAAACCAGGTGCGGGCGGGGGATGCTAGCTATCATTGTAAGGGATATGTTGATATAATACCAATTCACAGTATTTTACCTAATATCGATTTTGAATTTTATCTATTAATAACATAATAATTTTTTTTGAATTCCTGAATATTAATATTACAGTATCTCTTAAAGCATATATTAAATCTGCCTACTATAAAAGAAAAATGATTTTGCATTAGATACTAGAGTCAAACAATTAGCTTCTACCGGTAATCTTGCTCGTACAGTTTATAAAATTTAGAAATAATGCATATTAGTTTTGGTCTAAAATGAAAATATTGAGTATAGTAAACTATCTCATATTTATATGTCGTAGCATGCTACCCAGCTTCTACTAAATGAATGAATTGCAGCCTACCTTACTTACTGCGTTTATTTTTCATCATATTTGCCATCATAAAATATAAAAATAGGATGTGCTTAAGACAACACAGAGGAAGTAAAAACTTTGGTAACCATTATAATCATACATGTGTATTGAAAATATCGAATACAAAAATTAAAAAAATAAAATAATTAACATTAATAGTAGCGTGAACTACTTATACATTCGCGGACATACGTGCATATTTCAAAACAATGGAGTATACATTTATATTTTGTCCACTTTAACACCAAGTAATCGGTATACATTTTAAAAGTAAGTATACAATGAGCGTGCCTCTAAAACTCAGAAACGAGCCCCGGTACGATCAAGATGTAGTAGCCCTCTATCCTGCATCCATGGTAAAGATTCTCGTTTTTACGTTTAAAGCGTGCTTAAGAGCTGGAAGTTTCGCTCTCCAGAAATTTCTAGACCAGTCTGGAACATTCGAGAGTATTCGAGAGCATTTCACAACTTCTTGGAACATTCTAGAATATGTCATAGTCTGGAACGTTCGGGAACATCCCGGAAAATCCCAAATCATTGTGGAACATTCTAGAACACTTTCGAATATTGTGGAATATTCTGGCACATTCGAAGCTTTTTTTGTATGAGCGGGGTACACTACCCATTGGTAGAGGTATACAAAACCGGTTTACTTCACAAAAGACACAGCCAGAAAAATTGCAAGCGAATCGTCTAAGAACACAACATTAACAGCTTTTTTCCAACTGTGTCAAACGGATTCATTCGCGGAAACATAACTATATGTCGACGTCCCTACCTGGAATATAACAAGAAAAATCTTTTAACGGCGAAAACAAGGAATTCCAGTAGAGGATCTTCCAAGAATCATAAAAATGCACCAGGCCAAGTATACACCGTACATCCGAACAACGCCAAATGTTTCTATCTCCGGATGTTGCTAAAAGAAATACGGGGACCAACAAGTTTTACTGATCTCAAGACTGCTGACGTATAGAGAATCATGCCATAGAGAACCACACCTATGCCAGACGTACAAAGAATCATGCCAACGCTTAGGACTACTGGAAAACGACAATCACTGGGAATTAACACTGCAAGGAGTCTCACTCACAGCCTCAGCTGAACTAATTAGGGACTTATTCGCCATAATACTAACAACATGTAACCCATCGAATCCAAAACAGTTATGGGACTCCGTTTTGTGATGAGTGGTGACACACGGTACCAAATCCAACAAGCTCATCCAGAACTGGCCATCAAATTCAAATACGACATCTTCAATAAAACACTCATTCGTCTAGAAGATAAATGTTCAGTAATAAAAAACACACCTTAGTACAACTCGGGATGCCAGTACGACGACAAGATGCTTTCAGTGTGCTAAACTTCGAAATTATAGAAGAGAAAATCTACAACATCAACGAACTACTTCAATACATTACTCAGAACAAACCACTCCTCAATGGCAACGAAAAAAAAATTACAACGTTATCATGGACTGGATCAACAACACTAGCCGAATTATTTACTTGGAAGCACCCGGCGACGCCAGAAAAACGTTTCTAATATATCTACTGCTGGCAGAAATACGTGCTAAACAACACATCGCACTTGCACTGGCATCATCCGGCATTGCCGATACACTTATGGAAAGAGTACGAACTGACCATTCCGCCCTACAATTACGATTGAATATAACCAAAGAAGAATTCTCAGTATGTAAAATCTCAAGAGCACCTAGACGGGCTGAAATTCTAAAACAAGCTAAAATTATCTTCTGTGACGAATGCTTCATGGCACATAAAAATCACTCAAAGCTACGGATAGAACATCATAAGACTTGCCAAGAAAGGTTTGTAGAAGCTCTACTCGTACTCTGAGGAGATTTTCGACAAACACTTCCAGTTATCTTCAAGTCAACACTAGCAGATGAAATGCATGCTTAAAAAAATCACATCTCTGGCCATACGTACAAATATTGAGACTAACAAAAATTATGAGAGTTGAACAATTGAAAGTCAAAACAACAGCACACTTTGCTCAAAAACTTACAAATAGGCGAAGGCACATATCCTACTGACCAAACGACCGGCCTCATTGAACTTAACATCAATTTCTGTAACATAGCCACTACTGAGAACGAACTCATCGACCAAATTTATCCAAACATTGTTCACAACTATACCAATCTGGAGTGGCTATTTCAGAGGGTACTTTGACAACTAAAAATAATATTGTCGACGTTATCAACTTTAATATTCAAAATAAAATGTCTGGTGAAGGGAAATATATAATCGATTGACACGATAATAAACGTTGAAGAAAGTGTTAACTTCCTTAAGAATTTTTACTCTTTTTAACTCTTTGCAAGTACCAGGTGTTCCATTACACTGCCTTCGACGGAAAATTGCATCTCCGATCACACTACTCAGAAATCTCAACTCACCAAAACTATGTAATGGAACAAGGTTGAGCGTCAAACAGCTATTGAATAACATCATTGAAGTCGAAATTATGACTGGAAAGGATACATATTATTTATCCCCAGAATACCACTGAAAGTACTTTCCAATCAAATTAGCCTATAGTTTTGCAATTAAGAAAGCGTAAATACAAACTTTAAAACATTGTGGCATCAACTTCAAAGATTCCTGGTTTTCTCACGGTCAACTATACGTAGCTTGCTGTCGAGGAGGAATACGAAAAATTTTTACATTTATACCCCAAATGAAAAATGCTGTTTATAAACAAGTATAATATGTTTTCAAGTTAGAATATGTTTTCAATAAAACCGATTTACCTCTTATATTTTAAAGTTCATTGTTTTATTCCAACTACCACACAATCTCACGTCAACTTTCTGAGCGAAGCCGGGTACTCCAGCTAGTATCATAATGAATGTTATGTATTAAAATATACAAAAACACTCAATTAGTTCATAAAAATTTCGCAATTACACACAAAATGCAATACGAAATAAATGAATACATTTGTATAAAGAGAAAATATATGTCTTTGTTGTAGTCCTGGACTCTATACAGATTATAAATCTATATTTACAAGGTAGTTAAAGTTGGAATTGCTTCAGATAATAAATAAAGACGATTTTTTGACTAAATTTTCTTCAAAATATTTTCAGTATATCGTAGTCCAAGTATTAGTACGAGTATATTAATAATTTTCTCTTTGTTAAGGTCTAATACAAAGTGTTTCTTTAAATACTTTGAATAACTGGAAGCAAAATGAACTATAACTATGAGGCAAACTCTATCTGTATATTATGATGAAAGGAATTTAATAAATTTTTTTTTCTAATATTATTTAAAATATATTTATTTCTTATTTTTAATAAATAATATTAGTAATATTATGATCGCATGAGATATGCACTTAGTATTAGGAGAAAAAATAGAAATAAACAATATATAATATTGGAAACTCTTAATTTGGACGATAAACTTTCCTCGCTCATCACTTAGCAAAAGTTCATCAAAATTCTTCATAATCTTAAAAATCGTCTGAATGTGAATCACTGACCAATGTAAAAAATCTGCAAATGGATAATCCATTTTTGAAATGACAACATCTATTTTTTAAATAATTTATTGATATGTATAAGTCTGTATAAGTGTTTTATATATATTCACAAACGAGCAACCATTTCTAAAGATACATCATTAGCTACAAAAGCATAGCTAAAATATACTTACATATGTAACGCTACACCATATCTTTTAACTTTTGTGATTAAGGAACATTTTTGGACAATCCCACAGCGCGTGGCAGCTTTTTACTGTTCTAAACGAATTTAAATGTCAGAGGTCTGTAACGGATACTGGCGAGCAGTGTGGCGACTATAACAATTTTATATATAGTTTTGGTTGCACAATTGGTCCAATATGCTGGTTCTAATGCCATTCTATAGTCAAAGGTTTTTATTGAAATCGACTTGAAAAATCTGAAAACAAATTATAAAAATATTCCGAATTATCTTTGTTGCCCAAATAATTATGTGAATTTCATTTAAATAATATTTAGAGCCCGTATTTACATTCATAAAAAACTATGATTTATATATTATTTTGTGAAACTTTCTCTATCTTCACATGGACTCTACCCAGCATTACTTTTTGTGTAAGTATAATGTCTTTGGGGTAAAAAACGGGATAAAATATTGAAGGAGAAAGAATATATTTTAAAAATTGAGATGGTATAAATTATTTATTTAAATATAGAGACGCAATTTTTATTTTAGTCGTAAACAAATACTCTTGGCTAAGTAGATAATCGTTTCAAATTTATAAATAATATTTTACTTTAATAAGAAAAATGACAGTATTTATAACTTATTTTAATTGTTCGCCAAGGTTAGTTTTACGGCAAAGTCGAAATTCGTTTTTTTAATTTTAACAATGTTTTCTCCCATGTGTCTCTATCACTCCGACAGAAACACACGAAATCACTAGTAGATTTATTTCAAAAGGACAAAAGAAAAACATATCGAATTTTAAGAGAAGAATCTACTTGTAAAATACTGTTAGGAATGGATTTCGTCTATTTTGTCGTTTGTTTGATTATCTATATTTATTTTATTTTGATATATTTTTATTTTATGTTTTACTACTATTTAACCTTTCAATTACACACAATATATTTTTTTCCGTTCATAAGTTTATAATTCAAGACGAGATATTGTACCTATCCACACACAACGTTCAAAATAAAACTGCTGATATGAAATTTTGTTAGCATTTTTGTAATATTTCTATATCGAAAACTTTACTAGTGTATAAAATAATTTTAGCCGTGTAAAATACTACACAGAAGTAATTTTCAACAGTAATGTATATCACCAACATAAACGTATTAAAATAATATATCGGCAAGTAGAAATGAAAAATTTTAATTATTAAAGACGAAAAATAGCAAGTAAATGCTTTATATAAATCGTATATTTCAATCCGAAGGAAGAATTCGAGTAACAAAATTAGTTATTATCGAGTGAGTCAGAGCCAACATTCACAAAACGTCTTATTTATATATTTTATGCATATTCATTTTTGAAATGTTATAAAAGTTTAGCATAGATTTAAAAAACCTTAAAACTTCAACTATATTGAAATTGCTATTACTTCACAAAAGAGAAAATATCTCTCTCTATTTTCTCTATTCACTCCTTGACATTCATAATAAATGATATTACTTCACATTCAACATTCATAAATAGACGATATTTCTTCACATTAAACATTCATAAATAGACGACATTTCTACACATTCAACGTTCATAAATAGACGACATTACTTCACATTCAACATTCATAAATAGACGATATCTCTTCACATTCAACATTCATAAATAGACGATATCTCTTCACATTCAACATTCATAAATAGACCATATTTCTTCACATTCAACATTCATAAATAGACGACATCTCTTCACATTCAACATTCATAAATAGACGATATCTCTTCACATTCAACATTCATAAATAGACAACATCTCTTCACATTCAACGTTAATTAATAGACGACATTTCTTCACATTCAACATTCATAAATAGACGACATTTCTTCATATTCGACAATAGACGATATCTCTTCACATTCAACATTCAAAAAAAGACGACATCTCTTCACATTCAACGTTCATAAATAGACTACATCTCTTCACATTCAACGTTCATAAATAGACGACATTTCTTCACATTCAACATTCATAAATAGACGATATCTCTTCACATTCAACATTCATAAATAGACAACATCTCTTCACATTCAACGTTAATTAATAGACGACATTTCTTCACATTCAACATTCATAAATAGACGACATTTCTTCATACATGCTACTCGTAACATTAATAATATATTCCTTATTCGATATTTTCAACAAGGCGACCGTTAACAATTTCTAAAAGTTATTCTTAGCTATGAATGTGAAATTAAGATTGAAAAATAAGGTAAGCCTATTACGTCAGCTTTAAAATTATCATCTCCCTAAACACTTTTTTTTTAAATTCTGTACCACTTATTCTAAAAGTAATCAATATTTTCACTAAAACCAATTTCTTTACGCAAGTAACTCGCTGTATCTGAAAATGCTCATTCTATTTAATATGAGTGATCGTGCGATTTGAGATTAAGTATTTTTTTAAATTTATATATTAAAAAAAATAAGAAAGTTAAGTAAAACTAACCGATTGTTGCCATCGTTTTATTACATGAGGTTGTATCATTCAGCCTATTATTATATTAATTTACGAAAGATATTAATATGCATTTCGTTCTTCGCATTTTCGACTTAAATTTGTAATGAGAATCAAAAGAATTACTTAGAATGAAAATATGTACGTAATATTTTAGTGAGTAAGTGCCGAATGCTGGTAAATAGGACAAAAAATCGTTGCATTAAAACTTAATTTATATAAATAATCGATAAATTTTATAATATAGTGAGGAACAATCAAAATCCTTAGCATAATTTTAATAACATTCCATGATAATTATAATTTAACGAATTCAGTAATGTGCCAATTTAAATATACAAGTAAATATTTGTGATAACATGAACGAATTTTCTAAACTTATAATTAAACCATTTCTTAATTTGTAATGCCACAACTATTTTAAAATAAAACCTATTTCGTACTTGAAATAAAATATCACAATTTAAATAAAATTCCGACAGCCAAAAAGTAAGATAGATTTCACTTTTAATAGTTTTGCATATATTTAGATCTTTATTTTTTGAGAGCCAAATTAAAAGGGGAAAAAGGAGTTATACCTTAAGAAGTGCTATTAAGAGCATTGCCGAAAAGAAAATAATTCGTTGTGGAAGAAAAGCTTTTCTCTACCATTCCCTATTTTCTTATAGTTTTTTATGAAGATTATTAGGTTTTAACCGGTTCTTACTCTTTTTAAAAGTATTTTTATTTTTTGAAAACTTAATTTAATCTGCGGTCGAGCATAATCAAAATGAGAATTTAGCATATTATCGTCAAATTTCTATATAATTTAACTAATTTTTTCATAATCAGAGAAGAGGTTACCTAATTTCTAAAAGAGAAATTTTGCTAAAGGGTACATTACATGATAAATAGTGTGTTTTGCTTGTATTTTGTAAATAGTAGATTTTGAATACTTTTATTTCTATATTTGAGTCAAATATGTGGAAATTACTTCAGTGGTCATGTGGAATAACTGGTTTTAACTATTTTTCTCATATGCAGTTATGTACTGCAATTGATCTACTTAATAATGGGGTAACACAGTTACAGGTACTCCTGGATTTTTTTTAATAATGTTAATAAGAAAGTAAATAACATAAAATTCTCTTTCGATCTTTGTTGCTTTCAGATGTTATTAGATTCAGGTTGCGTGCGAAAATAAAAAAAAATTCGCTCCATTTTCGATGTATCAAGACTTTAATTATCATATTAACTTAGAATGTATCGAACAAAAGGAAATAAGATTTGGGCGCATTGTAACCCTACCGTTGCTTAATCCAAAAGGAATACAATTCATATGTAACCTACATACAAATTATTGAGATCACATACGTGACAAATATTGTAATGGATACTTATACAATTATGTTATAAAAAATCCACAATTGATTATATCTTTTATTGAGTATTTTGGAAATATTTACTTTGTTTCTACCAGCAGTCCTACGGATGGTAAATACCTCAAACACCACTTTTCTACTGCATTGATATTCCTATAGTTTTGTAGCCAAGGCTCCATCTAGGAAGACTAGAAATACTTGGCGTTGCGTCAGTGTTGTGAATGAATTAATATTAACTCATGTGTTAGGAAAATATCTTCAGAGGTACTTAACGTCAGCGATACGTGACAAAAGGATACAGAAAGAAAACATTGAATATTATTTTTTCAGGTTTTTGTCTGTTTATCTGTTTGCCAGTTTAAATAGTTTTTTGTTTATACATCACGTAAAAACTATTCAAGGAATTCTACTATAGGCTTTAATAGACCCCGAAATATATTTGTTTGGTTCTGATAGAACATATTGGTTTCGTTACATTGCAATTAAATCACTGAAAAAGACGACATGATAATTTGAAATTTCAAAGCAAAGCATACTTATTTGAAAAAAAATTTGTTGTATAATCATTAACTATAGCGTCACGTATACTTTAACCTTCAGTCTTGCAATTATCTCTTTAATATTTTCCAAATGTGAACATGAACGTCAAGTGCACACGAAAATGAAGTCACAGGTACGGTTAGTTTTTAAAATGCGATAATTAAAAAAATGTTCCCTCAAGTACATGGTACAAGCATAAACAAATTAGGGTTTTTTTCTTCATATTTCTCTATACATATATTAATTAAGGTATTAACCTTTACTTTTAGTTTATAGACTGATATCGAAAAAAAGGAATAGAGGAATTACAAGGGTGGTTGATACGTAATTAGCGAATAGAATAATTTTTATGTTAGTTTTTAAACGAAAAAAAAATAACAGATGACGACTCTACGCAACTCTGATGAATATCCGACTGGGTAACTTTGGTCAAAGTTACTGACCTATATTGTTGAAATAACAAAAGTTGTTGCCATTGAAGCCGTGAAAACAAAAATGGACGAGAAATAAATTTTCTCGTTTAAACAAATTCTGTTCTCTAACTGGAAATTATATAAAAAACTTTCCCATTTTGATTTCGTTACCAATAATTCATTTTAGGGAAACTTGTTTCTATTTAAAATTAGTTAGAATAAAGGTATTCTAACTCGATTAGTCCTTATACCGAAGTGAACATATTCTGTGAAAATATCTCCCCTTCTTATTTAAGTTAATTTAAAGACAGTAACAGAACTATAGAAAATAAGATACAAAAGTATTAGAAAAAATATATATCTTCATATAATATGTGTAGAGAGCTCTAATTTATATATAATATGCGTCACTAAAATATTAAAAGATTACTTGTTTACTTTGTACTGTCATTGTGTTAAATACATAATTGTCTGTTGTCAAAAATTCACAGAATAGGATTGTCGCCAAAGATTTTTAAAATATCAGATTTACTAATATTAAATTTTAAAATTCATAAGTAGTACAGGGGATTAAGGAAAATAATACGCGCTAATAAATTATTTATATATACCCTCTATTTATTTGTATATGTATGAAGATATACTCTTTCACAAAAGAACCTCGATAAAATTTAGACTTAAAAATTTAATAAATTACGGTCGAATTTCGGGAACTGGGTGGCCACTAGTATGTTTAAAAACAAATATATATATATATATATATGTATGTGTGTGTGTGTATACATATATATATATATATATATATATATATATATGTATGTATGTGTGTGTGTGTATACATATATATATATATATATAAGTTAAAGCTAGTTCTTATTTTCAATTGACAACAGAATAAGTTACAATCGTTTCCAGTGGCTCTTAAGGATAATTTTTAGAAGCTTTTATCGATTGAATTTTAAAAATAATTCTTAATTGGGAAGGTGTTTTAAGGGTCATATAATATCTATTTAAATATCTATACACATTACTATTTCTCTTTAAATTTAAAAATTAACCTGAACATTATTACCTTTATATTTTTATATGGCAATATAAAAATACTGCAATCCAAAATTTTTATTAACCCAACATGTGACTGTATTTAAATTAATATTCCATGCTATGTGAGCATTTCCCATGAGGAGCCCAAACCCTTCTCACGTTTTCTTTTAAGAGATGTTCTCAACTTGCTTTCACACACCCTACCTGCAAAGAACTACTTAGCGAGCGAGCATAAACGTTTCAAGAAAACAACAAGTTTGCCTTTAAAATTCTTAAAAAATATGTAACGTAAAATAATTACAGGAGCTGGCTCAAATGGAGTTGCTAAGAGAACAGTAAATTTTACTTTGTTTCTAGCTCTTGTAAGAGCATTATGCAGGGCAATATAAATACAAATTATATATGTAACCAATGCATGTGAATTTCAGTTTTGTTTACAAACATACATTAGTTATACTTTGTACCACGTTTGGAAAAAGTAAACCATCCACATACCGGAGTAAACTAAATTACTATAAAAAACATGTGTTTTTTAGAAATTATAAATATGTTAAATTGAATTATTTATAAATATGTTAAACTAAAAACCGGAACTATCCTTATATTAATTTTAGTGTTGCGTTAAATATCTATTTTTAGTTTGACGGAACTGCCATTGATTTAAAATTAGAATAAAAAATTTGCAGATATCAAAATCAATACTTTATGAGTGCAAATAAAAAAGAAACAAAAATGTTTAAAACTGTTCGGCAATGAATAACCTCAGAAAATTTCAAGCGGAATTAATTATCGCTTTGTGCACACGCTCTTATCGTGATTTAAACTTTAAATGAAACTTCGAGGCTTGATACAGTCAGACGGAAAGTTATATTTGTTAAAGATGCATAATATAGAATTTCTTGTGAAACAATAGACTTTATCAAATATTTTTCTGCAATTAATAAATTTATTTTATATTTTAAGGATTTGAATTGAAAAAATATGATATTTTTTTCATATTTTTTTAAATGTGGCACACTTCTTAAAACTGAAATCTTTTCAATACACAATTCGAAACGTTATATATATAACTCTTGTTATTATCAAAAAATAAAATCAGTAGTATTTTAATATCCATGTTTCTTTTAAACAATTTTTGTTGTTAATATGATTTCTCCCCATAAAAGTATGATTGAACAATAAATCTATTTGTCAAGTTTATATTATAAAAGGAAAGCAAAACTTAAGAAAGTTTCTTTCCTAGGTACTTACAAAGAAAATCTGAAAAACTTGTATAATTAATATGGATATGCTAATCATGCTGGAAAAATTTTGACAACCACATATATTGGCAATCCAAAAACAAATTTTTTCTAGTAATTTTGATAATAAGAGCCACCTAATACTGAAAACATATTAAAGTTTTAATCCATAATATTTTTATTCCGGTAAATGAATTACATAATTGTGCGAAACGGGCTGTTCTTGTATGTAAACACTGATAAATGATTTCTGGGCCTTTGGTCTCGATTGTTATAATTAGCATTTCCTTCCGTAGTTTAACTAGCTGTACATTATCTAGATAGATGTTATTAAAATAAAATACATATGAAATGAAATTACAAAAGAAACTTTATGATACGACCTGTTTAAAGTTGAGATGTTATTTCTTTTTCGCGCACATCACAATATTATATATAATATAATATGTATTGCAAAAACGCCTATATTATATTATATATGTATATGTATCTATATATATATATATATATATATACATATATATATATATATATATATAAATACTATGTTACGGAGGTGAATATAGATTTATTGTTATACAGGATTGTGTATATTTTATAACTCTACGGTTATATACTCAAGGATATAACCTCATTTCTTTTCACGGCAAGTCTTCGATTTTGCGCAGCAAAAGTTATTTAGCCATTTTTAATGCCACGATTCAATATTTTCAAAAGAACATTAGTTTTTAATTACAATATGATTTTTTAACTCTTTTTTATTTTATAAACATTTTGATAGCCATTGTCATTACATCCTTCTATCTACATTACGAACCTCGCGAATCTCTTCGTTATTTATTCCAAGAGATTTAAATATATTTTCAGTTCAAGAAACTTACCTGAGAAAACGCAGAAATTATTTGTAAGCGAATTTCCAAACTGGTTATAAAAGTAAAGCATGCCGGACATTGTCCGGTATGAGACAATGAATTTACGCTCATATTATAAAAACTAAAAATATCAGCTTTATGCCCTATCCCCCTTTTCAATATGAACATTTTAAATTGACGAACTTATGAGAGACACCCATCACTTTTTAATTAATTTTATAACTGATAATTATTATTGTGTAATATGTTAATTAAAAGTATATATATACATATATATATATATATATATATATATATATATATATATATATATATATGTATATTCTGTTCAGTTCACATTTGAATAATCGACGAGTATAGAATAATTTAAAAATGGAAGTATTTCGAAGTGCCCTTAGAGGACTCTTTCTTCATGAATATCGTTTAGGGTGAAAACGAGCGTAACATCACGCAATATATACACAAGGATAGGTGAAGGTATACCCTCTTACGACACGGCCAAGCTGGTTCCAAAGAATCAAAAAGATAAATTTTGTCCTGTCCAATAAACCTCATCCAAAGCGATCTCCTACAATTGATTTAGAAAAATTTAAAAGCCTTATTTCAACAGAGCTCACGTTAAGTTCGCGTTGTTTGGTAAATCTATTTGCTCTTATACTGCTCTTATACTGTATTATACTATCGTGATCTTAAACTGCAATAGAAAAGCAACTTCACGCTTTGAGAAAGAATAGGAAATATTCTATTTGGAATATTTCCTCTTCTTTCTCATGTGGTAGACATGAGCTAATACCCTTTCAACTTCAGAGGTGGGCTGATGTGTGCTTGGAACTACTGAGTTCCCATTGTAATAACGGGAGGTTAAAGTATCTGGTTACAGAAGATGAAAAGTGGGTGGCTTATGTAAATTTTTGGCCTAAACGCCAGGGACTATGAACTGGAGAAAAAGGTGTACCTAAACCAAAACATAATACTGAACAAAAATACTTTTGAGTTATTCCTTGGGAACTCTTCCAAGCTAACAGTACAATTACAGCTGAGATTTATTCTGAACAATTGAGCAAACTTATCGCTAAACTACCTTCAAATCAAAGCAATATTTATTTTTTACATGGCGATGGTCGACCTCATGTAGCAAAAGTAACGCCTGAAAAACTACTTTCACTATTTTCACTTGAATGGAATACGCTACTTTTCCCACCATACTCTCCAGATCTTTCGTCATCAAATTACCATCTGCGTCGCTCTCTTCTAACAATTTATCATATTTTTCAGTTCCAGTTACTAAAATACAAAACAACATTACTAATAGCTGAAAAGTATTAATAAAAATTTATTGCTTCACAAGAACTTCCCAATATATATGCTAAACTATTACGATTTTCTATCTCACTGTGTCAAGCCTCAAAATGTCATTTAAAATTTAAATCGCCATAATCGGTCATTTTTGTATTGCTATATAAAAATATATTAAAGTATTAATTTTCAGGTTTATTTTTAAACTTAAAAAGAAATAGAGATTTGAATAGATATTTAACTGGATATTATATGGCCGTGAATACACCCTCTCAAATAGGTATCATTTATAAAATTCAATCAACAAAAACTTATAAAAAACTATTCTTAAGAGCCACTTGAAATGCTATGATGGGTTCATAAAAAATAAGAATTGGCTTTGATTTAAATTATGTTTTGATTATATTTATTTTGTTCGCTGGAAATCGGATATTTAATTTCCATTGTAATGCATGTGCGCTTTGCTATCTACATCATCACCCCTCTCTTCATCTTTCCATTAATCTTGTTTTTAATATAAATAAGTCTAGTAAAATAGTTTACAGATACAATAATGGTAAAAATAATAAAAAACAATATAAAAATATATTTTCATTTTATACATATATATAAATATATATAAATACATATATATATATATATATATATATATATATATATATGTATACACATACACACATACACCTATATATATTCTTACTTTATATCTGTTTTATAATGTCCTTTTGCCAGTTGATATAGCCGGTGAGATAATCTATCTGCTAGAAAAAATTATAAAAATACCCATCTTTCAAAATAATCTCCGCGAACGGGAACAACATGACTATTTATGTGACTATGACTACGAACATGACAATGACAATCAAAATTATTTCGTCTGTAATGAAATATATGTCTAATATGATTGCAAATTGAATCGTGATTTGAAAACATTTTTAATATTAATAGTGCACAATTTATTCAACATTACAAGTTGCACCGAATAAAAAAAACTCAACATTGCATAAGTATTTATAGAGTTATATAAAATTGTATGAAAGAGCGTCAGTGAAGACATGAGGAGATACATATGCGAACTTTTTCCAAAGAGTTTGAAGAGTAGCGAAAGTTAAAAAAGTCACAAAAAAGTAAATGCTTAGAAGAAAACATATAATCATAATAAATACACAAGGTAATAGAACGATCAGAAATTAAAATTAAATCTTGAAAATAGTCCCTACTATTATTTGTTTCAAAGTCTGAAAAAATTAACCAACATGTTCAACCAATTATTTTTGTAGAATTTACACTTGCAATAGTAATATAAAAACGGGACAGGCTTTCGGACATTATAATGCAACTATAGATATACTCGAAACAAACGCCTCGAAATTTATAACATCCCAAAAAATTTGAGGCAATGTGGAAGTATTTTTTTAAACAAGAAAATTTTTAAAAAAATTACAAAATTTCAGTCTTGCAAAAAATATTTTTAAGGTACATCAATTTTCTTCTTGAAAAAATATTCAATTCTACGAAACCTCCGAAACAAATACTATTCATAGTAGGTAAACAGCGTATAGATTACACACATACAGTCTCTAATGGAATATATTCTTCCACGGTTTCTAATATTTACTTACTATGAACTAGCATTTTACATTGTCGGAACTCCTACTATCACTACCAACTCTTTAAGACTTTGTGTCAGAATAATCGTTTACGTTCAAAATAATATAACCTCTACGTTGTAGTTTTTAAAAGAAACAAATTAAATAACTCGTGATGATGAGTGGAACCAAGTTATATCATAACTCCTTAACTTTCCAATGCAACAAGACAAATCATCTTACGGTCATACTATTGAAAAAAAAATAGGATTAATGGAGGCTATTTGTTTATTATATACACTATTGATGACATAGTTCTGTTTGCTAATGCACAAATAGATAAAATATCTATAGAACTAATTCAGAAGGATGAAAAAGTATAACTTGGAATAAAACTCAAGGAAATATTCCATCCATGTAACGGCGTTTAAAATTCTTAAACTTAATTTACCTTAATCAAGATTTTAAATATAAGGCAAATTTACTAAATAAATAAATACAAAGATCAATTATGGCTTTGCGAGTTCAATATTAATTGTAAGACATACGGCTACTAATGATCCTTGCTTATAGAATAAAATAAAAATTAATAAACTGTAAAACTTAAAAATTTCCAATATAGTATTTCAGGATAATTTTTTTAAAAATAACACTAAAAATTTTGTTTAAAATAAAACGTTTTGCCTATTACTTTTTTTCTGACGAGAAAATCATAGGTCATCTAAATAAAAGATAATATTACATAAATTATAAAGAAATCATAAATTGAAACAAAAAAGTGTGACATTGAAATTATTTTTTAATTTTGACAATTATTCTTAGAAGTCTCATAACGATCTACTGTTGCAATTTTCCAAAATTATTTTCTAAGATAGTGTATTTCAGTTTTTATTTAAAGAAAAATGTTGGGAGTCGAAAAAGCTCAGCTTTTTAAATCAGTTTTATTAGGAAATCAGATTTGATTATTATATACACTATTGATGACATAGTTCTGTTTGCTAATGCACAAATAGATAAAATATTTATAGAACTAATTCAGAAGGATAATTAAGTATAGCATAGGAAATTAGATTTATTTTTAGTATAGGAAATTAGATTTATTTTAATTTATAATTATTTATAGAACAAGGTAAAAATGTATGTATTTATTATCATCTTCAAAATTTTCGAAAAACTTTTAACCATTTATTTATTAACAACCTTTTAAGAACTTTGAAGAAAATATAAAATACAAACTGTGTACTTAATTATAAAAGTAATTTTTCCTCAGTCAAACACAGTAATAAATTAAGGAAGAATTGTACCGCAGGAGAGCAAAAAATTTGGTTCAAATTATTTAATAACCAAATATAGGAAAAGAAATAACACAGAAACACATAAAAATATATATGAAGCAAAAAAGAGAAAAGAAATTACCATAAAAATTAATATCAAATGTTTATGTTAATTCATTACGGACTCTTCAGTTTTAAAAATACAACTTTCATGATATTAATGTATTTATCCTACTCAGAGTTTGTATGTTTGCCCTAAATAGAGTGAAGAAAGATTTCGTACGAATTGTACTTGATAGCTATTCCAGAATATGCAAGTTTTATAAAATCTTGACAATTTTATTACATTTTTAACTGATTTCGAAAAAAAGGAGATTTTCAATTCGTCGGATTTTTTTTGTGTATGTTCAGCGATAATTATTTACTAAATGGTCCGATTTCGATAATTATTTTTTTATTAGAAAGGGGTGCTTTAAGGGTGGTCCCATATAAATACTGTGGCAATCTGATGATGAAATTCGGAAATAAATTATGGACCTTCTTAACGGATGGTAGTAAAGTAAACGTGATTCAAGATATATCCTACTGGTAGTTGTTAAATTGCAAAATAACTACACCACCGACCAGCTCAGAGACTGATAGTGCGTTAGAGAGACTGATAGTGAAGAACGGAACTATTCAACGGTTAGTAGCTAACAACTAGCGGCTACTACTATCGCTTCGCTTCTATGAATTATTAATTACTTTAACAAAGAGGCAATTATCTATATACCAGCTTTGATAATTGTACAATATATGACTTTAAATAATTAATATATTGAATTATTTTCTGTACAATATTATGGGACAGAAAATAATTCAATATATGATATAGTGTGATTGTTAATACTAATAGTCACTGAAAAGTCTAAAATAATATTAATTTTTTAAAATGCCGACTTCAAAAAATTTTAAAAAATAATTCACTTAAAATATGTCTCATTCTTCATAAATAACAAAGTTACTTATTTTTAAAGTCGGTGCCAGTACTGCCGATCAACTTAAATAAATGCAGAATTTTATAATACAAATTGGCTCTTTATGCAACGATTTCGTATTATGACTGTATTACAAATTCAAGTTTTGAATTTACATTACAAACTTGCCTAAGTTTGTCGACAGCATTGGTACTGACTTTAAAAATAAGTAACATAGTTATTTATTGGGAATAAGTTAGTACGTATTTCGAGTTATTTATTTTTTTACTTTTCAGTACCTACCTTTTTGTAGTTGGTTTATTAAAAAAATATTGTACCAAATTAAAACATGTACGTATAATTTTTTTCAACGTAAATATTGGACACAAATAAATAGAACTACGTAATGTAGTATTATTTCTACTTTCTTTAATTTCCTTACCACGACCTAGGTTTCGTTGTATTACATCTTCAGGTGGAATATTAGCAAAGATCTTTGAATCTTTGCTAATATCCCACCTGAAGATGTTGTAATACAACGTAACCTAGGTCGTGGTAAAGAAATTAAAGAAAGTAGAAATAATACTACATCACGTAGTTTCATTTATTTGTGAATAATGAATTTCTACAAAATTAACGCCAAATATATTCAATACAGTAAATATTGGAAACAGAAACGAATTTGAACGTGAATCAGAAACATACTAATATTTTTTTAAATAAAAATTCTCTGCATTGTCCTTATTCTATACACGGTAAACTAGGCAAAAACCTGCAAGCCATAAATTCGATAAAGGAAAAGCGAGAATCATGAATAAATATTTATTCACATGGAGAAAAAAAACCCAAGATAGAGTGTAGGAAAAGTTTCAAAAATCCTTGGTATGCAGATCGCAGCCACAAAATAACACATAAATTGAGTGCTGCATATGCTACATGCCACAAAGCAGTATTCAAATGGAATGTGCTAGACCGAAACTATGCAATATGTGCAGAGATCAAAAGCAGTGTATTGTACTGCGTGGATTAAATAATACAGAAAGATGAAAAACATTGTTTTCATCTACAGATAATTATTTCTTATTTTATGCTTTGACCTTCCAGAAAATGGCAGGTTGCGCTCAACCACAACAAGGAAGAAGAAGGCTTCCCTAAAACTATTTAACAAGTGTTCATTGCATCAAATATTATAAATAAATAGAAATGATTACGTAGATTATCAAGCAGGTCTTGATTGTTGTTGACCATGAGTAGATTGATTAAAAACCAAATTGACTTAAAAAATTAATGGTTTATACGTGTATTATTTATTGCAATTATTTATGTTAAATACACATGGAATATAAACAAAATTAAACTAAATATTTTCATATTACGTCCAGTGTATACCTAGTCAAAAAACATCGACAACGCGAAACATAAACAATATTCATTATTATTAAGAACGATTGCTCACAAATGTGGATACAAAATACGATTAAAATATAAAAAAATATACGTGTTTTCCAGCGCAGCCTTCAGAATTCCAGCGCAGCCGTCCAGATTGTACCTATAAGATTGTACATATGTGTGTATGAAGACATAGTCAGAGCAACGACGTGATATTCCGCATCCAGGGACGGGATATTGGGTGGAAACATTTGATTGGGATCTCGTAGTCGACGGCAGCGGTCCGTTGTAATCGCTCGCTCTACTACGGGCGGTGTCGAGCAGCATTTAGTGGTAGCCGTTGTTAGGAAGGAAATAATGAGCAAAAGTTTAATTTACTCAAATAAGTGATGAAAAATCCTAAAAAACATTTATCCTGTTGACTCTCGTGCATTAGTTCATTATATATTAGATAAAAGCGTGTGCAGGGTAAATACTTAATGATTATCAATTGAAGTGGTAAATGATAAAAGCTCTAAGTTGAAATAAGTGGAAATGGTGGTTAAAAAGGGATATTTAACAAATGTATTTGAAAGACATTGTACATTGAACTAAGACTAACAACTAATTCAAGTAATTAAAACTAATAAAATAAAAATTTTAAAAGTCCCATACAATTAAGTTTCTTGTTTTGAAAATACGTTTTACCATTTAAATAATTTTAAAGAAATAAATTCAGTACATATATTAATTACGACGGATTTCTAGGCAAATATATTTTTTATTCTATGAAAATAATAATTCTCTGAAGTCTTTGAATGATTATTTTTGATTTTATAGGTCTAAATGTATGGTAATTTTTTATCAAAATTACCTAGAAATGTGTATGTAATTTTTAAAAGCATGCCTTATCCTTTATCTTTTATACTATATTCTGTTCCTTCCTATCCAGGTATTTATATTAATGGCATATAAATAATAATTAGAATCTACACTGTCAGTATCCTATTTTACATATTCTCTTTGAAGCGCTTTCTACTTTCACACATGCTCTTCAATCAAGCTCTACTTTTTGAGCAGTCATTACAACTTAGGGTGATTAACGTGATAAAGCGTTCATGGAGAACGAATTTATTTTTAAAATAAGAACTATGAATCAAATAAACTAATATAAACCTAACAATTTACTGAAAGGTAGAGGTAAAATATTTAAATGAATCAAGCAGTAGGTAATAAAAAAACTATAAATTTTAAGCAGTTATCTTTCACTACAGAGACGTTCGCATTATTCTATGAAAGAAAATATTGGAAATATGAAACCGTTTTTCTTTTCAACGCAAATTACACTTCCTTAGACAAATATAAATTAGTCCAATTTAAAAGAATAATTTCATTAACCGTAAAACCAAAGTTGTCTTGCGTTTAATTATTGAAGTGTTACGAGAATCGATTTGCATAGAATTTTTAGAGTTAATTTTTGTCTGTTTTTTCATATATTTCTTTGATTATCTAATTTTTATTTTATTTATTAATACCATTTAACCTTAAAGTCGTTTTCAATTTTAAAAGTTTTAGTCAATAACTCAGCAATACATATAATACATATAGTTACACAGCACCAAAATAATTTTGTTCATTTGTTACTTTATTACCGAATTACATCAACAGTAAAAAATGTGTTTGACAAAAGTTTTATTATTTATTAACTCTATAATTATGGTATTATAAAGGTACATTACCTAGTTACTGCATCACCGTTCCAATCTGAATTATTGGTTAATTTATCCTTCACTCGAACCCTCTCGCAGCTATTTTCAGACAAAAATAATGAGAAGAATACCGTATCTCAACTTCAAAAACTTATTTGGGTCTGTAGAATTTTTTAAAATATTTGACATAAAAAGGCATCAATTTCGTTGTTCACTCACTCACGGGTGTATTACCAAAACCTATATGTCACTTTTATAAGAACTACAAACTTAAAATTTAATGAACATGCTATGTTTGTTTTCCCAGTAGTAGGGAAATTATGATATTATATGGTTTGGTTAAAAAGCGTAAAAACTGTGATTTCGATGAATGAAATTTTGGGTTTAAAAAAGTGTTCAGGGCATTCAAAGAAACCAATGCTATTTATTTTTTATACTATTGCGTTAGGTGTGTATGCTAAATAAACACCTGCTTACCATGAATGACTTCATCGAGAGAGAACCCAACTTATTAATGTTAGTGATGGTCAGCTGTGTGCTCATAGGATAATCCACATGTTATTCCATGCCATTAGTTCTTCAGTATTAGGAAGTACTAGAGTACTAGATTTATGTAAAGGTAGATAATGTAGGCGGTTAAAGTTATCCTAACATTAAAGTTTAATTATGTGTAAATTGTATACTGATAGGTTGAGTTGATGGTGATATTGTTTAGCAAGCATTATCGTATGAACATTATCGTGTTTATATATACTGCGGACACTATGTTGTTTAGTGCCAGTGCAAATCAATTTGCAAGAGAATGTAACGTAGCACCTTGGGAATAATAAAAAGGTTAGAAAAGTGGTAATTGAAATCAACTATGGATGACCCAGAAACTGAAAGCTGTTAAGAGTAATTTCAAAAATACCCATAAAGCCTTCATTCATTAGACACAATACTTTATATGAATGACATAAGGTGTAACTTTATCAGAGACATAGGCTTATAGGAATATAGATTGAATATATTTGGCGTTAATTTTGTAGAAATTCATTATTCACAATTAAATGAAACTACGTGATGTAGTATTATTTCTACTTTCTTTAAGTTCTTTACCACGACCTAGGTTTCTTTGTATTACAACATCTTGTAATACAACGAAACCTAGGTCGTGGCAAAGAACTTAAAGAAAGTAGAAATAATACTACATCACGTAGTTTCATTTAATGGCCAAATTTACGTTCCACTTTCTAGGATGGCACTTCATGGCTCTCGTCTCGCTTAATTAATTTCAAACTCAATAATATTAAGGCCCAAAAGTCAGTTATTGCAAAGGCCGTTTAAAAAGAATTTACACACCGGAGTTGCTTACCACACAGAATTGAAAAAATATTGTCTGAAAAAAACTTAAACAGATTTAATTTATAATGTGACCAACTATTGTTTGAAATCGAATATTATGAAGAGCTCGATAAAGAAAAACAAAAGGACAGGTTACAATCTTAACAAAATATTAGCATTCTGGGACCTGTGCCATTAATTATATTTAAGGAAACTCCGTGAAAACCGTTATTGTAAAAAGGACCATATTTCTATTTAAAAAGTTAGGCACATAAAGTAGTGAGATAAAAGCAGTCAAATCCTTGCAGAGCTTTATTACAGAACTACATACAAATGGGTCAGAGATGTGCGTATAAGTTTTTTGAATATTATATTTATTTTCTTCTTGAATTTGACAGCGAAAAATTATCATCTCTCCATCGTTTTGTCATGTGATAATATCTATAAAGCGAATAGAACCCTCTTTGCTTTGGGGCTGTTAAGGCAAAGACTATCTAGAAACCGCCCACCTTGACCTAGATCAATACTGAGGTAGATATAATATTCAATAAATCTAGACGCAGAGCTCAATCTTATTCATCTACCCTCCAGTGGCAAATCACACTGCTCTGGTTTTGTCAATATTGTATTGCTAACTTTTTAAAAAAATCTGTTCTTTCATATAAATTTTGGATGTTTAGCTTTTTTAACATATAGTTTTATTGTGTTTTATGCTAGTGTTCAACTGCAATAAATATTTATCTGAAAGTATATAAAACGGTATGAATATAAAGCCATGTGAAATAATAGAGAGATGTACTTTCTAAACGGTAATTGAGGTCTCCACATAGACATGTAAAAATATAATAAAATAATAAAAAAATAATATAAATATAAATGGAGATCAAAAAGAATAAAAAATAAAATAGAAAAATTTACTAATTTCAAACGAAATACAGCATATCAAGGTGTTATATAAATCATATGTTTCGATCTAGAGGAACGCTCTTGCAAATTAAAGGTAGAGGTCATATATGCACTTCGTAAACACGATTTTATTGCAATCTAAAATCCTAATGAGACTTTTTCTTTTGTCCTGCCGACAAAAAGTACTATATTTACAAAATTTATTGTTTATATATTTTTTAGATGTTTTTAAATGTGTCCGTTTTTAAAGGGCTAGGACACGAAAAATTGAGCTATACATTATGTATAGGTGCAGATAGTAGATAGATTAATTTTTTTTTCTAATTTGTAAATATAATGAAAAAGAGCAAATAAAAAAACTAAACATTTTCTTTACGACATAACTGAAATTCCTTCTCCAAAGGAAAATTGTAATCTTAGAAGCTTAACTATTTTCTCTCCTCGCTTCTTGAAAACATATTTTCTTATTTCGCCGTCCATACCTAAACGACATTTCTTCACTTACTCTTATAATATTCTGAAAATAATCCCTCTCCGATATTATCATTTTAATTTGAATATTAGGTACATGAAAAAAAAGTTATTTGATTTGATCTGGTTCAATGTATTCAGGGTATTTCTTTAAATCAAACCGATTCGTTCGTTAGTTTTATTTAGTGAGTATATATCACGTGGCCTCTTAATATTAGTTTACATAAGATATTTCATGTATCTTCACTTTTTTATCTTTACATGTTCAATTTATATTTGTAATGAGAATCTGAGGCAAATCACTATGAATGAAAATGTTTGGCCGAAAATATTCTGAAATTATTAATATATGACCTGCTATCCATTACTGACGTAGTGGGTATTAAATGGAAGTAAAAATAAATACTCTTCTTATTTAAAACATTTTATCAAATCTTTATTGAAGAAAAAAGTGGCAAGCTAGCTCAAATTTTTTTATTAAATAATCAATTTTACTAAAAAATATGATAAAATATTTTAGCATCAATATTTAATTAACACAGAAATTTCTATCGATTGCGTATTATTGTATTCACTTTGAACTATTATTATTTATGCAAAAACTACTGAATGGGCAAAACTTATAATAAACAACATCCTAATAACTGTCCAACTATTTTATATTTTTTTTTCTTTGAAATTTGGAAATTTTTTTGCAATTAGGTGCAATTTGGAACGTCAAAATGAAATATCGTATATTTAACTCGCGTATCATATGCTGTTGGTCTATTGACTAATTCACGTACGTATTCAACTTTTCTTGTGAAATTTAGATAATACGCAGTTTCAATAATACTAAAGAGATATAACAATATACTGTAGTAAATTACACTCATTGAGCAAATTTCAATAGGACTTGACTATTTACATTTTTAGCCACTTAAAACTCTTTACTTGGCCATATAACCCAAAACTTCTTATTGAACACATCTTCAATTATTTGTTTATTCATCATTATCTGAATATATACAATTGTGATATTTTTGTAACTTTACTTTAAGTAATTAATAATTAGAAATTTATGTAACTTAATTTTCCAACTCAAAGTGTTTTCAATGTATTAATACCTATACACATTCGATATATTTATTACAAAATGTTCTATCTTCAGTTACACAGAAATGAATCTTGAAAAAATACTAGCGGATATTCGTTAAGGATTTTAAGGACTATTTTACTATCTAAATTTGATAAAATAAAAGTTTCGGCTGAAATTATGATCCTTGAAGTCTTAATGAAGGTAACATTTACGAAAATGTAATCTTGAATGAAAGAAGAAACGTGTTATGTATATTTTTACATTATATTCAAATTAGATTGTCTTTTTTATTTTAAATTTAATATTTCAGTGACTTAAATTGAATAATTTTAATAGATTTTTGATTTATCGGTAAACGAGGTTTAACCAAAATTTTATACATTTTAGTTTAACTTCATTTACTGTTTTCTGGAGCAGAAATAATGGTAAATTTACAAATAATATCACTTTGTAAAAATTTTATAAAACATAATTATAATGAAATCCCGTTACATAGACCATGTAAAAAATTTCAGTATTTAGACAATAGAGATAATCTAGATATAACTATTTTTTGCCAAACATATTTATTACCCAATTGTGAACTTTATGTAAATGTCTTTCATAGAAAATAATTAAGGATTTTATTGTCCTGAACTGGAGATTTCTCAGCGTTATCATAAGTTCTACATTAAAACTAATGGTTACCCGTCTTTCAGTTAATTGATGTTCACATATAATAATTAATAATATAGTATATGAATATTGTTCTCATTTATCTTCACTTACAATTATAATTCATGTCCTATTCAGATTGTTTCATACACAGTTTATCTTAGAATCAGTACTGAAAGGCATAATTAAGCTCCGTATGCTCAGTTATTATTTACATGTAAGAGCAAAATAGATAAACAGATAAGCCAAATATTTATTTCAAATATAGTAACTGTCCAACTATTTTATAATAAAACTCAGGTCTCGCTTGAAATAAAATATCAAATCCAGTCAAGCATACAGCGGATCCACTAGAGTCAAGTGAAACATCCAATAAGTTTGCCATCCAAACTGGAGTTTGCTAAGTGGATATGACCTCACCGATACTCTTTCAATACTGTGGTGACGCTGTTACACGGAAAGCTTTTAAGAATAGGCGCGGCGCCCATTTCAGTGAACAACATCACTCGCTGGACCCGATAACAGAGCTCTGACAGTGATGTTTGCAGCGCTATTACTTACGGTAATGACACTGGAACCACTGACGTCCTGAACATCAAGAAAAAACGTCAAAGCCAACCTGTATTCATCTCGACTATAACCGACTTGAGCAAGTCCAGATTTTCAAGTAACTTATATCGCTGGTGACTTAAATTGCTTCCTGTGTCAACATATATATCCAAATGAGACAGGTATCCAACGCGTTTGCCTCGCTCAAATAGTGTCTGTAGAGAAAAAAATAAAATCACTACTCCTAATAACGTTCGCCTCTTTCTTACCCTTATCTTACCATTTTTTCTCTACGGCTCAAAAACCTGAACCCGCCTTAAATCAGATCTCAATAAACTTGAAGTCTTTCAAATGCAATGTCTCCGGTAAATTTTAAGAGAGTCTCAATCTGCCACCGTACTACAAACGATGAATAATATCCGATATCGTTGTGAGAATCAACCGAACATTAAAAATCAAAACTTGTGTCACAAGTATTATAACCTACTTGTGACAAAAGTTTTGATTTTTAATGTTCGAACCGAACCCGAACATTAAAAATCAAAACTTGTGTCACAAGTATTAGTACCTTAAATATCTATATAACATAATAAAGTTCACTGATATATGCGTATTATTTTGAAGTAGTTACAATACATAAAATCTTTTATTTTCCCTTGCTCACAAAATCGACTCAATGCATACAAGTAAAACAAATAATTTAATAGCAAATATTCCGTAACTGTATCACAGGGAGACATAAATAATAATATGATAATATATTTAAAAATGCTAAGTATTTTTAATAGTTACTACGTTTTAAATATTTATATACAATATAACTAACTAATGTATAAATTGAAAGAATATAAATTAATTTCCTTATTATAGTTATGACCTATTTCCGAATAGTGCATAATATACGCAGCTAGTTATTAAATTTATACCTTCTTATAAGACCAAAACAATTTGTTACTTTATAATGGACTATACAAATATATTCTATTGCTGGTTTATGTGAAAACTTCAACTTTTGTTCCAGAGTAACCATGAAAATTAATATTTCAAATAACAAGTTATTTTGAATTAACATATAATTTTTATTTAAACTTTAATTTATCGATTACATTTACGAAAAGCATGAACTACAGCGGTGTCTCATAAATTGCTTACTTTTGTTAAAATAGCCTAGTCTACGAATATAAAATAACAAAATTTATATATATATATATATATATATATATATACATATACATATATATATATATATATATATATATATATATATATATATATATATACATACTTATATGTATATATATATATATATATATATATATATATATATATATATATATATATATAAAGCTTTTCAAGCCAAGAAAGCAAGAATGGATGAGAAACAACTTTAATTTTTATTTACATTCTCTTTCTAGCTTTATAAATCATATTCAAAGAAAAACTCTATAATTTAATTTTTGTGACCAGTAATGTATTTTATGGAAATTGATCGTCCTTGTGTCGAAGTGAATATATTCTGTAATGTGTGCCGCCTTCTTAATCTCAAAGTTTGCCTAAAGTTCAACTTAAGAAGTGAAAGTTATCACTAGAAAATAAAAGGCAAATCTAATTAAAAGTACAAAAGTATTTATAAAAAATAATTTAATAAATACATTATAAAATAATAATTAACATCAGTCACAGTATTTAACAAAAAGTGGTGGATATCCTCTACTCGTCTGTCCTAAAAAATTGTTTTTTTATTAAACTTACAAAAACATTCAAGTAAAAAGGGGATACAAGATTGATTTTGTCATTAGTCCGTGTAATGTGGGGATAAATATATTTGTAATACAAACAAATTCAGTAAACAATAAAAAAAACCTATGAAACATAAATAGAACTTTGATTAAGAGAGTTTCGTACACATTTCGCCACTTATCAATATTTAAGCGTACACAGTATTGCTGTTAAACTATTTACAAAAATTAATTTTCCACAACGTAAATATTTTTCAAGATATTAAATACTATGTCTTTCACAGGCATTTCCAAACTATAATACTTATAAAATACGAAGAACATAACCCAGTAGGGAAAATGGCTCTTTAAGTAATAATAATATTTTTAGGGTACCGTAATTTAAAAGAAAAAGCGGAACTAAAACGAAACTTCCAAATTTTTACATCACGTGGTATTTGAGAAACTTTGAAATATTTTATGAAAGGCGTTAGATACCTGCCAAAATTTTTATGCAATTTTAGCAACTAACTATTACCTTTCATAAAAAATTGACAGGCGTTCATTTAAAATCGACTGAGCTACTTTTCCAAATATTTGGGGCATGAAGGATTTAATGAGGCCAAAAAGTAAAAATGGTCAATTATTTCCATATGAATTTGGAGAGGATTAGTTAGTTCAATTTGTGATTTCAAGTGGTAGGTTAATGTACACTTAACTCTTTTAGATATTTCACCTAAACATCGGAATAGAGCCGGAACTGCAGGTGCACAGGTGTACTCAATGTAAATGTGTTTTTCCACCACTAGCCAATAGCCGTCGGAACACCCGTTTGCTCCCGTTTTTATTTTTAAGCCTTTTCATGCACTTTGATGCGATATTCAGAATTTTATCTCTATTGATTGTTTTTAAAAATCTTACAGAAATTTTAACACATTCCTATATATAACGTTCATTTTGTCTGCTGCCAAGCGATGTAATATTAAGAAGAAAATTAACTATATGTGGAGATGCTTCCTTACATGGAAATGTTGAAAAACCCATTTTGGTCTATATTTGGATCGAAAGGATTAATCGAAATCATGAAAAAATTAATTGTTTCAATTATACTATTTAAATTTACTTTATTTTTTTTAACTTGATTTTTTTGAAACAACGATACGTATATTCTTCGTTTAAAACATCCGCTTCTTATTTGACTGCTGGTGATACCATACCGTGACTAATAGCCCATTTTTATCTTGCACTTATGGACTTCGTGTAATGAGTAACACCATTCTACCTATTATCAGTATCAGCATTAATAGTCTGTCCCGGCGATAAGTCTACTGGTAATCTTGCGAACTTTGCTTTCTTCCGCCTAACACCGAACAACTTCGCCAAAATTCAGAAAGCCGAAGTGATTCTCCTGTTTTTAATTTGATCAATCTACTTAAACACAGACCTAAAAATGTGGCATAAGTCGGTTAATGTAATGCAATATATATATATATATATATATATATATATATATATATATATATATATATATATATATATACAGGCATAGGAGGCAAGTATTCTATGGTTTAAATTTTACGATGATCCATAGAGAACTTGCAACTGTAAACCAACGACACTGAAATCGAGTCAAAACGTAGCAACAAAATGATCCACATTTAATATTTGTCCACATAATGTTTTAAGCATATTTTTCTTCAATGAGACTAGTAGAAAGTAATGACGTACCTCGCGCGGCTTGTCTTTAATACAACCGAATACCATTTCTCCGGAAAACTCCTTGAAATCGCTGTCTTTTACAAGGCCGTGATAAAGATTGAATGGTGTTTACATTAATGTGTTAGGTATTTGATAAATTCACAGTTTCGACATAAATATTTTCCATATCCCCAATTATTAAACTCCAAAAAAGAGTTTTATATGTAAAAGTAGATCTGCAAGATATATAATGGTTTTCTTTTTTAATCATTTCCTCAGTTAAATTTTTCTCAAGTAAATGAAACTACGTGACGTAGACAACATCTTCAGGCCAATTTGTTAAGATTGACAATTTAGGTAACAATTTCGGTTAATAACGTAGGTCAATCTTTACAAATTGTCCACCTGAAGATATCGCCATGCAACGAAACCTAAGTCGTAAATAATTTAAATAAATTGTAATAAATAAGACTACATCACGTATATTCATTATTTCTTTAGTAATTAAAATAAGCATATTCAATTACTTCTTTAAAAACTAAAATAAATGAAGAGTGCTACGCTGTTTTTTGAAACGCTAGCTTGTCATCCTAAAGACTAGGCTTACGTCGCTCCGCTGTTTGTCTTTTTATTTCATGTTGATATGAAGTGAACGAAACACCATAGTAAGGTATATTTTTTTGTTTTCAATTATTTCCGGAATCTTACTTTGGCACTGAAATATAAACTTGTCTCTTAATTAAGAATAAAAATACACAGAAGTATTTAACTCGGAGTAAGAGAAATTTTATTTGTGGATTTATTTTTTCGAATTGAGATCTAAATAAATTAGTCGGTATTGCAGCGGATAATCCATTGGCTTTTCTAGAAGTAGATATAAATGGCGACTCGTAAAATTCGTTGTTTATTTTTTTTATTAGTCTACTTATTATAAGATTAATAATATTGCAAGTATACATCATTTACATGATATATATTTCATAGGAAATAGATAACATTTTTAAAGCATTTTCCAGTGACATGTGAATCCTTCCCATGAAGATTTTTTTAAAAATAGAGAAGATAATGAAAATTCAAAATATAGTATCGCTGCAGGAAGTATCATCGTTAAAGATAAATGGTAGTAATAATATTTTAATACTTTCTTGTCGGCCTTCCTCGATTACTATATTGTTAACAAATAAAAATTGCAATTTAAAACACCAAATCATTAGAATATGTATATGGTACAATAGAATGTACCATATACATATTCTAATGATTTGGTGTTTATAAAGTTATTAATTTTACGATATCTATGTACTTTTCAAATGTGATAATTAAAACATGTAAACCCGCTATCGGTGTTATATTTGTTGTGCAAACCACTACTTCAGAATTCTTTACAGTTCATATACGTGTGATTTCAAAAGTGATCCACAAATAGTAAACGAGGCAGTTCCTTCATTTTTATCGTGATTCTGTTATAGAAATTACAGGTTCAACCAAAATGCAAGACAGAGAGAGAGAACTACTCAAGTAGTGAGGAAGAGGAACAAAGTTATACCTAGCTGGAACTAAATTAAAAACAACGCACAATATTGCTTGAGAAATATTTGATGTAATATCTTTTACAATGCTATTTGTGATTATATTTCAACACTCGTGAATCAAGGTTTTAGAGTAGTCTGATTGTTACAGATTTTAGATCTACTCCATACGTAAATGATTTTCACATGCAGTCAGAATTTTGTAACATTTACATAATATTATATATATATGAAATGAAACGCTTGAAGATAGTCGTTGTAGACATATATTTCATAAATTTTCGAGAGTTATTTCAATCGAAAAAATAATGTTATGAAACAAACGTTACTATTATGATTGTCTGAAAATTAGCCTCTTCTATGCGCATGGCTTCTAAATTTATAAAATTACCAAGACTCACCTCTAGTCGACATCCATATTTCACTTCCAATGGTTCAATCTGTACTCGACTGCAAATCAGCCACAGCCCCAGTTGACTGTTCTTGGTAATAATTATATAATGTATTAAATTATAAAATTAAATATTATCATAAGAAAACAGGTCAAAAAATGAGAAATAAACGTTATGTACACAGCAAAAGAATCATTTTTAACATAAAGTTTAAGTTATATTTTTACTCCAGTAACAACAGTAAACTTTTTAAAACAATATGTGTTAACCGTGTATTTGGACCGTATCACTATTTAAGTTTAAGTCCTTATATTTGAAATTCTTTTTTGACAAAACAATAACATAAGTTTGCATTTTTTAAAACTTTCATTGTTGAATCGAATTAATTTTCCACTAATGCGGCACAAAAACACGTCTTCGTTTGCAAAATAAATGAGATGTCTAAAAGCGGTATCGACCTCTTTATTCAAGAAACGAAATAAACATACCTTGCGTACATCCTTGTTTACAGCATGAAGTAGTGCGCGCATTCTTACGCTCTAGCTCACACTTTGGAGAGCGAGAATAATTAATGCAAATAAGAGCCTTCACTACTTGCAGCCGTTTTTTACAGGGAACTTAAAATTAAACTTTAATTTAATATTCAATTTTCTTTAAAAACATGATAAGCGTAAAAAATAACAATGACATTTAGCAACTTAAAGGTTGCAGCTGATTGAGAGTCAAGAACCGTTTTATTTTACATTCTTCACATTATTTTCTTTCAAATGACGTTTAAGTCACCTAAGGAACTATTTAGTTCCTATTTAGTTCCTTAGGTGACTTAAACGTCATTTGAAAGAAAATAATGTGAAGAATGTAAAAAAAATGGTTCTTAGTTAAGGGATTAGTTGGAGTTAATTATAATAAATTAAGTGCAATATATTTAATTACACGAAATTGGAGCTAATTTTTGCTAGACTACCCGGAGTAATATATCACATTGTCCGATTACTAACTTAAATCATGTTTCATTAAAATAAGAGATATCTGCTGGAATCACCTATCGAATCTTGTATCATTAAGTTGAGTAGTTTCGAAAATAAAGAGATAACATTGTTTTTGCATATCTTTAGTGCAACTCTGAAGATTAATAACTAAAATTATGCAAAAAATATTTTTGAAACTGTTATAATTAGCGCTTTCAAACAACATAATGTAAACATTATAAATTATATTTAAAATAAAATTAAGTATTCAATTTGTCCTCGCTAAAACATCTAAATGAATATTTCTGATTTTACCATAAGTATTGCGATATATTGTTACTGTGGCAAATTCCAAGTTTCTAAGTCGAGCGGTTTCTGCAAAAAAACTGCTATGATAGATTTACAAACATACAGGATTGAGTGATTTTCTAAAAGTTTAAATTTTTCCTTTTAAGGTACGAAACCTTAAAAAGATCAATTTTACTTATAAGGTCATTTTTTGTACCGACCTATATTCTTCCTGCTTTAGAAGTAGTTTAGAAACGCGTTCCACGTAATCGTTGTGTTTTCTCAGACATATTTTTTAATGAAACGAAAACAGTACATTTCAAAAATACTAATGTACATTTCCAAAATATTTTCAAAACACTGATTCAAAAAGTCATAATATAATACTTGAAATAGAGATTTGCAATGTAAAGAAACATATTTCAAACCCTCATCTACTTTATGTAACGAATATCAGGCAAGAAAAAAAGTTTAAGCTTAACAGTAAATATAAAGGAACAAAAAATAAAGAACTTCGTGAGAGTATACAAGGTATACAATTTCGATAGGAGACTTTAATGGCAAATGGCTATGAAAATACCAATAAAATCCAAATAAATCCACATTACTGATGATTCTGCAGCATTTTGTGCAGAAAGTTGGACAGGCGGTGGCAAAATAGATGCTTTCTTGTTTCATGATAGCTAATTATTAAAGGCCTTTTTTTAAATAAATGTGAAATAAGAGACAAAAGGAAATATTTTTGTGAGCAATAAATAATGTAAAATATCTTTTATTTGTGTACAATTTGAACATTGCTAATAATTTACTTCGACGATAAGTAATATTTATTTATTTATAAATACTCCAGTTAAAAGAGAATAAGAGAAATGCTCAGGATTTATTAAAGCATATGAAGACTGTGATATTTATCCATATATTTACAATATCATGAACGTTATCACGCTAGTCTCTCACCTTTCCAAAAAAAATTATTTTACTTGAACTATATCCACTTTTTAACCCATTATCTAATAGATGTAAATGTAAATATATTTTCAATAAAATATTTTCAGAATAAAAATTTTCTTCCAAAATGACATTGACACTTGACATTTCCCCCTAGTCGATAAGATTTTTGCGATATTTAGCAATTTATTTTTTTTACGTCGCTTCCTCACACAAGTGTCTGTCTACTATATACAAACGTACGTGCATTGACTTATTTCGATATGTAGAAAATGTTATTATCCTTAATTCGCAACTTCATGAATTTATTTATATATGAATCCCTGATAAATGCATAAAATATTCGTTGCTTGTCTCGCTTCAATATACAAATCGATATGGCACGAGTAACATAATTATTAATTTAGTGTAAACTAAAATTGAGGTATATTTGATCGTAGCAATGGAAACAATTAATTAATTTTTGATGCACCGTATCGATGAAATTTTTTGGAAATAAAAGAATCTATTGCCTTGATTAGGTAGCTGCAGAGTTTAAAAAAAATATGTTCCAGGATAAAAGGAACTCGGTATTTATCTTTGTGTATGCATGCAAAATTTAAAGAGTATCGGTTACGCAATCAAGACATGAAAGCGAGAAAACTAAGTAATTTTTTACTTAGTGTACGTATACGTATTAGTAAGTTATTTCCAAAAATACTAATTATATATATGTATATATATATATGTATATATGTATATATATATATATATATATATATATATATATATATATATATATGATATTATCCACAATTCCATACTGAAAATAATAGTGTTTAAGATTATATTTTATTTAAAGTTTTGATGATTTTAATCTAGATGTCTCTTAGAAAATCAGCCTTGAAAGAATTCTATCATCTTTATGTAATTAACGTAGTACTATAAAATATTGGGAAAGTGTGTAAATATTATTAGAATTCGTTTTGATCTCTTGTATAGTAAAGTACTAAAATATAAACATTAAAAAATAATAAGAAAAATTCTGGACGCTCTAAATAAATTTGATTTCTTTGCCTACTAGATGTACCTAAAGAAGCAAAATTTTCAATATTGTTTTACAAATATATTTCTCTCAATATTGTGTTATGTTTAAAGGCATTCCACTTGATCTAGATAATTATGTAACTATCTAAATTAGCTATGAATGCTTCAGGGTTAAAAAACCTAGTCATTCGATTTAAATCGTACGTACGCATGTACGTACATACATATATAACACCGACTGCGATGTGTTCTGTACTTATCCATTAACTTTGCCTTTGAAAATAAGCAACCCTACTGTGATGGTCGCTCCAAAAATTCCATGCAATATTTTACATTTTGATAAGAATATTACAAATGAGAAGATATAGGTATAAAACAAGTGGTTATTATAAATCTAACGAATTATATGAAGGTAAATCTATGTACCTTTGTTGATTTTTACAGTTACTCATTCTGTATTATTTTGTACTAAAAACAAACTTAAAAACACGTAAAAACCTAACAATTTTTTTTATTCAAATTCAAACTAATTTAAAGTTGAAAAAAGTTTCTTAAATTATATTATTGGAAGTCAAAAAAATATTCGTCCTTCAACAAATATTGATCAGTTTAGTAAATTATAGAAGTAAAAGGATGTACCTAAATATGAAATACACAAACTTCTTTTTAATCGCCTATTACTTTGACAAGTTCAGCACTTTTTGAAGAAATAGCGTATTTTATATTAACGACGGCCCGAAATTCTTATCCAGTGCTGAAATCTCATCTCCGCGTTTTATAAAATATTTCTTTGTCTCGTTACGCGATAAAAATTGTATTGTTAGCGCAAGATAAAACTAAATAATATTTATCCAAAGTTTAGAAACCAGCATATAAATTATTTTTGTATGGTTTCTTATAAAGCTATGGTAGTTTACGCAAAATAACAAGTTATACTTTAATCACATTCCTCGTAACATTTCATTACTTAGCCCATTAAATTATTGCTTATTGAAGTTATTTTAACATGCTTTTATCAAAATTTATTTCAAACATTCACTTTTCGTTGAATTAAAGGTAAATATTTAAAGTATGTGAATATAAAATGATTATTATTGTTACTTCTGGAATTAAATATCACGAAGTTAACTTATTATTCAAAAGCGTAAATAGTAACTTAATAGTATTGTTTTCATGTGTATCATCCAGGTGTAAATACGAATGACTTTGTATGTGTGTATGCATGCGCGTGCGTATATGTATATATATATATATATATATATATATATATATATATAAATATATATGTACACATATATAAATATATATATATATATATACTGGAAGAAGGTTAACATAAATATTATTTGAAATATTTGCAAACAACTTGATATTGTCTTATCGCCCTCTAAAACCAAATTAAATTTATTGTGTCAAATATTTTATTAATTTTTTAAAACAGTGGAAGAACAATTAGAAAGGATTTCTTTTGTAAAGGTAATTAAAACACAATAGTATAACGTAATTCAAGATGACTTAATAATGTTCAGTACAATCTTTGAAGTGTGTTGCGACAGAGTCGTTATTGAAAATTCACTTTTTCTTATGTGGACCAATAGAATTTCAATGTTATCCTGACTGAATCAGTGTCTGTATATCTCGCATTTTGCCCATTTTGCATCAAAGTAATACAGGATAAATAATTTTAGAAAACATGTCGTAGATATGTACATACATGTAGACAAAGAGTTTTATGACGATATATGTATATATATATATATATATATATATATATATATATATATATATATGCTTACCGATGTTGACAACTATAAGTACGTCATGGAAATAGAATCGGGAAAATGAAAAAAAATGACCGCCTTTAACTGTATCAATTATGTTTAGATATCCTTGTTACTCTTGTGTTCTCAAAATATGTCCTTGTACATTCAAAATATATTTATTATTATTCCTAAGACAAATAATAATATTTAAATATTTCCAGTCTGTGCAATGTTATTCTCCCACTTTTACTAATAGCAGAAGTAGTCCACATCGCACGAGATGGCTTTTTAACGTGTCGATGTAGAATAGAATAAAACAGTCAAATTTAGAAACAACCAACGGGGAATAAATACAAATTGATTGACACAGAATGCAGTTGAGATACTTAAGTTACCTTCATTTTGAATCGTTCGTGACGAATCTACGTAGAATAGTGCCATTATATCCACTTATTGTTATTGTCTATATACATTTCAAGTAATTTAATTATATATATATATATATATATATATATATATACACACATACATATATATATATATGTATATATATATATATATATATATATATATATTGAAGACTGTTTCTTCTTTAATTTAGTTAAAATGTAACAACATAAAATATACACAACGTTTCGTTTAATTGCAATAGATGGCGCACGTGAATTTGTGTAGCTATTTCTATTCAATTTAACGTTTGTTTCACCGTATCTTGATTTTAACATCAATGGGTCATAGGTGCGAATGTACGTCTTTAAGAGTTTTTCTCATTTGAGAATTGTGGGCGCAAATCTTTATGGAAGGAAATGTCATAATAAAATAATAAAATTTGCTTTAGCGTAATAGGATTCTCGTTTTAGTGTTGTAATTTTAAATAGTCGATTATTTTAAATTATTACTGTTTCCGTCTAGGAATATATTATACATTGATTTTGACTTTACTTAACAGCATTAGTTTAGTTTTATAAATTTGGGTAGTTGGCCATGTAGATACCTAAAATAAAATATAAATATATATGTGTTAAAATAAAAAAAATATAAACCTGAAGATAAAAAAATGTTTAGAAATTGAAGCTCTTAAGAAATAAACGTTTATAGATTTTCTTTAGAAGTCAATTTTCAGTTATGTGGCAACGTATTTCGTAGCTTCGTTATAAATTTGAGGACAATCATAAAAAATGAAGCCTCATAGATCGTACTAAAGGAAAACAAAAAAAACATAATTTAAAAAGACGGCTGAATGAAAAATTGAACGGAAAAGTATAAAAAAGTTAAAACTGATTTGTAATGAAGATTATGTAATGCATGTATTAAAATAGTAAGTTATTGATGTTGTCTTAATTTTTAGCAACATTATTGGAAAAACCGTCCTAAATTAGACTGGGCTAAATTCTGAACTGTAATCTTTTGTACTCTAAACATATACTATTTCAATTAAATTTTTCTATCGATCGTATCCAATCGTGGATTCTGAGATAGAATTTCTTAGATTTAAACCTGATACAGATCGGAAAATGGACGCCCTATAAGATGAATGAGGTTATATCCTCCAAAAATGTTCTCTCACAAACTCATCATAAAAAGCTGTTTCACAAGATTATATAATAATATTGGTATTTATTAAAGCAAAGCAAAAAAAAATGATGAATAATAAATAACCTATCGACAATTTTCACAAAGGAATTTATGATTTGAAACGAAAAAATTAGCCTTCAAAAATAATTGTAATAATGGCAATAAATATTATGTGTTTACAGATCACAAGCCGGTCACGCACAAGTTCACAGCACTATATATACATATATGCTTAGAATTCAATATAGAACCTTTTGAACTTGTTAAAAAAAGAAGCAGTAGAACGAATCGGCCCGTCGTTACATACTTACCTTTATTAAAGTCCATAAAGTTCATTCACAACTTTGATAACTTTTTCGAATAGTACATCTAACCCCGCATACATAATTCATTGATATTGAATGTGAAACCTATGGCGATTTCGTCGGCAAAGTTCGTTCTTATATAAAATATACAAAAAATAAATATTTTTTTTCATATGAGTGGATACATAAAACATATATTTCTCGATATTTGGAAAGTATTTAAAGAGATATTTTTGTATACTAAATTCGTCCAAGGTTGAAGCTTTAATGAAAATACCGCATACTTTCAACTAGAAGGTAAGGAAAAAAATAAGAAATTAAAATTAAAATAACTACTGTAAAAGATCCACAGAGAAACGAGTTCTTACCACCCTATAAAGATGGACATTAATAATCTGTTTAAACTAATTTAACGTCAATATTGCAGTTATCAATAATAATTCAAATACGAAAATTATATTTTGACCTGAAACCCAGGTTTCATGTCAAAAATGTTTTTTTGTATTTAATTAATTATTTAGTAATTTAGGGAATGTGGAAAATAAGCCAGATATACATATCAGGGCATAAGTCATAGGTAATAATCAATAAAATATATACATACTGTATATTGTAATAAATAAGAAAATACATGGATCCTAAACTGTTAGCTAAGCTTATGTAAAAACGTTTCTTTTACATGATTCAAAAAAATATTTGTGAAGGATTTAATTTTCAAACTGTATTTACGTACAATATCAAATTTCAATTTTATTATACTATTGTGCACATATAAACCTGGTCGCCTGACCTGGATCTTTGGTTTATAAATTTAATATGACGTGATTATAGTATTTTAAAATGAAATAATTGGGACGAAAAGGTTTAAAATCTTAAAAATAATACTCAAACAAACAATAAACCCTTACGTTGCACATTCGTTTGCTCTACATATATGAACTGCTATATTGGAATCATTAGAAAAGGTTACTTCATGAAAATATGACGAATAAAGCATTTAATATATAATAATATTATTGAAGCAAATGATCAATTCCAGAAATTATATCATAACGATATATTCTTTAATTTTGGAAAGCCCTGAAATTAAGAGTAGATAAAAAATCAAATGATGTTTTGCAATCTTACGAAAAAAACAAATGCCAAATTGTTATTTTCATAACTACTTAATAAAGAAATTAATGTGCTATGTAATGATGAAACTTATTCCAAAAGATAACGCAGTTTTTTTTATATTCTTTTAATAATTTTGTACAATTTTAAAAATACTATGTGTTTACAGTTGGATTAACAAATAAGAATTTTTTTTTAATTGTAATGATAATAATAGATTGACTTATGTGCTTATTTACTGATACAGTATTGTGAACTTGACGTAATGAAAATTAAAATGACAAGATGAAAATGAGGTCAGTTTACATGAGCAATGTACTCTACGCGTAAGGTTAATTTAATTTTGAACTTGACTTTCGTTTTCATTTTTAACTTAAAGATCTCAAATATCGTCTAAAAACTATAAGTAAATAAATTACTTGTATAAATTTGAAAACAAAGTAATCGTGGTTATGTGACGGAGTAAAAATGTTAGATTATTCAAGCGTAAAAAGTGATAACTTTATTCAATGTAGTGATTATTAATTTATGATAAATTCTCAAAACCACTCAATGATATTGACTCAATATTACGGACTGCAGCGTATTACCAGATTTCCATATACTAGATAAAACGGGTAACCTAAAATATTATTAAGTGCGTGAAGCTTGATGAAATATAATTAAAAAAGAGAATCACAATCATCTCTACTGAAATTTTATGTAACAAATGTAAAGACTATTTCCCAATGCGCCACAATATACGTATATAAATATCAAAGTCACTCGATTAATATATGTGTCCATATATCGCATAATCTATTTCCCCGTGTTGATGTTTTGTTTTTTAATTGTCTCCAAAATATCTCTAATGAGTATAAATAGTTGAATACCGAAGACAAATAGTAAAATATTAATGAATATTTTGTCTAATATAATAACAACGCTATCATTAACCGCGTGAATTGTTAATATTTATTAATTACATGAACTGATGCACTTATTTGTATTATGCACTTATAAACGGGAATTAACTTCCGTATCTGTCCGATTATAACCAATTACTAAATTCGCAATAAAATACAAACTGAAACAGATGGTTATAAAACGTTGCATGCAATTAATCACCAACCAATTATTCTATTAATCTATGAAACTGTATGTCATGTCAACATTTATATATGTCTTCAATGTGACCACAATGAAATTGAAATAATCTTCACGCAGATTTTTGGTAACTGATAATAAAATTACTCTCGTACAAAAATCAATTAAACTATTTTTGTAGTTTAAATATTTATCTTAAAATTTGTGATTTTGAAAACAACTATGCGTTGACCAAAGCTGAAATATATAATTTATCACATCTATAGATATATGTGCATCGAAAATAAGTATTATGTTAATTTAATTTTAAAAATAAATAAACGCCCTTGAATAATCATATCGATTTATTAAACTGACAACCGACCTTCCGCATGCAGAATGGATACTGAAACATAAAACGGAACATAGAAATAAGATCAACATCATAACTGGGAAAACTCCACGGGCCTGCTAATATGCTAAACAGTTTACTTTTCCCTTTTCCGAAAAATAAACTTTAAGGTATACAAATAAAGGTTGGAAGTTAAACTAATTTAACGTAAGAAAAAAGTTTCTATAACTGCCTTATTGGCCATGCAAATAAGATTCGAAAGTTTGTCACGAAATGTTTAGAGAAAGGCATGTAAATGTTAAAGAGGAAAAAAGGGACATGTGTAGATGGAAAAACGGAAACTTATTTCCTTATTCCCTTTTACATTAACGACTTCAATTGATGTAACTTTTCCTATTTCATATTCGCAGACCGGTGCCCGTAACTAAGGGCATAATCTTATATCGGCAAAACCTTTCTTTGTCCTGCTTTGGGATACAGCATTAAGTTATGCCTCTCGATTGTTGATTCAGGCTGAAGATTGTAACGTTTTAAGACAACTTATAATCTAATGTACAAAGGAGTTTTATGAATGATGCTTCATACGTTACTTTTAATTTCTTGAATAATGCATTTAATCAGGTCTATTTTTTAACTATTTTATTATTGTGACGTTTGCGCTGATATATTTATTTCTAATTGTGTTAAGATAACAAATATAAAAGTTCACTCTTTCATTACTCAATCACATCTAATTGTGTAACAAATTCTGTAATTAGTCTGTTAGGGAAAATAGTAAAAAGGCTAATTTTAATGTCTAGATGCAGATAAATGAAATCATATTGACATTATAAACGAAAAGATTCGTTTATTAATTTTTTACGATATAACTTTTAAATTTAAATACGGTTGCACCTTGACCTATTAGTTACTAACATATGTACCATGTTACTTGAAACGTATCATTTCACTTTTTTTAAATGGAGACCCGTGGAATTTTTTTAAAATTTTACTTTATACCCATACCCCCCAACAGAATTATGCAAAGCATTATAAGGCTGTGCAAAATAATTCTACATTTCAATTTAGCTTATTTTTATTCTGTTAGCAACTAATATAACAGTTAAATATACTATTAAAATAAAGGGGATGGTAGTATATTGTTATAACACGGAATTAGCTCGTAAAGAGCATACTAATATTGATTTATAAGTTTGCTTAAAACTAATTTCCCCAATTCCTTTAATGTATGAATATAAAGACGCCTTAAAAACCTAATAATGTCACAAGAAAATTAATTATTGCTTACTTTCTATAATATGTTTATAAATCTAGATTACTAGTTAAGTAAAGTAGGTATTGCTTCAAGTAATAAATAACGACGATTTTAAAAAAAAAATGATTAAACATTTTTTCAGAATATTCTGAACATATGGTAATCCAAGCATTTTCTCTCTGTAAATTATCAATCCAAAATTTCATTTTTTTCAGTTCGTTAATTGACTGGAGTCAAATCGAATAATAACTCTAAGGCAAATATATCTATATATTATGATAATAAGAATTTAACAAATATTTATTTTATTTAAGCAAAATTAATAACAATATGATCGCATGTAATATCTATTTATTATTAAGGGAAAAAATTAGAAATAAACTATATAAAACACTGGAAACCCCTAATTTGAATGATAAACTTTCCCCAATCATCGCTTCAAAATTGCATATCTTTCTTATTTTGAAAATCGTTCAAAATGTGAATCTCTTGACGAATATAAAAAAATGCGCAAATGGATAATTAATTTTTTGAAATGTTAACATCTACTTTTTAAATAATTTAAAGACAAGGATAAGTCTGTGTAAGTACACTAATCTTAGTGTAGTTTCAGTTGCACAATCGGACTAATATGTTGGTTCTAGTGCCTTTCTATAGTCTAAGATTTTGATTGAAGATAACTTGGGAAATTTGTAAACAAAGTGTTAAAATATCCAGCAAACTTTATTATTTATGTAATATTCCGTCCGAATTTGGTTTGTTACCCAAACATTTATATGAATACAATATTTACAGCCAGAATTTACACTCATGAAAAACTACGATATATATATATATATATATTCTTTTGTGAAACGTGCTCTATCTTCACATGGACTCTACAAAACATAGCTTTTCATGCGAGCATAATGCCTTTGGGGTGATAAACTGGATAAAATATTCAAGAAGAAAGAACACTTTTTAAAAATTGGGACTAAATCAAATAAAATGATTCTACCATTACACATTTTAAGGGGGATATAATTAATTAGAGAGAGCTTTGCATTATTCTACGAAGGAAAACGTTGGAAATTTTTATTTTTAGAAATATAAATTACTTCGTATTAAACGACTGTTTAAACAAATTTTGTTTTAGTCGTAAAGAAACCCTCTTGGTCAATCGTGTAAAGTTTATAGCGAATACTTTAAGAACCAATTAGTAATCAGACAAGATGATATTATTTATAATTTATTTTGACAGAAACACACGAGATCACTAGTAAATTAATTTCAAAAAGGATAAAAGAAAAACATATCGAATTTTAATAGAAAATTCTGCTTATAAAATACGATTAAGAATGGTTTTATCTATTTTATTGTTTGTCTGACCATCTAATTTTTATTTCATATATTACTACAATTTAACCTCAAAATTACACGCAAGAAAATAATGTTTCTTTTCTTTTCATTAGTTTTTAATTCAAGATAAGACATTATACTTATCTACACACAACGCCGAAATAAAACTGTTTATTTGAAATTTTATTAGGTATTTTGATAGTATTTCTTTTGCAAAAACTTTATTAGTGTATAAAATAATCTCGGACATGTAAAATACTACACAGAAGTAATTCTCAAAAGTAATTATATCACTACATAAACGTATTAAAACGATACATTACTATATCAGCAAGTAGAAATTAAAAACAGAAATCAGTGCATAGAAAATTGTAATTATATAAAACGAAAAATAGCTAATAAATATTTATATACTTGCTTTGATAACAAAAAAACTAAGCTTATTTATACCTTTTATAAACATACCTTTATCACGAACTAAAACTCTAACAAAAACATTAGTTTTCATCAAGTGAGGCGGAACCCACTTACACAAAATGTCTTTATATTTTTTATGCATATTCATATGATATATTCAAAATGTTATAATAGAATATTTTAGAAAGCATTTAAAAAACCTTAAAACTTTAACTAATTCGTAACTGCAATTACTTCACTAAAGAGAAAAATATAGTCTTAGGAACTAAATTATTTTCTTTAGTTACTCCTCAAAAACTAATTATCCTATTCAACATTTAAAAACAAACGCAATTTATTCGCGACATTAAGAACATATTTTTATTCGAGATTTTCAACAAGAAGACCGTTAACAATTTCGAAGTTATTCTTGGAAATTAATGTGAAATTAAGATTGAGGAATAAGGTAAGGCATTTTCTTCAAAATTCTGTACCACTTGTTCAATAAATAATCGATATTTACACTAAAACCAATATCTTTATGCAAGTAACTTGTTATATCTGAAAATGGTCATTCTATTTAATATGAGTGATCATGCGACTTGATATTAAGTACTTTTTAAAACATTAGGAAAGTTAAGTAATATAAGGTCACTGGTCTCATTTACAAGATACGGGCTCAATTTAATCAGTATACTTCTTTAAATCTAATCGATTGTTAGATTAGTTTTATTTTAGTTTAGTTGAGTTTTTATCATACGGCCTCTTATTACATTAATTTACGAAACATATTTTATATATTTTGTTCCACACATTTTCAACTTATATTTGTAACGAAAATTAAAAGAAGATTACTTTGGATGAAAACATGTACGTCATACTGTAGAGAATAAGCAACGAAATCATTAATCTGCAGTCCGCTGCTGCCATAGTATGTATTACTTCCGTAGAAGCATAATTAAATTAACTCTTCTTATATTAAGACAATTTCATCAAAAATTCATTGAGGGAAAGAATATTAACCTGGGTTTTATTCAAAATATTTAGGCAATATTCAATTTTACTGATAAATAAGATAAAAAATTGTAGCATCAATATTTCATTTACATAGAAAATTCTATCAATTTTACATGATTAGGAGGAGCAATCAAATTCCTTAGCACAATTTAACAAAATTCCTTGAGTATTATATATGAATTCTGTAGCGTGCTAGGCTATAACTCAAACTAAATTATTAATATTGGTGCTAAAAGGAATGAATATCCAAAAGATATAATCAAACTATATCGTAATTTGTAATGCTGCAGTTATTTTGTAATGAAACTCATTTTTCTTAAAATATAATATCATAATTTAAATAAAATTCATACCACCGAGATCAAAAGGAAAGATAGATTTCGCTTTTAATGGTTTTGCATATATTTCGATAGTAATTCTCTGAGAGCCGAATTAAAAGCGTGGAAGAGCAGTTATACTTTAAAACGTGCGATTAAGAGTTTTGCTGAAAAGGAAGTAATTCATAGTGAAAGGAAAACTTTTTTCTTCATTCCTTCTGTTCCTGTATATTTTATGGAGATTAATAGGCTTTAATCAATTCTTAATTTTTTTAAAGTATTTTTTTAAACTTAAATGATGGCTCTGTTGGAACTCCAAACTCAACTTAAGCCACCTTCGAACATGATAAATATGAGAATTTAATTTATTATAGTTCAATTTCTACATAATTTATCTAATTTTTTCATGGACAGAAAAAAGGTTACCTCATTATTTAGATAGAGAATTTACAACATATATGTTACATAATAATTATAATATTTTGCTTGCATTTTATGAACAGTAGATTTGCAATCGTGTTATTTCTATATTCAAGTCAAATGTATAGAAATAACTTCAGGAAGAAAGTAAATATAAATTTTTTTTGCAATTTTTCCTGTAAAATTTATCAACTTAATAATGCAGTGATATGGTTTCACGTATTTTTGATTTTTTTTAAATAACGTAAATAACAAAATAAATAACATAAAAATCCTCTTTCGATCTTTGTTACTTTCAGGCTTTATTGGAATCAAATTACAAGCGAAAAAAAACTAATAACTTTCTCTCCCTTCTCACTGTATACGGACTTAGTTGTCATTTTCACTACAATGTCTGCATGATAGTTACCATTGCTTCATCCTAAGGCAATATAATCATTCACGTGTAACCCCAATGAAAAAAAATTGAATATAAGGTAAAATATTTGCCCAGTTTTTTGAAAGTTGATATATTGGTGCGATGAGCAGTCTAACAATTTTGTGTAAACGCCTCAAACACCACTTTTCTAATGAATTGATTCTCAAGCGATCTTGTAGTCTGAATTTCAATTTTCTAGGCTCCATATAGAAAGACTGGAAATACTTGGCATCTCGTCAGTAATGTAGACGAATTATAATTAACTCATATGTTAACAAAAAAAATTCCGCATGAGTGCTAAATGGCAGGAACACGTGATATAATGACACAGGAATAGAACATTAAATATTACTTTTATTGAAGTTTCGTCTGTTTATCTGTTGATCGGTTTAAATGGTTTTTTTGTTTGGGCATTAGGCAAGAACTACTCAAGGAATTCTATTGGAGTGTCATTGTTGGATTTAAGGTATTATTACGGATAATAGGTTTTGTTACATTGGTACTAAATCACTGAAAAAGAAAACACAGTAATTTGAAATTTCAAAGCAAAACACACTTATTTGAAAATATTTTTTTGTGTAGTCATTACCTATAGCGTCACGTATATCTTGTAGTTATCTCTTTAATATTTTCCAAAGGTAAATATGAGCTAAATTACGGGTCCCGTTAGTTTTTAAAAATGTTTGTAATTGAATGCGATGGATGCGATAATAAAAAAAATTCCCTTCCGTACATGGGGTACAAAAAGAATATTGTTTTTTTTTTATATTTCTCTAAACATATAATATTTAAAGAATTATATATATATATATATATATATATATATATATATATATATATACATATATGTATATATATATATATATATATATATGAATATATAAATGAAGAAAAAAGGTTATATACGAATTAAGGAATTATAAGATTAGCGAATAAGGTATTTATTTTAACCCTTTAAATAAAAAAAAATTACAGAAGGCAATCCTACCCAACTCCAAAGAATGACCGAATAGATGACTTTGGTCATCGGTACTAGTACCCTGGACCAAAGTCATCATATGATTACGAAGTAACAAAGTTATTGCCGTTGAAGCCATGAAAGTAAACATGGACGAAAAATAAATTGTCTTTGTTAAGCACATTCTGTTTCCTAACTGATATTTATATTTTATTTGCTCCGCGAAAAACTTCCTCAATTTGTTTTCCTTAGGTACCAATAATTCCTTTTACGGAAACGTGTTTCTATTTAAAATTAATGGAAAAACTATAATTTAACTTGACGAGGCTTTGTGTTGAAATTAAAATATTCAATTTGAAAAAAATATAAATCAACATATTAATATGTGAAGAGAAAACTTTTTACCCCTTTTTAAGCATATTGCGCGCACGGAGAAGTAGGATATTTGGCATAGTTAAAGTTTATATGGAGAAGGAATGCAGAAAGCTAAAGTTACAAATACATAAAAAGGTTTATTGTTTGCGTTCATACTGTCAATGTCAAACATATAATAGTCTATGGTCAAACAGTCGCACAGAGTAAAAATTGTCGCCAAAGAATTTTAAAATGTCAGATTGACTAACATAAAATTTTAAATTGCACAGATAATACAAGCTTTACGGCAAACAACACACGCTAATGATGTATTTATACACGCTCTCAAATGACGTAATAGAACCAAATTAAAAATAATTATATGGAATAATTATAGAGGTGTACTTTTTGACAAAAGGACCTGAATAAGGTTATAAATATACATATATGTATAAAAATGTATATATATATGTGTATATATATATATATATATATATATATATATATATATATATATATATATATATACCAAAAAGTGTTTTGAAGAAATAAATCGAAATCAAAGTATCATTTAATTAAAACGAGTTCATAATTTAATGGATAACAGAATAGATTCTAAGCGTTTCAAGTGGCTCTTAACAATAACTTTTCATAAGCTTTTATTAATGGAATTGAATGTTTAAATAATACGTATTTGAGAAGGTGTACTTATGGCCTTATAATATCCAGCTGAATACCTATACAGATCACTATTTCTCTTAAATATTTATAATTAACCTGAAAAAAATAACTTTACCATAATCAAGGTTATTAATGCATGTAAATATATTTAACATAATATTTTCATGCTGTGTGGGCATTTCCCGTGAGGAGCACAAACCCTTATAATATTTTCCTTTGAGAAAAGTTCTCGGCTTGCTTTCAGACACACCTTACCTGCAAAGAACTACTTAGCGATCGAACATAAAGGCTTCAGGAAAAGGTCAGGTTTGTCTTTAAATTGTCGACTCAGAAATATGTAAAGCAAACTAAACACAGGAGCTCGCTCAAATAGAGAGCTGTAAAAAGAACATTAGATTCACCTTGTGTTTTAGATTTTAGTGTCGTGACTAATACTATCAGCGTGGATGTGAAAAAATTTACGTCAAAACTGTGTTTATTATCCTTGAAGAAAAGATTGAAAATATGAAACATTTTATAGGTAAATTATATATTTATTTTATATATTAAATTAGGAACATCACGACACATTTACAACTCGATAAAAGTTTAAGTTTAGTGTGCGCTTTCATAACTGGCGTGTGTATGAAGAAGCAGAAAATGCATGCAAATAAATTATGTATGTTATCAAAGAATATGAATTTCAGTTTTGTTTACAAACATGCATTAGTCATATTTTTTACCACGTTTGAACAGCCTTACCAGAGTAAACTTAATATCTATAAGAAAAGTAGATTTTTTGGGAATGCAAAATATATTAAATTAAATTTTCCTATGAAGTTAAGAAGCATATCTTTATATTTGTTTTAGTGTTGCATTAAATATCCGTTTATAGTTTGTCACAGTTGCCGTAGATTTAAAATTAGAACAAAACAATTTGCAAATATTAATGTGGATATTTTATGAGTACAAACAAAAAAGGAACAAATATTTTTAAAACTGTTCAAGAATAAAATATTTCGGAAAATTGCAAGCGGAATGAATAATTGCGTTGTAAACACCCTCTTTATGTGATCTAAACTTTGGCTGAAATTTCAGCTTCAATAAAGTGACATAGACAATCAAAATTTTTATGGATATATAGTTTAAAGTTCTTATGAAACAATAAACTGTATAAAATATTTTTCTGAAATTAAATAATTTATTTTATGTCTTAAGGATTTGAATTGAAAAATTATGATAATTATTATCATATTTCTTTACAGTTCACAAGCTTTTGAAGACTAAAGTGTTCTTAATACTCAGTTCAAAAGGTGGTAGCTTCAAATCTTGTAATTATCAGAAAATAAAATCAGTGTTATTTTAATGTTCATGTATCTTTGTAATATTTTTTGTAGGTATTAAGTTTACTCAGAACACAAATATGATTTAACAATAATTCTCTTTGTTAACTCATTATACAAAAGGAAAAGAAAACTTCCTTCCCAAATATTTCCAAAGATAATCTGGAAACATATTTAATTAATATGGATATACTAATCTTGCCGGAAAAAGTTTAACAGCCACATATATTAACAAACCAAAGACCAAAATTTCCTCATAATCTGGAAATAAGAGCCACCTGATACTGAAACTATATTAAAATTTTAATGCGTAATATTTTTATACGATTAATGAATTACTTAATTGTGCTAAATGTAATCTAAAGACTTTATAGTTTGTACTTGTACATAAACACCAATAAATGATTTATAGACCTTTGATCTAAGTTCATCGAATTTGCAATTTCCGTAACGTAAGGATATGTTAGGCTAGTCTCTTTTTCGTCATTTCTTTCCATAGTTTCACCAGCTATTATCTGGATAGATGTCAATAAAATATATGAGTCATTAAAATATTACGAATCTTCACTAGTTGTTTGCAGGTATATGTTTAGTTACATAAAAGCAGATGTGAAACAAATTTGCGACAAAATATCGTTTCTGTGTATGGTGACTCTTATCTTTCAAATTTCGTTTTTTTGGTTTATCAGTATATGTAGCTGTCATAATTTTTCCTACGAGATTAGCATACCCATTACATATGTTTTTATTATTAATTACATATATTTTTTAGATTTTTTTTGCAAGTACTCGGGACAAAAACTTTCTTATCTCTTCTTTCCTTTTAAAAAATAAAGGAAGCAAATAAATTTATTGTTAAATCATGTGTGTATTGAGAGTTTATTCAATAACATTATACAATATTAAAATGACACATGGACATTAAGCTACTACTGACGTTATTTTTTGATAAATACATATCCATGGCTGTCACGTTTCGAAATGTATATTAAATATATTTAATTTTAAGATGCTTGTAATAAGTGAAGAAGTTTGAAAAGAAATATCATATTTTTGCAACAAAAATTCTTAAAGCATAAAATAAATTTATCAAATGTAGAAAAGTGTTTAACAAACTTTATCATTTCATAAGGTCTCCTATACTATTATGTAAATCATTCACAATGATGATTTTCTACCTCACTGTGTCAAACCTTGAAGTTTCATTCAAAGTTTAGGTCACGATAAGAGAGTGTTTATAACGCGATAATTAATTCCGCTTGGAATTTTCCGAGACCTATTATTATAGAACCGTTGTCAAAACTGTTTGTTCCTTTTTTTATTGGCACATAAAATTTCGACATTAATTTTTGTAATTTATTTTATTTTAACTTTAAATCTATGGCAACTCTCTTAAACTGAAAACCGATATTTAATATGAGACTAAATAAAAATAAGAATATATGGTTTTTAGTTTCAAAAGAAAGTTTAATTTTACATACTTGTCATATTTAAAACATATATTTTTTCATATTTATTGTGTTTACTCAAATCAGGCTCTTTCCAAACGTGATAAAAATATGACTAATGTATGTTTGTAAACAAAACTGTAATTAATGCTCTTGTTAACATTCGCATTATATTTTTAATATTGCCTACACAAAACTAGTTATGAAAATGCACAATGATTTCAAACTTTCATCGAGTCGTTTAAATGTGTCGTCATATTCTTCATTTAACAAACAAAAGTATTTTCAATACCTTCGTCAAGAAAAATAAAAACATTTTTCACCTAAAATTGTTCACAATCATGTTGATAGTTGTCAAAATTTAGGACACCTAAACTTAAATAAAATTTAATCTAATATTCTTTTCACAAATCTCTATTTGAGCGAGCTCCTGTGATTATTTTACTTTACATATTACTAAGTCTGTATTTTAAAAATAAACTTATTTTTTTCTCGGAGCCTTTATGTTCATTAAATAGTTCTTTGCAAGTGTGTCTGATCTGTCTAATTTCCCTATTATTATTTGTTTCAAAGTCTGAAAAAATCAATACAAATATTAGACCAATTCTTCTTGAAGAATTTACACACGCAATTAGTAACATAAAAAGAGAACAGGTTTTTGATGTAACTATATATACATTCGAAACAAATGCCTCAAAACCTGTAATATCCGTAGAGTGTTGGGTTGATGACAAGGCATACGGCCTTTGATGACGCGGCGCACCACGGAGACTGGGTTCGATTCCTTGTCGTTCATCGAGTGGAGCTAGACGGGTATTATGGTTGACTGTAAGAGATTGCTCTCGTAGCAATAAGTCCGCCATATCTATAAATTAAATGCGTTAAAGTAGATAAATAAATAAGTATCCGAACAGATTTGGAACAATGTGGAAGTATTTTCACCCAAAAATGTTTTGCAAACATTACAGAATTCCAGGCTTATAAAAAATGTTTTCAAGGTACCTAAATTTTCTTTTTCAAAAAATATTGAAATCTGCGAAACCTCCGAACCAAGTAGTACTTATAGTGAGAAAAAAGGCCTATAGATTACAAACAATAGACTCTTTCTAATGCATAGGGCTAATGAATTTGTTCTTCCACGGTTTCTAGCACTTATTGACCATAAACAAGAATCTAACTATGTACAAACTTCTACTATCACTCTCAACCCTTTAAGACTTTGTTTCAGAATAATTGCTTAGTAGTTTTTAAAAGACACAAAGCCAAAACCATCGATATGAACAGCGAAACTAGGTTACATCCTAAATCCTCAGCTTTCTAATGCGACAACGGTCATTGATTTGGAAATAAAAAAGAAAGTATGGTTCAGAGAAGCTATCTCTTTATTATATGCGCTATTGGTGATATAGTTTTGTTTGCTAATACACAAACAGACTTTGATAAAATGTTTATAGCAATAGTTCTTGGGGTTAAAAAAGCAAAATTTAGAGTGAACAGGAAATAAAACGAATAAATTTCTTCTTTTTTAATTTAAGGAAATATTCCATTCATGTAAATGAGCTTTTACGTGAATGGGATATTTCCTTGAGTTTTACCCCTAAAATAAGAGGACACTTGACTTTAAGGATGATTCCATATAAATACAGTGACAATCTGATGATGAAGTCGGGAAATGAGCAATGGAACTCATTAACGAATGGCAGTAAATCGGTTATGAAATGGCAGATGAAAGTTAGAAGTAGAAATACGACGAAATCAAAATGGTCGATAAAAAAGGATATTTCAGAAATGTATGTAAAACACTTTGTACATCGAACTAAAACTAACAACTAATTAAAGTAATTAAAACTTATGCTTAAAGTTTTCTTATGAAGGTAATGTCTTGTACTATTAAGTTTTCTTTCTTGAACAAATGTTAAATAAAACACCTCGATAATAGCATTGAAATACTTTTAAAGTTATAAATTTAATATATGTATTAATGACGACGGAATTCAAGACATTTATTTTTCTTATCCTATAAAAATAATGATTCCAATGAGTTTTTGAACGATTCAATTCTTATTGATTTTATAGGTTTAAATACATCGTAAATTTTTATCAAAATTAAGCAGATACGTTTTAAAATAACGTGTAAAAAGATCACTTTTTCTTCATTCTGTATTTTGAAGTCCAGATATTCATATGAAAAGCATTTGAATAATATTTAAAATAATCACTTTCAGCCAAAAACAAAACCCTGTTTTATACACGGTGTCCGGGAATAAATGTCGGACAGAGAAAGACGTAATATATAAAATATATAAAAATAGTGTGATTTTCGTTAAAATAAAATTTGAAAGATGACTTTTACAGAAAATTTAAAATAATATTGATAATTATTTGTCATTTTTTTCCTACAAACGATTGTTGCATTGTTAAGCACCGCTTGGAAGAATAAACCACGAAAGACGTAGCCACTGCGGGTCAAGGATTGGGTATATTAATAAAAGTTATGTGTAATATTTTTTTTGCACTGAATTAGAGAAAGGGCGTATTTTACATTTTATTTCAACAACAATTTATTCCTTAATTGCCAACGAATACCGTCTTTCTTTGTCCGACATTTATCCCCGGACACCGTGTATATTCTTTTGTAAAATGCTCTCTATCTTCACACATACTCTGTCATCAAATATTATATTTGAGCCATCATAATACCCTTGGGGCGATAAGGGGGATGAAATATTCGAAATCAAGGTTTTTATTTTTAAAAGAGGGACTATGAATCAAATAAAGAAATATAAACCCAATAATTTACTTACATGCAGAGACGTATAATATTAAAATTAACTAAGTAATAAGTATTATAAAAACTACACATTTGATACCGCACTACAAAGCCCTTTGAATTGTTCTTCAAAAGAAAATATTAGAAATATGTAATCATTGTCATTTTCTACGCATAATACACTTTTTAGACAAAGGTAAATTTTATCGTATTAAACAAACATTTAAATAAACTGTATTGTCTCAGTAGACAATGGAGCGAAGATTATAATAAATATTCTACTTATTTAACCAGTTGGTGACCAGAAATGAAAATATTGTTTGTAGCTTACTTTGAATGTCCACCAAGAATAGATTAATCGTAAAACCAAAGTCGTCTTGCATCAGTGAATCAAAGTACCACCGGAAATTTTATTTCGACACAAAATAAAAAATGTACAAAATTTTATGAAAGAGTATACTATTTGTGAAGAATTTTTCATATTCGTTTTTGTTTATTTATTGTATATTTGTTTGATTACCTAATGTTCATATTACATGTTAATACACATTAATCTTAGAATTATACACTAGCTGAAAATGTTTTTTTTCTGATCAAGAGTTAATAAATGAACAGTACATATGATACTCATAATTATAGAGCGCCGAAATAAAAATATTTATTCCTTACTTTATTATCGGGCTACGTGAAAAGTAAAAAAAATATGTTTGGCAAATGTTTTATTACTTATTAACTCTATAATTATGATATTATACAGGTACCATACATCGTTATTGCATCACTATGTTCCGATTTGCATCATCGGGCACTTTATTTTTTACTCGAAGACCTCTCATCCCTGAGAATGATAAAAGTCTAATTTCCTGACAAAAAACGACGAAGGGAATATTGTATTTGAAATTTGAATCACTTCTAGAAGAGCTACAAACTTAAAATTTAATCAGTATATAATTTTGAAGGAAAAAACCAAAATGTGGAAATTATTAGTTCGAAGTAAAGATATAGTAACTACGATTTTGGTAAATATTGAACAAATATGTGATACATTTAGATATTCAAGATATAGCCACATGTATTTGCTATATTCGATTCTAAATTACTAGGAAAATTATGAAATAGAAATGGTTTCGTTAAACGAAATTTTGCCTTTAAGAAAGCTTCTCAAGGCATCCAAAGACCGATGCTATTTATTTTTTATACTGTTACGATAGGTGTCTATGATAAATAAACACCTACTTACCATGAATCATTTCATCGATAGATAATCCAACTTATTAAATCTTAGTGATGGTCAGCTGTATGCTCATAGGATAATCCACATGTTAGACGACGGGACATGTTTATTCCATACCATTAGTTCTTCAGTATACGGAAGTAATAGAGTTAGATTTATGTGGAGATAGATCGAATATCACGTGGCATCTGATATAATGTATGCGGTTAAAATTATCTTAACATTAAAGTTTAATTATATGCCTGTTTGTGAATTATATTCTGATGGGCTAATTTGATGGTGATATTGCTTAGCAAGCATTATTGTATGAACATTATTATGTTTATATAGTTAGCGGGCACTATACTGTTTGGCGCCAGTGCCAATCGATTTGCAAGAAAATGTAAAATAATAACTTGGTAATAAAGGCTATTAAAAGTAAATTTAAAAATACCAATAAAGCCTACTTTCATTGGATACAATACTTTATATGAGTAATATATGCTACAACTTCATCAGTTACATAGCCTCATAGGAAGACAAACATCGGATTTGTTGTTTTCTTATATGGCAAAATTTATGTTCCACTTTCTAGGGTGGCTCCTGATGGATTCCGTTTAATTAATTTCAAACTAAATAATATTAAGGCCCAAAAGTCAGTTATTGCAAAAGAAGAACCCACTAAAAAGGACTTGTAGGCCGGTTGCTTTCCACAAGATTTAAAAAATGTCGCAACATGGCGAACGGATAATGTAACCAAGTATTATTTGAAATCGAATATGATGAAGAGCCTGATAAAAAAAACAACAATAGAGGTTAAAATCTGAATAAAATATTAGCATTCCGATACCTACGGTTTATATCTGACCTTAAAGAACCTCGACAAAATCAGGAAATTTCCGTCAAACCATTATTGTAAAAAGGCTATATTTTTATTTAAAAAGTAAGCTACAAAAAGTAATAAGATAAGAGCAGCCAAATTCTTGAGGAGTTTTAATATAGAACTACATACAAATGAGTTAATTTCACAGCAAAATATTGTTTTCTTTCCATAGTTTTTTCCTGTGATAATTTGTATAAAAGCACTTGAATCGTCTTTGTTTAATGGTCTGTTAAGGTAAAAAATATATAAAAACAACCCACCGTGACAATACTGATATATAATATTCAATAAATCTAGAGGCAAAGCTCTAACACACTTATCTGCACTTCAGTAGAAAAGCACTCCAAGAACTGCCCTGCTTTTGGCAATATTCTCTTGTTAATATCCTTAAAAAACTCTGTTCTTTTACGTAATTGGTGGTTGGTATTTTCAAAGTATTATTTGAAAAAACTGAGTATTCCACTAAAGCATTAAAAATTTAACAAATATAGATCTGAAAGTATATGAAATGATCTGAATATATATAGGCAGAAAAAATAATGTAAAGCCATATGAAATACAACAGGGAAATATTTTCTAAACGTTAATTGGTATCGCCATATAACTATGTAAATATTTTATGTATGTGTGAGGATCAAAAAGAACTAGTGCAGAGAAAAATTATACTAATTTCAAACGAAATATAGCATACTGAGTTGCTACATAAATCCCATGCTTCGATCTCGAAGAACCTACTTGCAAATTAAAGGTAGAGCTATTATTATATATTCAAATTAAAGGTAGCACTTTGTAAAAATGATTTTATCGCGATCTAATATTCTAATAAGAGTACTCCTTTTGACCTAGCAATGCACAATACCATATTTAGAAAATTTTATGTTCAGGTATTGTTTAAGATATTATAAATATATTCATTTTTAAAGGGCCATAAAACGAAATATTAAGTTATGAATAATGTACATGTAAAGGTCCATTTTTTAACTTATTTTGTCTAATTTGTAATTATAGTTAAAAATTAAAATTAAAAATATAAACAATTTTATTACGACGTAACTAAAATAACTTCCCCGAAGGAAAAATTTAATCTTAGAAGCTAAACTATTTTCTCTCTTCGCTTCTCAAAAACTAATTTTCTTGCTTCGCCGTTCATACTTAAGTGACATTTTCAGCTTACTCTTCCCGCAATATTTTGAAAAGAACCTATCCGCTTTTATCATTTTAATTTGAATATTAGCTATACTAAAATAAGAAATTAGGAAGGTAAGTTATTTGATCAGGTTCAATTTGGTCAGTATATTTCTTTAAACCAAACTGATTCGTCTGTTAGTTTTATTTAATGAATTTATATCATATAGTCTCTTAATATTATATTATATAAGAAATTTTATATGTATTAATTTCATTATCTTCACATGTTCAATTTATATTTATAATGAGAATCTGAAGTAGATTATTTTGAATGAAAATGTCTGACCTAAAATGTCCTGAAATTATAAATATATAACCCCCCATTTCTTGCTGACGTACTATGTATTCCATGGAAGCAATAGTAAATTAACTCTTCTCATATTAAAAATATTTCATAAAATCTTTATTGAAGAAAAAAGTGGCAAGCTAGGTTTATAAGAAAATATTTGTTTAATATTCAATTTCATTCAGAAATATGATAAAAATTGCTGTATCGATATTTCATTTACACAGAAAGTTCTATCTAGTGCATATTATTGTTTTGCACTATTGAAATGGTTTGACCAATTTCAATTAAATTCCCCGAAAATTTTAATTTAACAAATTTCGTAGTATGATATATATTCAATTTGAACTATTATTATTTATGTTAAAGCGACTAAATATGCAAAACTTATAATTACAAAATATCCTATTTTGTAACGCTCCAACAATTTTATAATAAAACCCATCTTTCACTTGAAATAAAATATCAAAATTTAAATTAAATTCGGACAGCACAGATCAATAGGAAGATAGATTTTGCTCTTAAGTGTTTTGCATGTGTTTAGACCATCTTTCGTAGAGAACCAAAAATCGGAGATAAATGTGACCATACCTTAAAATATACAATTAATAGCTTTGCCGAAAAGAATAAATTATGGTGGAATTTCTTCCAGCTTGGGCGACTACGTTTGCTTTTGCTATATAAACTTTACATGAACAGAAAAGAGGTCGCCTAATTTTTGACATTAATGGATTTTTCACATCGTGTTTTCACCCTAGTGTTAAAAATTGTTTGTCATAACACAAATCAATTTGAAGACAAATAATGAAAACACCGGGATGATTCTTCTGATTTCTGCTGATCTTAAAAAATAAATTTTACGTTACAAAACAGGTTTATTTATACATTCGGGATAAATGTAAAGAATAGACATTAGAACAAAGTATATTTACATCGTTTTTGAGTTTTTTTCTATATTAGCTAAATACAAGACGTGAGAATTATATCAGAAGGCACTTTCAATCTTGATTACATTCAGGTTTTTCCCGACTTTTCCGGATTCGGATTCATCACATTCACTTAAAATATACCAGAGAAAGCGTAACTACTATCTGGTTGCATTTGTACGTTACCGTTGCTACATCATAAAATTTTAATTAGTCTCTAAAAATTATTAAGGTCATATATGTCAATAAATTAATGGTCCTTAGTTGGCACCCGGTTGAGGGCGAACTCGGAACCCGTACATTGTAGTAGGTGCTGCTGGTTCACAACCTCTTTCTGCTATTTTCCTACATTTTTTCCGATAAGAAGTTGTGTGATTTTTGCTGTAAATAAATTGATTCTTTGCTTTCACAGGTCTATCTCGATTTCTTTTAACCATGTTTTCTCTTATGCATTTCACTAGAATCTATATATTCATATATCAGGTCGAATTCTCCAAAAGAAACGGGAAGGAAGCTGGGTTTCATTCATGAGGCATACGTATCCGATCCACTTTGGATGACTCTAATAAATTGGCTAATGGATACGCGTCTAGTATACAGCGGATCCATTAGAGTCAAGTGCGGATCCGCCATGAAATATGCAATTAGTTTGCCATAAAACTGGAGTTTTCCAAACGGATATAGCCTCACCGTTACTCTTTTCATATTGTGGTGATGCTGTTATGCGGAAGGCTTTTGAGAATAAGTGCAGCGTACAGTTCAGTAAACAACATCACTTGCTCTAGCAATCAGATCCATCTGATAATAGTGCCATGACCGCAATGTTTGCAGCGCTATGACTTATGGTAATGAATCTGGAACCACTGACATCTTGAACATAAACGACGGGAATAAAGTCACTACTCCTACTAACATTCGCTACTTTTGGACACTCATCTTACTAATTTTTTGATACGGCTAAAAAACCAGGACTCACCTTAAACCAGATCTCAATAAACTTAAAGTTTTTCAAATGCAATGTCTCCAGCAAATCCTGAGAGTCTCAATTTGCGACCATATCACAAAAGGCGACATCCTATATCGCTGTGAGAATCAACCGAATATTGAAATCGAAACATGTATCAAAACTTATATATTTATATAATATATTGAAGTAAACTGACATGCGTTTTATTTTGAATTATAATATGTTAAAGTAGTTAAAATACATAAAATACTTTATTTTCCCTTGCGCAAAAATCAGCTTGATGCATACAAATAAAACGAATAATTTAATAGCCAATATTTTTTAACTGCCTCGCTATGATAATAAGTCTAAAAATTCTGATCATTTTAAATAGTTAGAATTTTTTAAATATATATATATATATATATATATATATATATATATATAAGCAAATAAATGTATGGATAGAGAGATTTTAAATTAACTTCCCTATTATGGTTAGTTCCTGTCTCACAACAGAGCAGAATAAATGCAGCTTCTTATCAAATTTAAAGGTTTTTGTAAGACCAGAACTGTATGTTGCTTTATAATTGATAATGTAAACTAATATTTAATTGCTGGTTTAGTATGAAAATTTTCTTTCCGGACAGCTTTCAATCCAGACTAACTATGCAAATTATTATTTCAATTCACAAGTTACTTTGAATGAATATATAATTTTTAGTTAATATCTAATTTATCCATTGAATTTACGAAAAACGTGACCTACATTGGCGACTTTAGTCAAAGTGGGTTAGTCTAAGAACATAAAATTAAATAAATTTATAGCCTTTCAAGCCATGAAAGCAAAAATGGACGAGAAACAACTTAAACATTCGTAATTCGTACGTAAGATTAGTGTCAAAGTTAACATATTACATAAAACTATCCCGCCTTCTTAACCTTAAAGTTAGCCTAAAATTCAACTCAAAAAGTTAAAGTTATTAATAGGAAGTAAAAAGCAAAGTATAAGTACGTTATGGAAATAAAGTCTTGTATCAGTTTGAAAAAAAAGCAATTGTGGTTTTGTGACCGAAAAGAAATTTAAGATTCTCCAAACACAGAAAGTGATAACTTTTTTCCTTGCATTGAGTATATTAGATTAAGATTCCCAAAACGACTCAATGGTATCGACTCAATATTACAGACTGCAGCGTGTTACCAGATTTTTATATAGAACAGGTAACCTAAAATATTAATAAATGTGTGAAGCTTGGTGAAATATAATATAAAAAGAGAATCACATTCATCTCTATTGAAATTTTGGGTAAAAAATGTAAACTATTTCCCAATTCGCCACAATATACGTATATACTTATCAAAATCGCTCGATTAATATCTGTGTCTTTCTTTTTTAATTGTTTCCAATATCTCCACTGATTATAAAAAGTTTAATACCCAAAACAAAGATTTATTATTTACTTGAACTGATGCACTTATTTGCATTATGCACTTATAAAAGGGAATTCATTCCTGTACCTGCCAGATTTATAGTAAAATTCATTCTGTAAATTATAGTTATAAAACTTTGCATTAAATATATCAGCAACCAATTATTTTACTTCATGTGAACATGCATAAATGTGTCCATTTATCACTAACCCTAATGAAAATGAAACGATCTTCACGCGACTTTGGTAACTGATCATTCTCTCGTACAATCGATTGAGTTACTTTTGGAATTTATATAATTGTATTAAAATTTATCATGCCGAAAATAACAACGCATTGAAAAAACTTGAAGTACGTAATTTATCACATCTATAAATATATGTGTATCTAAAATAAGTTTTCTGATTTAAATTGAATTTCGAAAACCCTTTTCATTAAAAAACTAAAAGCCCTTGAATAATCGTATCGCTTTAACAAACTAACAGCCTACCTGCCGCATGCAAAATGGACACTGAGACATAAAACCGAACATAGAAATACGATAAACATCCTAACTGATAAAGCTCCACGAGCATGCTAATATGTAAAACAGTTTACTTTTCCCTTTTCCAAAAAATAAACTTTAAGGTGTACAAATAAAGGTTGGAAGTTAAACTAATTTAGCGTAAGAAAAAAGTTTCTATAACTGCCTTATTGGCCATGCAAATAAGATTCGAAAGTTAGTCACGAAATGTTTAGAGAACGGCATGTAAATGTTAAAGAGGAAAAAAGGGACATGTGCAGATGGCAAAACGGAGACTTATTTCCTTATTCCCTTTTACGTTCACGATTTCAATTCATGTAACTTTTCCTATTTCATATTGGCAAGACCGGTGCCCGTAACTAAGCGCATAATATTATATCGGCAAAACCTTTTTTTGACCTGCTTTGGGATACAACATTAAGCTATGCCTCTCGGTTGTTGATTCAGGATGAAGATAATAACGTTTTTAGTCAATTTATAACCTAATGTACAAAGAAGCTGTATGAATGATGTTTCATACGTTACTTTTAATTTATTTACCAATGAAGTTAATCAGATCTATTTTATTATTATATATCTTTAACAATTAATTTAATCAGGTCTATTTTACTATATTATTATCATATCGCTGCGCTGATATATTTATTTATAATTTTGTTAAGATAACAAATATAATAGTTCATTCATTCATTACTCAATTACGTCTAATTATGTTACAAATTCTGTGAAATTTTACGCAGGTAGTCCATTTTAAAAATAATAAAAAGACTAATTTTAATCGCTAGATACAGATAAATGAAATCATACTGTATTCACAAACGAAAAGATTCGTTTATTTATTTTTCATTACATAACTTTTAAATTTCGATACGGTTGCACCTTTAGCGATTAGTTACTAACATTTGTACCATGTCACTTGAAACGTATCATTTCGTTTCATTATTATTTATAACAAAGAAATGAAATGCCACGTTTCAAGTAACATGATATATATCCCGCGGATTTTTTAAAATTTTACTTTATAGCTATACCCGCCAACAGGATTATGCAAAGCATAATAATATTGTACAATATAATTCTATATTTCAATTTAGCTAATTTCTATCCTGTTAGCAACTAATATAACAATTAAATTTTCTATTAAAATAAACGGGATGGTAGCATGTTGTTATTATATAGAATTAGCTCGGGAAGAGCATACTTATTTTGAGTAGTTTAAGTTTGCCTAAAAATTATTTCTCTAATTCCTTAAATGTATGCAACTAATGCCGCCTTAAAAACCTGATAATTTCACAATTAATTATTGCTTAGTTTCTATAACATGACTTAAATTTGATTTATACATTATTTATCAATAACCATTATAATAAACAAAATATAACAAAAATGTAATTAGAAATATGCGAAATATTTAAACCTCACATCACATGTGTTAGCGTAATGGCAATGCTATTTTTATTTTTTAGTAGTTTGTAAATAAACGCTAAATCAGGTTAAATGTGGAAAAATAAATAAAATAAGCAAATTTTGAAACGTTAAATAAATATAGTAGTTTAAATAGCACTCGAAGGATTGAAATGAATATATAGTTTAAAAAACAACCTTTGTATTTGGAAATATAAAATATATGTGTGGATATTAACACAGTGATTTTACACAGTAAAGTAAAGTTGGAATTGTTTCAGGTAATAAATTACCACAATATTTATGAGAATGACTAAACTTTTTTCAGAATATACTGAATACAAGTTAATCCAAGCATCGGTATACTAATCATGTTCTCTCTGTAAATGTTCAATCCAAATCTTCTTTTTTTTCATTTCGTTAAATAACTGGAGTCAAATCGTATAATAACTGTAAGGCAAACATATCTATATACTATGACGATAGAATTTAACAAATATAATTTTTTTTATTTTATTTAAGTAACATTAATGACGATATGATCGCATTTGATATCTATTTACTATTAGGAAAAAAATTAAAAATAAACTATATAAAATGTTAAAAACCCCTAATTTGAATGATAAACTTTCCCCACTCATCACTTCAAAATTGCATATCTTTCTTATTCTGAAAATCATTTAAGATGTGAGTCTCTTGACGAATATAAAAAAAGTTACGCAAATGGATAATCAGTTTTTGAAATGATAACATCTATTTTTTTAAATAATTTAAAGACAAGTATATGTCTGTGTAAGTACACCAAATTTAGTGTAGTTTTGGTTCCACAATCGGATCTTTTTCACACACAATCGGTTCCCGGATCACAATCGGTTTCTATATTCTAAGGTTTTGATTGAAGTTAACTTGAGAAATATTAAAACAAAGTGTAGAAATATACTGCAAACTTCATTATGTATGTAATATTCCGTTCGATTTGCTTTGTTACCCAAATATTGATACGAATGGCATTTAAATAAATTTTTAGACCCTGATTTTACACTCATGAAAAACTATGATTTATATATTATTTTGTGAAACGTGCTCTATCTTTGCATGAATTCTACCAAGCATTGCTTTTTGTGCAAGCATAAAGCCTTTGAGGTGATAAACGGGATTAAATATTCAAGGAGAAATAGCATATTTTAAAAATTGTTACTGAATCAAATAAAGTGATACAAATTATTTAATTCAATTAAGAGACGAAAACATTATAAAATTAACCAAGTTGAAGTCATACTACCGTTACACATTTTAAGGTATCATTAATAAGAGAGAGCTTTGCATTACTCTACGAAAGAAAACATTGGAAATTTTTATTTTTAGAAATATAAATTACTTCGTAAACAAATTTTGCTTTAGTCGTAAATAAACTCTCTTGGCTAATCGTGTGAAGTTTATAGCGGATATTTTACTTCAATAACCATTCGGTAATCAGACAAGATCACATTATTTATAACTTATTTTGATTGTAAACTTAGGATAGTTTAACAGTAAAGTCGAAAAATTTTTCTCCAATTTTAACAAAGGTTTTTCTCATGTGTCTTTATCACTATGATAGAGATACACCAGATCACTAGTAGATTTATTTTAAAAGGATTAAAGAAAAACATATACGAATTTTAAGAGAAAAATCTACTTGCAAAATACAATTAAGAATGGTTTTTTCGATATTGTTTTTTATCTGATTATCTACTTTTTATTTCGTTTATTACTAATTATCAACCCTTAAATTACGCGCAAGAAAATAGTGGTTTTTTTTATTACTTTATAATTCAAGATTAAACTTTATACTTATCTACACACAACGTCGAAATAAAACAGCTCATTTGAAATTGTATTAAGTATTTTGTTAGTATTTCTATTGGAAAAACTTTACTGGTGTATATAATAATCTCGGCCGTGTAAAATACTTTACAGAAATAATTCTCAACAGTAATTTGTGTCACCACATAACCGTATTAAAACAATACATTACTATATCGACAAGACGAAATTAAAAACAGAAAATAAGCATAGAAAACGTAGAAAATTGTAATTATTTGAAAAGAAAAAGAGCTAATAAATATTTATATACATGCTATGCTTATTAAAAACGAAGCTTGTTTTTGCATTTTATAAATATGCCTTTATCGCGACCTAAAACTCTAACAAAAACATTGGTTTTCGTCGAGTAAGCGAGCCTACTTACACAAAATGTCTTATTTATCTTTTTTATTCGTTATCAAAATGTTATAAAAAAAAGTTTAGTATACATTTAAAAAAACCTTAAAACTCCCAACTATTTCGTAAATGCAATTACTTCACTAAAGAGAAAAATATAGTCTTAGAAACTAAACTATTTTCTTTAGTCACTCCTCAAAAACTAATTACACCATTGAACATTCATAAATAAACATTTCGTCACATATACTTCTCGCGACATTACGAATATATTCGTTACCTTTTGTATTCGTTATTTTGAACAACAAGACCAATAACAATTTCGAAGTTATTCTTGGAAATGAATGCTTATGCAAGTAACTCATTATATCTGAAAATATTCATTGTAGTTAATATGGGCCATCATGCGATTTGAGATAAAATATTTGTTCAATCTGAATATTAAAAAAATTAAGAAACTTAAGTGATCTTATGAGGCTCAATTTATTCAGTATTCTTCTCTAAATCTAATCGATTATTGGCTTAGTTTTATTTTAATTTAGTTGAGTTTTTATCATACGGCCTCTTCTTATTACGTTAATTTACGAAAGGTATTTTATGCCTTTTGTTCCTCACATTTTCAACTTATATTTGTACTAAAAATCTAAAGAAAATTACTTTGGATGAAAACATGTACGTCATATTTTAGAGAATAAGCGATAAAATTATTAACTGCAGTTCTCCGCTGACGTAGTATATATTACTTCCATAGAAGCAAAATTTAATTAACTCTTCTTATATTAAGACATTTTTTTTCAAATATTCATTGAGGGAAAGAATATTAACCTGGGTTTTATTCAAAATATTTAGGCAATATTCAATTTTACTGATAAATAAGATAAAAAATCGTAGCATCAATTTTTAATTTACATAGAAAATTCTATCAATTTTACATGATTAGGAGGAGCAATCAAATTCTTTAGCACAATTTAACAAAATTTCTTGAGAATTGTAATTTTATTAATTCTGTAGTGTGCCAAGTAATAACTCAAGTTAAATGATTAATATTTATATTAAAATGAACGAATATGCAAAAGATATAATCAAACTATATCTTAATTTGTAATGCTACAGTTATTTTATAATGAAACTCATTTTTCACTTAAAATATAATATCATAATTTAAATAAAATTCAGACCACCGAGATCAAAAGGAAAGATAAATTTCGCTTTTAACGGTTTTGCATATATTTCGATCTTAATTCCCTGAGAGCCGAATTAAAAGCATGGAAAAGCAGTTATACCTTAAAACGTGCGATTAAGAGTTTTGCTGAAATAAAAATAATTTCTAGTGAAAGGTATGGAAATTATATTTTATGGAGATTAATAAGCTTTAACCAATTCATAATTTTTTAAAAGTATATTTTTAAACTTAAATAATACTACAAACTCAACATGATCCAACTTCGAACATAATAAATATGAGAATTTAATATATTATAGTTAAATTTCTACATAATTTATCTAATTTTTTCATGATTTTCTACGATTACGAAGTGACAAAGTTATTGCGTTGAAGCCATGACACAAGCACATTCTGTTTACTAACTGATATTTATATTTTATTCGTTTCACGAACAACTTCCTCAATTTGTTCGTTTGAAACGTGTTTCTATTTAAAATTAATTAGAGTAACCATAATATAACTTGACGAGGCTTTGTGTCTGAGTAAACATATTCTGCGAAGGCAGCTCCCCTTCTTATTTTGGGTTAGCCTAAAAGTTAACTTGAAACCAAAATTGATTAAAAAAAATCAAATGCAAAAATATTCATTTAAAAATAGTGGAAAAAATATATAACCACATATTAATATGTGAAGAGAAAACTTTGTATCCCTTTTTATGCATATTGCACGCACGGAGAAATTTGATATATTTGGCATTGTTAAGGTTTATATGGAGAAGGAATGCAGAAAACTAAACTTACAAATACATTAAAAAGTTTATTGTTTACGTTCATACTATTTATGTCAAACACATTATAGTCTGTGGTCAAACAGTCGTACACAGTAAAAATTGTCGCCAAAGAATTTTAAAATGAAGATTGACTAACATTAAATTTAATATTTCATAGATAATACAGAATTTTACGGCAAACAACACACGCTAATGACGTATTTACACACGCTCTCAAATGACGTAATAAAACCAAATTCAAAAGAATTATATGGAATAATTATAGAGATTCTTTGACAAAAGGACCTGAATAAGGTTCAAATTTAACAATTTTATAAACTATGACCGAATTTTGAATTAGAGAACTATTTATATAGATTTTTTTGTAAGTACTCGGGACAAAAATTTCTTATCTCTTATTTCCTTTTAAAAATAAAGGAAGCAAATAAATTTATTGTTAAATCTTATGTGTATTAAGAGTATATTCGATAACATTATAAAATATTAAAATGGCACATGGATATTAAGCTACTACTGATGTTATTTTTTGATAAATACATATCCAAGGCTGTCACGTTTCGAAGTGTATATTAAAAATATTTATTTTTAAGAAGCTTGTAACATGTAAAGAAGTATGAAAAGAAATGTCACATTTTTGCAACATCAATTCTTAAAGCATAAAATAAATTTATCAAATGCAGAAATGTGTTTAATAAACTTTATCATTTCATAAGGTCTCCTATACTATTATATATATCCTTCACAATTAAGATTTTCTATCTCACCGTGTCAAGCCTCGAAGTTTCATTTAAAGTTTAGGTCACGATAAGAGAATATTTATAACGCGATAGTTAATTCCGCTTGGAATTTTCCGAGACATTATTGTAGAACCGTTTTCAAAACTGTTTGTTCCTTTTTTTATTGGCACTCATAAAATGTCGACATTCATGTTTGTAAATTATTTTATTTTAGCTTTAAATCTATGGCAACTCTCTTAAACTAAAAACCGATATTTAATATGAGACTAAATAAAAATAAGAATATGGTTTTTAGTTTCAAAAGAAAGTTTAATTTTACATATTTATCACATTTAAATTTTTTTTTTTTTAATTTATTATATTTACTCAAGTGAGGCTCTTTCCAAACTGATAAAATAAACGTGATAAAAATATAATTAATGTATGTTCGTAAACAAAACTGAAATTCATGTTCATTGTTAACATTCAAACTTTATTTTCATATTGCCTACACAAAGCTGTAAAGTAATGCAATGAATTTTCTGCTTTTTCTTACACAGACTAGTTATGAAAACGCACAATGACCCGAAACTTTCATCGAGTCATATAAATGTGTCGTCATATTCTTCATTTAACAAACAAAAGTAATATGTAATTTACGTGATAACATTTTTCGCATTTTTAATATCTTCGTCAAGAAAAATAAAAACATTTTTTATCTAAAATTGTTCACAATCATGTTAATAGTTGTCAAAATTCAGGACACTGAAACTTAAAAAAAAATTTGATCTAATATTCTTTTCACAAATCTCTATTTGAGATGCAACTATAGGTATATTCGAAACAAATGCCTCAAAACTGGCAATATCCATAGAGTATTGGGTTGATCACAAGGCATACGGCCTTTGACGACGCGGCGCACCACGGAGACTGGGTTCGATTCCTTGCCGTTCGTCGAGTGTGTCTAGACGGGTGTTATGGTTGGGTGTAAGAGATTGCTCTCGTAGCAATAAGTCCGTCATATCTATAAATTAAATGCGTTAAAGTAGATAAATAAATATACAAATAAAGATCCGAAAAGATTTGAAACAATGTGGAAATATTTTCACCCAAAAATGTTTTGCAAACATTGCAGAATATCAGTGTTATAAAAAATGTTTTCAAAGTACATAAATTTTCTTTCTCAAAAAATATTGAAATCTGCGAAACCTCCGAAGCAAGTAGTACTCATAGTGGGGAAAAGGCCTATAGATTACAAACAAATATAATCTTTCTAATGATTAGGGCTAATGAATTTGTTCTTCCACGGCTTTTAGCATTTATTGACCGTAAACAAGAATTTAACAATATACAAACTTCAACTATCACTCTCAACCCTTTACGACTTTGTGTCAGAATAATTGCTTAATTGCTTATTGGTTTTTAAAAGACACAAAGTCAAAAACATCGGGATGATCAGCGAAACTAGGTTACATCCTAACTCCTCAGCTTTCTAATGCAACAACGGTCTGGCAGTAAATCGGTTATGTTTCAAGTTATTTGCTATAGGCAGTTATTACTTTGCAAAATAATCATGCCACTTATCAGGTCAAGATCTACTGATGAATTCAGGAGATTAAGAATGGAACTCCTTAACGGGTGGTAGTAAAGTAAACATGATGCAAGATATTTGCTACTGGTGGTGTTTTCTACTGGTAGTGTTCCTTTGCAAAATAACTACTCCATCGACCAGGTCAGACTGATGATACTTTCTGAAGGTGAACAATAGAATCGGATAGACGTAAATCAACTTTGAATGAAGTTATTTGCTACTAGTAATTTTTACTTCGCAGAGTAGCTACACCTTCAACCAGATCAGGATCTGATGATGTGTTTTGGAGATGAACAAAATAACTCCTCGTGGTTAACGATATTTGCTATTGGTAGTTGTTACTTTATAAAATTTGATAATAGAACTACTCAACGGTTTGTAGCTAAACGCTAGCGGTTACTACTATCGATTTGCTTCTGCGTATTGTTGAAAACCAACTTTAGACAAATAGAAAAATATCTATATACTAGCTTTTGCCCGAGATCTTTAAACATTGTAAAATATTCTAAGGCAGAAAATAATTGAATGTTAGATATAGTGTAAAGATTACTAATATTAGTCATTGAAAATTCAAATATAAAATATTTTTTAAACAATCGACTTCAAAAAAGTAGGTGTAAAAAGTAAAAAAATAATTAACCCAAAATAGATATCTACTTATTTGCAATAAATAACTAGGTTAAGGTTCTTTTTAAAGACATAAAAAGAACAATGAGAAACATTGCTTTCATCTCCAGAAAATTCTTTCATCTTCCAGAAAATAGCAGGTTGCGCTCAACCACAACAAGGAAGAACAAGGCTTCCGTAAAACTATTTAAGAAGTGTCCATTGCATCAAATATTATAAATAAATAGAAATGATTAAGAATATTGTCAAGCATAACTTGATTGTTGTTGACCATGAATAAATTGATTTAAATACCAAATTTACTTATAAAATTACCGGTTTATACATGTATTATGTATTGCAAATATTGTAGTTAAACACACGTTATATACACAAAATTTAACAAAATATTTTTACATTACATCCAGTGTGTATACCAAGTCAAAAAACATCGACAACACATAACATAAACAAAATTCCTTGGACGTATCAAGCTAACTAATTGAATTACAACTTTATTTCGAGTGATTACTCTCAAACATGGATACGAATTACGGTTCAAATATAATCAAAACATACGTGTCTTCCATTAGTCAACACAGAATTCTAGCGCAGCTTTTCAGATTATATACTTCAACATATTTGTATATAAATATACAGTCAGAGCAACGACGTGATATTCCACATCCAACGACGGGATATTGGGTGGGAGCATTTGATTGGGATCTTGTAGTCGACGGTAGCGGTTCGTTGTAATCGCTCGTTCTACTACGGGCGGTGTCGAGCAGCATTTAATGAGAGTCGTTGTTAGGAAGGAAATAACGAGTAATGGGATGCTACGAGCAAGGTTTAGTTAATCAAATAATAATCAAAAAGTATTAAAAAAAATATTTACTCGATAAACCAGTAACGCTCGTGTATTTGTGCATTATATATTGAAATTTAAATCAAAATGGTAGATCAAAAAGCATATTTCAGAAATGTATGTACACACATGTATAACACATGTACATCGAACTAAGACGAACAACTAATTAAAGTAATTAAAACTTATACTCAACGTTTTCTTATGAAGGTAATGTCTCGTACAATTAAGTTTTGTTTCTTGAACACATTGAAATATTGAAATATTTCTAAACCTATAAATTTAATACATGTATAATGATGACGGACTTCAAGACATTTATTTTTCTTATTTTATGAAAATAATTATTTAAATGAATTTTGAACGATTTTTAATGCTTTTATAGGTCTAAATGCATCGTAAATTTTTATCAAAATTAAGCAGAGAGGTTTTAAAATAACGTGTTGAAATATCTCTTTTTCTTCATTCTGTACTTTTATATTCAGATGAATGGCAATTAAATAGTGTTTAAAATAAGCACTTTCAGCCAAAAACAAAACCCTGTTTTATCCACGGTGTCCGGGGATAAGTGTCGGACAGAGAAAGGCGTTATTCCTTGACTAAAAAGTAGTGTGATCTTGGTTAAAATAAAATTTAACTTTTTACAGAACATTTAAAATAACATACATAATTGTCATTTTTTTCCTACAAACGATACTTGCGCATTGTTCAGCACCGCTTGGGGGAATAAACCGCAAGCAGTTGCAAAGGCGTCGCCACTGCGGGTCGAGTACTGGGTGTATTAATAAAAGTTACGTGTAATATTTTTTTTGGCACTGAATTAGACAAAGGGTGTGTTTTACATTTTATTTCAACAACAATTTATGCCTTTATTGCCAACGAATAGCGTCTTTCTTTGTCCGACATCTATTCTATACTAAAAAGGACTTGTACGCCGGTTGCTTTCCACATTTAAAAAATGTCTAAAAATTTAACACAGCGAACGAATAATGTGACCAACTATTATTTGAAATCGAATATGCTGAAGACTTTCATAAAAAAAATGAACAAAAAGAGAGGTTAAAATCTTAATAAAATATTAGTATTTTGGGACCTACGGTTTATATCTGACCTTAAGAGACCTCGACAAAATCAGGGAATTTCCGTCAAACCATTATTGTAAAAAGGTCGTATTTCTATTTAAAAAGTTAGCCGCAAAAAGAAGTGAGATAAAAGCAGCCAAGTTCTTTATATTCTTTAAATTTTATATTATTTTCTTTGATTCTAGTAGTTTTATATAAAACGACTAGAATCTTCTTCGAAAATTTGATTTTGCGGATTATCGAGGCAAAAAGTATGTAAAAACTACTCACCGTGAAAATACTGATATATAATATTCAATAAATCTAGACGCACAGCTCTAATACACTTATCTGTACTTCAGTAGCGAAGCAATCGAAAAACTGCCCTGCTTTTGTCAATATACTGTTGTTAAATATCTTTAAAAATTTATGTAATTGGTGGTTAGTATTTTCAAGGCATCATTTTAAAAAAATAAGTATTTAACTAAAGCAAATTTAACAAATATAGATTTGAAAGTATATGAAATGATCTGAATATATATAGGCAAAAAAATAATGTTAAGCCATATGAAGTACAACAAAGAAGTATTTTCTAAACGTTAACTGGTATCGCCACATAACCCTGTAAATATTTTATATACTAAATTGGTAAGTGAAGATCAAAAAGAACTAGTGCAGAGAAAATTATACTAATTTCAAACGAAATATAGCATATCGAGTTGCTACATAAATCCCATGCTTCGATCCCGAAGAACCTACTTGCAAATTAAAAGTAGAGCTTATATGTGTACTTTTTAACCATGTTTTTATCACGATATAATATTCTAATAAGATTTTTCCTTTGGCCTAGCAATGCACAATACCATATTTAGAAAGTTTTATGTTTACATATTGTTTAAGATATTTTTAAATATATTCATTTTTAAATGGCCATAAAACGAAATATTAAGTTATACATAATGTACACAAATAGGTACATTTTTAAACTTATTTTGTCTAATTTGTAACTGTAGTTAAAAATCAAAATTAAAAAAGATAAACAATTTTATTACGACGTAACTAAAATTACTTCCCCTAAGGAAAAAATAGTCTTAGTAGCTAAACTATTTTCTGTCCTCACTTCTCAAAAACTAATTTTCTTACGTCGCCGTTCATATCTAAACGATATTTTCAGGTTACTCTTCCCACAATATTTTGAAAAGAACCCCTATTCGCTATCATCATTTTAATTTGAATATTAGCAATACTAAAACAAATTAGGAATATATGTGATTTGATCAGGTTTAATTTAGTCAGTGCATTTTGGAAATAAAACTTCTTTACGCACGCTTGACTTGGGGTATAAGCTGGTGAATGCGTGACGAGAGTGTTACGAAAAGTATGATCGGGCGAGGCGAACGGAAGTTGAGAGGGAGATATAAGTTAGTGAAGACAGAAAGAGAGAGAGAGTTACGTTTCGTATATTACTGTAGGCACAAGAGAGAGAGGTGCGAGCACACATTTTCTTTCTCTTTTTCTCTCATAGCCAGTTATGTTTCGTATATCTAAGACACAGTGCAAGCCTATTGTCTGTATCACACTGTAGGAACAAGAGAGAGCAGTACGCGCGAACATTTTCTTTCTCTCTTCCTCTCATAGCCAGTGCATGAATATATATATATATATATATATATATATATATATATATATATATATTTATATGCGAATCTTGCTAGCGTTACGCGAACAGTGATTTTTTATTGTTTTGTAATTTCATTTCGTTCTTGAACAGTTTTATAAATTATTATTTTCAATACATTAAATATTCTACGTTTAAAGTGAATAAAATTGTAAATTCATTTTAAAGTTCATATTTTGTGAATTTGAAGTTTTACTTCAGTCGTATGGTCTAAAGCACACAAGTTTTTTTTTTAAATGATACTTAGCTAGTTGTCAAAATCTTGTTTTTTAAATAAATGTGAAATATCAGACGAAAGGCAAGGCTTTTGTGAGCAGTAAATAATGTAAAATGTCTGTTACTTTTATAGAATATGAACAATGCCAATTATTTACTTGAAGTATAAGTTAGAAATGAAAACTTATGTATTTATAAATACCTCAGTTATAGAAGCATAAGGCAAGTGCCCAGTATTAACAAAAACATGTAAACTGTGTATATACATTTACTATGTCATGAACGTTATCACGCTAGACTCTCTCCTCCCGAAGGAATATATGTTACTTGAAGTATATCCGCTTTATAACCCAGTATCTAACACAAATATAAGTCTATTTTCAATAATACATTGTCAAAATAAGAATCTTCCTCCTAAACGACTTTTGCACGTGACTTCTCTTTAAACGAAAAGATTTTTGCAATATTTAGTAATTTATTTTGTCCGTCGCCTCCTCACATAAATGTCTGTCTACTATATACAAACGTGCATACATTGACCTTATTCGACATCTAGGAAAAAGCTTCTAATCTTGGCACGTTTTTATTCTTATTTCAAGACTGCGTGAATTTGTTAATATATTTCATATCTATATTAAATATAGTCTAGAATTCTACATTGAAAATAATAATGTTTTAAAATCATGTTTCATTTAAAGTTATTATAAATTTTAAATATTTCTTAAAAAATCAGCCTCGATAAAGCCCTGTTATCTACTCGTAATTAATGAAGTGATCTATACTATATAGAATGTAAATTAGGTGTAAATATTATTAAAATTCATTTCGATTTCTTCTATAATAAGCCAATAAATTTGAAACATAAAAATAATAAGAAAAAGTCTGGACGTTCTAAATAAATTTTACTTCTTGGCCTAGTAGACGTACCTAAACAAATCAAATTTTCAATATTATTGTACAAATATATTTTCTTTTCAATTGTGTTATATGTAAAGTTATTCCATTTATTCGAGAGTATTATATAACTACGTAAATTTATTATGAGAGCGTAAAAAATTGACTTAAACCTTATTTTACGTTATTTTAATTTACGTAAGCGTAAAACGTTAAAATCCTATTCAGTAGGTTTAAACGAGCGGTTTGGAGTAAAACATGAGAAAAATTAAATTAAAATGGTATTTAGCCGCGATTCAAATGTAAATTTAAGGTAAATTCGAAGTTTTTTTTGGGAACAAATAAGCAAAATAGTTTTTTTTTACTACTAATTTAAATTCCTCATAACTCTTATAAAATAACATGATGCGATTCAAAAATAAACGGCAAGGAAAACATTTAGTTTCTTACTTTTACCACCATTACCACATTCCACATTCGTACACATGTACGTACAAATATACATAACAGAAACTGCCATACGGTCTATACTTATCAATTAACCTTGCCAAAACAAACAACCCTGCTCTCATGATCGCCCCAGAGATTCTAAACAATATTTTCGTTGTCTGATAGAAGTATAAATGACATAGGTACACATAAAGTGGTTACTATTAAATCTGAAGAATTATATAAAATTAAATTTATCTACCTTTTTCAATACATATAGTTACTAATTGCACATTGTTTTGTATTGAAAACAAACTTTAAAACACGCAAAAAAGAATCAAACTTAAACTAATTTAACGCTGAAAAAAGTTAAGTTAAGATTTTAGTTTTTGAAAAAATATTCATATTTCGACAAATATTGATCAAAGAGTTTATTAAATTACAAAAAATGTACGTAAACATGAAATAAAAACATAAACTTGTTTTTTTATTGCCTATTACTTTCACGATATTAGCATTAATCTTGAAGAACATACCGTATTTTATAATAGTAATAGACCGAATTTCTTATCCAGTGATGAAATCATAACCCCAAAGTCTTCCAAAATATTCATTTGCCTTGTTATACGATAAAAATTTGTGTTGTTAAGGCAAGATAAAACTAAATAATATTTAGCTTAAATTTAGCAATCAGCAATTTAATTAGTTTTTGTATAGATTTGTGTGAAACATTGGTACCTTACGCTAAATAACAAGTTATACTTTAACTTGAGATAATAAATGATTACATATTGAATTTATTTTAAGATACTTTTATCAAAATGTATACCATACAGAATTTAAGTTAGACATTAAAAGTTAAATGAATTAGAATATAAAATTATATACTTGTTACTTCTAAAGTTATACATCGCGTAGATAACTTATTATGCAAAAGAGTAAATAGCAACCTAATAGTATTATTATTTTTATGTGTATATCTATGCGTGCATGTGCGTCTGCGTGAGCGCGTGTGTGCGCGTCGTATGTACATGTGCGCGTCGTGTGTACATGTGCGTGTGCGCGTGCATCTGCGCGTGAGTGCATTTGTGTGGGCTTGCGTACGCGTGTGTGAGTGTATGTGCATCTGTGCGCGTTTGTCCGCGCGTGCATAAATATACTCGAAGAACGTTAATATAACTATTGATCGAAACACTGCCTTTCTTTAGATAACAGAATCGACCAATCTTTTAGATAGTTAAAAAACAATAATTATTTAAAATATTTGCAAAGAACTAGACATTGTCTTATTGCTCTATAAAATCAATTTAAATTTAATGTGTCAAATAGTTGGTTGGTGTCTAAGACAGATGAAGAACAATTAGAAAGAATTTCTTTAATAAAGGTAAATAAATCACAATAGTATAACGTAAGTCAAGATGACTTGATAATATGCGATATATACCTTTGAAGTGTGTTACGACAAAGTTGTTATCGAAAATTAGCATTTTCTTACGTGGACCAATAAAATTTCAATGTTATCTTAAATGAATCAGTATGTATCTGTATATCTCGCACTTTACCCATTTTGCATAAAAGTAATAAACAAATAGTTTGAACTGACATAATATTAAATACGAGAACAGGGTATAACATAATAATAAATATTTATATACGAACAAAATATATGTATTTTTATTCTTAAGGGATAATATTTGAATATTTCCAGTCTGGGCTATGCAATGCTATTTTCCTACTTTTACTAGTAGCAAAGGCAGAATTTATAGATTTTCACACCGCACAAGATGGCGTTTCGACTTGTTCGTATAAAATAAAAGACAGTTAAATAAAGAAATTGAGAGACGATCTACGGGGAATAAACACAAACTAATTGGCATAGAATGAAGTTGAGATAATTAACTTTTTTCTTTACATTACCTATATACAAAGTAATTTAAGCATTGTCATATCAACATATACTTAAAAAATCGAGGATTTTTTTTAATTTAGTTAAAAAAGTAATAAAAAAAGATATGCGCCACGACAAAACTACATCTATGGTCGCATACAGGCGGCCATGTGACTGACGACATAGTTTCATTAAATTGCAATAGATGGCGCACGTGAATTTGCGTAGCGATTTCTATTCCGCTTACCGTCCCTTTGACTGTATTTCGATATTTAGTTCAATGGAACGTAGTGGCGAATGGACGTCTCTAAACATTCTTGTCATTTGAGATTTGTGGGCGCAAATATTTATGGAAGGAAATGTCATAATGAATTTGGATTTACGATCACTGGATTCTTGTTTTGGTTTCGTAATTTTAAATAGATTGTTTTAAATTATTACAGTTTCCGTCCCAGAATATATTATACATTGCCTTTGGTTTTACGTTAACGGCATACGTTTAGTTTTTTATAAATTTGGATAGTTGATTGTGTAGATAATTGTGGTAAAATGTAAATATACCTGGTTTAACTTTTTAAAGCCCGTCTTAAATCGGACTGGTTGTGGCTTTTTAACTATAATCTATAGTTCTCCAAATATATTTTATTTCCAATAATTTTTGTAACAATCGTGAATTCTGAGATAGAATATCATGGGTTTAAACCTGATACAGATCGGAAAGTGGACGCACCACAAGATAAATTATGTTATATTCTCCAAAAGTGTTCTCTCCCATACTCCATCTTATTGAATGTTGTATCATCATCAAAAGCCGTTCCAGAAGATTGAAAAAATGTGTAATAATATAGGTAATAATAAATTACCGATCCATAATCTTTGCAATGGAATTTATCATTTCAAACGAAAAAATTAACCTTCAAAAATAATTGTAATAGTAGCAATAAATAATATAGGTTTACCAGTCATAAGCCAGTCAAGCACAAGTCCATGGCACTATATATACACATATATTTAACATTCAATAAAGAGCCTTCTGAAGTTGTTAAAAAAGGAAGCAGTAGAGAAAATCGGCCACTCATTACTTACTATCCTTGATGAAAGTCAATAAAGTTCATCCACAACTTCGATAATTTTTAGAATAATACGCCTAACCCGCATACATAACTCATTGATACTGAATGTGAAGTGCAAGACGATTTTGTCAGCAAAGTTCCTTCTTATGTAACAAGTACAAACAACAAATACATTTTTAATATGAATGGTTACATAAAAGATATATTTCAAATTCAAAAAGTATTTAAAGGGCTATTTTAGTACACCAATGTCTTCTAAGGTTGAAGCTTTAATGAATATACCGCACAATATTCAGCTAGAAGGTAAGGAAAAAGATAGAATTTAAAATTAAAATAACTACTGGAAAAGCATCTATAGAGAAACGAGTTCTTACAGCCCTATAAAGATGGACATTAATAATCTGTTTAAACTAATTTAACGTCAAAATTGCAGTTATCAATAATAATTTAAATACGAGAATTATACTAAATTTTTTTTTTCTTTAATTAATTTTTTATTAAATATGAAAAATAAATCAGGTATAATATCAGAGTATAGATAATAAATAATAATAGATAAAATTTATACATCCTATATATTTTAATATATAAGAAGATACATGGATCCCTAAAGTTTTACCTCAATTCATATAGAAATGTTTATTTAACATAGTTCAAATAAAAAAATTGCCTAGTTTTTTTCATAATTTTCAAATGGTGTTTATATGCAATATTCAACATCATTTTTTTATAGTAATGTAAACATACATGTCTGTTTGCGTGTCGGTCAACTAATTCGTTGAAGATGAATTTTGGTGTATAATTGATCGAAAGGGGGGAACAGTTTTAAAAACTTCAAAATAATACTTGAACAAACAATAAACCTTAGTTGCACATTCGGTTGCTCTAAATATATGCTGTTTTATTGGAATGATTAGGAAACGTTATTTCAAGGAAATATAGCGAATAAAGCATTTAATACATATTAATATTATTGAAGTTGATGATTATTTTCTAATCATTTGAACTGCTCACTATGGGATTATAACATTTAATATAGAAATTTGTTAATATATATTTAAGAATAGAAATGAGTACAGTTTAAATAAAGTCAGAAAGCGGTGAAATTAAAAGTATAATAAAATCAAAAATCAAATCAAATCATGTTTTACAGTCTTACGGAGAAAACAAATGGTCTCTTTCTACTCGTATTTTCATAGTTACATAATCAAGAAATTAATGTGCTATGAAATGATGACAAATTCCCTCACAAATTCCCGCAAAAAATAGCATACTTTTTGATTTCTTTTAATAATTCTGTATTATTTTTAAAATTATTGTGCTTTTGCAGTTGGATTAATAAATAAGAAAACTTATGTAAATGATGAGAACAATAATAGATTGGCTTATTTGCTGTAGAGAAAATTAAAAGGACAAAAAGAGACGAGACAAAAATGAGGTCGGTTTACGTGAAAATATACATTCACATCATCTTCCATTTTCTATTGCGCAATGTACTCGTCTGCAAATAATTTGAGTTGTGTATTACAATTTACAATACTGCTTATGCGTAAGTTATTTTAATTTACTTTTCTTTTCATCTTTAGTTAAAAGGTATCTACATAAGTAAATTATGTACTCAAATGTGGTCTAGAAACTATAATTAATTAACTGACTTGTATCAGTTTGAAAACAAAGCAATTGTGGTTTTGTGACCGAAAAGAAAGTTAAGATTCTTCAAACACAAAAAGTGCAAACTTTTTTCGCTGCAGTGATTATTCATTAGATTCAGATTCTCAAAACAACTCAATGATATTAATTCAATATTACAGACTGCAGCGCGTTACCAGATTTTTATATAATACGGGTAACCTAACATATTATTAAGTATGTCAAGCTTGGTGAAATATAGTTTTAAAAGAGAATCACTTTTGTATAGTTTAAAAAGACAATCAAATTTTGTGTAACAAATGTAAAAACTATTACCCAATTGGCCACAATATACGTATATACATATCAAAGTGGCTCGGTTAACATATGTGTCCATATATCGCATAATCTACTTCCCCGTGTTGACGCTTTGTTTTTAATTGTTTCCAATATCTCTAATATGTATAAAAACTGAATACCCAAAACAAATAGTAATATATTAATGAATATTTTATCTAATATAATAACAACGCTATTATTAACTTGATCTAATTGTATTATGCACTTATAAACGTGAATTAACTCCTGTACCTGTCTGATTTACAGTAAAATTTAAATTGAGAAATAAAATTACAAAACGTTGCATTTAATATATTAGCAACCAATTTTTTATTAATCCATGAATCTGTACTTCATGTGAACATGCATAAACGTGTCCATTTATCACTAACCCCAATTAAAATGAAACGATCTTCACACAGACCTTTTATAACTGATCATACTCTCATATAAAAATCTATTAAATTACTATTAGAATTTGTATAATTATTTTCAAATTTATCATGCTGAACACCACAACGTATTGATAAAACCTGAAATATATAACTTACGACATCTATAAATATATGTATATCTAAAATTATTCTTCTGATTTTAATTTAATATCGAAAACCCTTATCATTAAAAAACTAAAAGCCCTTGAATAATCGTATCGCTTTAACAAACTAACAGCCTACCTGCCGCATGCAAAATGGACACTGAGACATAAAACCAAACATAGAAATACGATATTCATCCTAACTGTGAAAACTCCACGGGCCTGCTAATACGTAAAACAGTTTACTTTTCCCTTTTCCAAAAAATAAACTTTAAGGTGTACAAATAAAGGTCGGAAGTTAAACTAATTTAACGTAAAAAAAAGTTTCTATAACTGCCTTATTGGCCATGCAAATAAGATTCGAAAGTTAGTCACGAAATGTTTAGAGAACGGCATGTAAATGTTAAAGAGGAGAAAAGGGACATATGTAGATGGAAAAACGGAAACTTATTTCCTTATTCCCTTTTACGTTGACGATTTCAATTGATGTAACTTTTCCTATTTCATATTCGCAAGACCGGTGCCCGTAACTAAGCGGACAATCTTATATCGGCAAAACCATTCTTTGTCCTGCTTTGGGATACAACATTAAATTACACCTCTCGGTTGTTGATTCAGGATGAAAATTATAAAGTTTTTAGTCAAATAAATAATCTCATGTATAAAAGATCAGTGTGAATGATACTACATTACATTGATTACAATTCGTGAGTAAGACACGTAAATTTAATTGACTTTCACAATTTTCTCACATATTTATTTCTAATTTTTATTGAGGTAACAAACATGAAAATTTACTTATTCAATACTCAATCATGTCTTAATTATGTAACAGATTTCATGAAATTTTAGTATTGACGTAGATATAATAACATAAAAGCTAATTTTCATATCTAGTAGGGGACAAATGAAATCGTAATCACATTACAAATAAAACATTCGTTAATATATTTTGTATTATATAACTTTCAAAGTCGTCGAGATAACTAGTTGTTATTAACAGATGTACCATATTACTTGAAACGTATCATTTATTTCTTTATTATGCGGAGACCCGCGGAATTTTTTAAAAATTTTACTTTATATATCCGCCAACAGTATTATCCAAAGCATTATACTGCCCTACAAAATTATTGTTTGTTTTAATTTAGGTAATTTCTATTCTGGTAACACCTATAGAAGACTTAAAATTACCATTAAAAGAAGTGCGATTGCAGTAGATTGTCATCATAAGCTGTTATCTTGAGAACGATTTGTACTAATATGGATTTTATATATTTTGCCTAAAAATTAATTTCGCCAATTCCTTAATTGTATGCAAAAAACCGCCTTAAAAACCAAGTAATATCACAAGACAATTAATTATTTTTTTTGTTTTATATTCGTTTATAGCTTCTTTGCCTTTATGAAGGGAACATATTTTCGCAACAAAAGGTTTCATGTTGTGTTTCACTTACTAAAATGACGTAAATTATACATTAAATATGTAAAATTTTACATGAGAACAAAGCAACTAGGGAATTCTTGTGTTTATTCCATACTTTTTCGTAAGATTAATCTATAATATAACTTAAACGATACGAATCAAAACTTACATTTTTCTCCATTATGCTTTAGAGTATTACATAAAAGACAAAGTGTTCTGGACAAATTCACCTATTTCCTATTTCAAATATATACACTGCCTTCATTACCTTAAATATATTTCAAATATATACACTGCCTTCATTACCTTAAATATATTTCAAATATATACACTGCCTTCATTACCTTAAATATATTTCAAATATATACACTGCCTTCATTACCTTAAATATATTTCAAATATATACACTGCCTTCATTACCTTAAATATATTTCAAATATATACACTGCCTTCATTACCTTAAATATATTTTGATGATGCTTACTGCTTCAAACTTAATTTTTATTTTTACTGCGAGCTATTATTTTTATGAGGGGTGTGAATATCTAACTAATCCTTGACGGATGTGAGCTGTACTTTTTAATTTTTCTACTTTTTATCAGAGTCAAATAGTTCTTTTTGACCCAGTTACCCAGAAACTATCTAGCTTAATTCGAAACATAAACACATATATTTCATTAAGCATCTTTTGAAACACTAGCTCCTGAAAATTATCTTAAATCTCTCCCTATTAATTAAATGTTTTGGCGTTTTTCAAAAATATAATAATTTCTTAATCGTATAACTTATAATATTTCACACACAAGGTGATACCAAAATTTAACGAAGTGGTTATTTTTATCTTTAAGTAATATTATTCAAGGACAATATTCGGGATTTACAATTCAAATTCTATCACTTAAATTCTTACAATTAAAATTCGTTAAAATTTTTAAAAGAAAATAAAATTTAAGGAATCATACATTGATGAAATCATGATGACTAGGAAGAAATAATGTATTTTAACTCTCAAGCAGCGACCCGTAAATAGAAAATGAGAAAAGTTACATATTCAAGCGGCGAAGGGAAAAGTGACGAGTAGAGTTTCCTCTCCTATTTTTTCTTGTATATTCCTTCTTTCAATTACAAAGGTTTTTTTTTAAACTGTTCATACGAAACTTTTCAGTCGTTTTACCTGATCTGTAGTGAAATTATTAAGTTTATACTAAACCTGACTTATCATTTATTTACATACATATAAAAAACGGCTTTGCCATGTACGGTCAAGCATGTTATGTGAGGTTTAACTATTTGATATTAGGTTCAACTACTAACATTATTCTAATAAAATTGTTGTTTTGTGTATTATTTGGTGGTTAATGGTGTTAAATTAAAATTTAAAATATCGTTTAAATTTAATTAAACTGTTATTATGCGGTCTATGTCGTTTGTCTTGTTATGATAGCTTCAATTTAATTAAAATTTTGTATCAAGAGAATGTTTGAATAGAACTTCGTCTGTCCTAATCACGCATGAAAAACTAAGAGGTTCATTGACGTACATTGACATATTAAAAGTAATAATTTCTACTATATTTCTCGGAAACGTTAAAATGTTTTCTTTATATTTAATGATACACAACATTTAATTTAATGACAAAAATTGAAGTAAATACCTATTTTCATTAGTCTTTATTTAAGGTGTAGATGTGAGAGAAAATTGTGAAACGAGTCCAAATAGAGGCAGCATGCGAGCTAGTGAATATTAATGTACGAAGTATTGATCATTTGCAGGACTTCAGAGGTGTGAGCAGATTTGAACAGATGTTGCTTGCCATATCAATTTGTATATATTATCGCTTTGCTATTCGATTAAGTTTACATTTATACCCGCTTCTATCAAAATATATTTAAAAAGATAATTGTTTCGTAGTATCTTTTTTTTCGTTAATGATTGACGCTATTAATTTTTCGGTTTTATTTATTGATTGCACCGTACATTTTAGAATAACACTGTCAATAGGAAAGCAATACTGAAGAGGTTGAGATTCGCAAAAAAAATAAATTAAATTTTGCCGAATAGCGCCGTAATGTAAATATAAGGGTTATACTGAACATATATATATATATATATATATATATATATATCAATCAATCACAACAATAATATAAATTAAGTTCCGATGTCAATATTAGTCTGGCTCTAATATTTACGCTAATAACTGTTTCCACAGACCAATATCAAAAACAAAAGATATCGACTTTGATGCATATTCATATTAAACATTCTTATGCCGACATAGAGCCGGTAAAATCGCCGACGCAGCATACATGACAAGGCGGGTCAAACGAATTTGCCGTTAGGAATTTTTTGGCTAAGACGAATCATATTTGTTTTTAGTCTGTCGGCGAACTCATCGACGGGCCGTTCGTAATTTGATATCGCTGAAGCGGGGTCCGTCATTCATCGGCACGCCGGAAATTTTCAATACTAACTTTACCACCGTAGCGATTTTTCCTTCTTTGCCTTATTGCATTTATTTTTAGGTAAATTGCGCGCCCGTGCACGTGTGACGAAAATAGCATTAATTAATTGTTGGATTTACCATAATTATAACTATATTATTAAGTCTTAACTATATTGTTAAGCCAGTAGTTAGAAAAAGTTACCAAACATGTGATTTGGTTGGATATTTTTCCTTGTGAAAATTAATTTATCTTAAAATTTTAATAAAACAAGTACACTTTCATCAAATTTTTTTATACATTACAAAGGAATACAGTTATGTTTATGTATTATGTTTATGTATATATGTTTTTTAAATTTTTGTGTTATCACTTTCATTATTTGTTTATCGTTTGTTAAATAAAATTATTTAAGATTTACAGAAAAAAATTTTATGCAATAAAGTTATTTTTAATCTAAAAAAAATATAGAAAAGCGTGTTAACTGGAATCCGTCCCTATGAACTTTTCATGAACATTTCAGCCAAAGTTTACAAGTCAAGGACTACGTCCAGAAATCATTATAAGGACGTATTTAAATGGAGCGACGATATAATGATAAAAGATTTTTTTTCTCAATATGCCTATGTAACAAGACGTGTCAGGTCCAAAGCTCCATCTATCTTCCGCGCTTTTGTTCGCGTGAACTTATCTCCGAGAAAAGTACTTGAAAAATTCTATTGTGGTTATAAATATTTCATACGTTTTCTTTCCTTTTATAGCGTTCCGATATTTAATAGCTAGCGATGTAATATATCTGCGCTTTCGTCGGCAGAACTGAATACGGCGCTTCGAGTTTAGATATACTACTAGCGTGGCGCCACACTATTGGGGCTCTTTTACTTTCATTGTGCTTAAAGAAAAGTTATGGTGTAAATTATGATAATGGAAGTGACAGAGGTTACGGAGGTTCGAGTAACAAAGGTTAGGTACGTTTGCAAAGTTAGGGATAGATTTACATTCGACTATGGAGATCACGATTCCATTGACGTTCTTAGACACCATTAAAGTTTAGTAGTTCATCAATATATTTAGTGATTTATGAACGAATATTATACGTAATTTTTCTAATATTAGTCTTGCGCTTTCTTAAATGCCTTATTTAATAGACGTTTTTGTGCGTGTATATATGTATATATATATATATATATATATATATATATATATATATATATATATGTGTGTGTGTGTGTGTGTGTGTGTGTGTAAAATGAACTTTTAAATGGTTTTGAATACAATTTCTTTGGAACATAAATATTCTTTACTTATTTGAAAGAGGATAATAGTTGCTACTATTATAAAAGAAATAATTTCAATATCTAACCAGCTTTGCTGCAGACTGCCCTCATATATATTGCTCCTTATCATGTATAGTTTCAGGTCCCTAGTTCAATATTTGAAAGAAATATTTAGTTAATAACCCTTAATGTTAAATATTTTTTTATCTCTATGATAATATTGAAACTTTGATATGTCGAAACTTCACTAAGACTTATTATTTCCCATTTCCTTGGTTTTGATTGGAAAAATAATCTAAAAAGCAATTAAAACATTTTATCAATTAAACCATTCGTCAAGCTTCCGAAAATATTTCACTTATGTTTATAACTAAATCTTTAGAAAATATGGCCTCTATTACACGAATTCATTTATAAGTTGAAGCAATTGCATAATAATTTCAAAAAGAAGAAAATATATATTTTACTAAATTTTCTGTTCTTGAAAAGTGTTCGTTGGAAGGACTAATACTACTCATCATTATTTTGCCAAGATACTATTAGAGCAAGTACTAACTGGTCTGAAAATTGAGGTATGGTATGTTTTAGAAAAATTTCTACTGAATCTAAATCTTTACCACGATTTATGACCATGAAACCTCTATAATTTTAAAAGTAGAGCCAAAAATTACCAAGTAAAAATTGAGCAAAAATACTCAGGTACAGGAATACTTAATATATTCAATGTACAGTTAAGAAATAACTAACAATATTTAAATTTACTAATATACATATTTGCAATTTGAATAAAGAATACGCTTTTTTTACATATTTAAAAATTAACCAAAAGAAAAGCGCTTTTCTCGGTTCCAAGAGGAGTCATTTATTCACCATACCAATACTTTTGAATAAGAATTGTTCATCTACTTCTCAACTTGAAACATACCGTTTTAAAATTGAGGGTATGAGAATCTTGGTATCTGAAACCTCTTCCATAAAGTATGCAGATGCTTCATATTCCTTTTGCATTCTTCGTTGAAATTAGACCAATGTTAAAAAAAAACAAGTTTAAAAATTCATTGCAATGTTCTATATAAAATTTTCATGTTCGTCAATCACAGTAGTGTATGAATTTCTTATATTCATTCATTTGTGATTTTCGACTCGGGATTCAGTACAAATGTCGTTTATTTCCCTTAGAATTTTGATGTTTTGGTTTTATGAGGTATATGAGTTGAGGGATGGTAATTATTACTTAATTGTGAAATATTATTCAACCAAATATTTATTACAAAAATAGATCTTCTATTGTATATATTATTCATACTATACGCCTATATCAGCGTTCAATGTCAAATTGACTTGTAACAAAATGCAATTGTGAGCTGCTGATAAAGGAATAGTTAGACATTTATTCAAAATATATTTTAAAGTTTAATTCAAAAAGTAACAAAACGCGACAATGCCTATATATTCAAAAAATATCGATGCTGATTATTTTTTGTAAAAAATTCTTAATGGTACTCCTGCATTTCGTTACATTTTCATTATTATTTTTATTCCTGTTTAAAAATTCTTAACTGATTTAAAATATGATACTGCGCATTGTTGAAGATAGCCTATTTTGTTTTGTATTATTTTATTTTATGCTCTTTCCTGATCGCGAATGCTTAATTATTGAAATGCTAAAAAAACAGTTTTAAAATAATATATTCCTTTTCTCTAACGCAAGGTCCATTTTCACCGGCCCTCTTTGTAGACCAAGGTATTTCTTAGTAAAGCAAAAAGTAATGCACATATATTTTGGATTGATACGTTAATTACGTAGACGGAATAAACAAGGTTCTGTGTTTGAAAATAGCAGTGAGTTCAAAATTTTTAAAAAAGATCCTTGACATATATATGTCGTTGAATATGAGTCAGTTACATGTTCAACTGTTATCTGACCTTAGAGAAAACGAAAGAATGACCAATATGTTTTTTATCCTTTCATAATACTATTTCTATTTTAATATAAACTTTAATCCTAAATTTGTATTCCTACTGAATTTTATCAATTCAAGGTCTGTTTTTGTCTATTATGAACCCAGTCAACGCAAACCCACAGGCGATATAACTGTGACGGGTCTTAATTCTTTCCCATGCATTTTGTGCTTCATATATTACTTGAACTATATGGAAAAGTCACAACCCGTATCGGACCTTTTTTTTGTAATGACTACGCAAATAACCTGCACAATTTTTTTCTAGGTATCTCATATTCAATCAATTATGGACAACTTTACATATAAAATGAACAGTTTATTTATTTGCACTAATTTTATAAAAATTTCTACCTATTCAAACCTTCAAATAATATAACATAATTTAATTTCTATACAAGTGGAATTTGACAAAAAATATAATTCGCCAAAACTCTCCCAAAGTAGAGTAGATGGCACGGCTCTTGTAAACGATCATACCGAAAATTAAAATAAATACTGGGAAATTATTACTTATCACGGATTATATATACAACTATTTACATATTTTATTTTTTTTTGTGACTTACACGCAATCGGCATTTTCACCAAAATATTTGTATGGCTAGTTTCTGAAAAGAAGCGCTTCAACAAAAAATAATTATAATAATCACACATAATATATATACATAAAATATATTCATAATTTATACACATTAAATATATTCATATAAAACTATTTCAATTGACTCATCATATAGCTCTTATGATAAATAGTTCTGTAGAAAAACCGCTAAGTTTTTGTATTTAAAATGTAGTTGATAATGGCATGTACATAATATTCGATAAAAAAATCGAATTCGCTGAGAATATTAATTCAAGTAGAATAAAACAAATTAGTAAGTATAGACTAATATTAACAGCTTGATATCTAAATTTCGGCGAATGCCTGCGTAAATCGGGGTACTGAATATATATTGAGCAAAATTCGTGGAAGCGTTGTAACTAGATTCAGAGTAGATATTATTTATTACGCTTGGGAATTGAACCCACTAAAATCATGATGACATTAAGAAGTTTTTAACCGGCTTCTAGTTAACATGAGCTATGATTAAAAATGAACAAAATATTTCGCTGTAGAAAATAAACCAATGTACCCATCAATTATACTATTAAGTTGAGTACAATTGTTGAAGCGATTTTAATTTACGCGCGTCTAATGAATAGAAATACATGATATAAAGGGGCTTTTGCAAGCGTGAGTTAAGAAGGAGGCTACCAATTTATTTGTGCGTTGAATATTTAAAAACCGATTCAATATCAGACACAAATTTTTCTTTTTATTTTAAATGGAAAGTGATAAGCAGTTACTAATTATGTCTACTTTTTACATGAAATTAGTCAAGTTTTATTATTCACTTAACGAAAAATATAGTAAAATTATCATTTGCAACGAAACAATTTGGTGGTCTTTAAAATAATTTAAAAAATTGCTTACATAAAAACTAGATCAAAACTAACGCAAATCCCTATTAATTGAAATAATGTCATTAACCTAAATAGTCTAACGCTATTTACGCAAGTAAATTTTCATTATCTAGAACTTAGTTATTCTCTATTTTGAGTAAGTTTGAGTTTAAATAGATCAAAAGAAAATTTATACAGCTTACTTCACACAAGACATATGAAAAATGGTTATCGTTTTTAGAATGAAAATAAGCAGAAAAGTCAATGATTTATATTTACGTAACGAAAAAAAAAATTTTATATAGTGCAAATATTAGTGTAAACTATATAATATTAATTTTTATTATTATAGTACTCATTTCTCTAAATCAATTTTATCAGAAAACGTTACATTATATAAACTTTCAGTGACAAAAACATGTGAGTGAATGTTTTGCTAATAAATTTTAGGAACGTCAGTACTATTTACATACCGAAGTTAATTCACGCTAAGTGACATTACACCAGTAAAAATATATATCCAATTAAATTTATTTATGTTCGATGTGTATGTAATAAAATATTTTTAACTGTGGTATAAAAACTGGTCAAAAAATGCTATAAAATTTTGTTTACAAAAAGGGTCATTGACTACCACTTGACACTATATGGTAGGAAATTTTCTTGTAAGTTGACAATACTACTGGCATCCATTTTGCTTCAATTATAGAGTGCTGTGTAGTATTTTACTTTACCTTATTTATTCGTCTTTAATTTGCAAAAAAATATATATTTAAAAAGTTACTTCCCGATTTACTGCGCTTTCAATAAATTTATTTTAGGTACTGGTTAAGACCATTACAAAAAAAAATAGATATTGGTTTGCTCTACACTAAAAGCACTATCATGTTTTTTTTCTTTTAAATAAGAAGTAATTTAAAACGCATAGATTTCACTATATTTTTTAAAATGTGATCGATAATTACAAATTTTGCCTGAATTTTGAAGTTTTGTCCCACCATCGCAGATAGCAATAGTCTCGGAAAATGTAATAATGGAAAGAGAAACTTGATCGAGGGAAAAACTTAAACAAGGCCTAAAAAAGGAAAGAAGTCATAAGAGAAGGGAATAAACTAACAAAAACTACTTGAATATCCTCAAGTGTAAAACTGTGGAAAGAAGAAGAAAAATTATAAAAAGCAATTAAACATAAAAAACAGCTAGGAGTCATTCTTCGAAAGTTCAAATCGTTCTTCGATTCATTCAAATGAACACTGCACAACTTGTTAGGTGAGGATTATTACTCAATAGTAAACATTACATTAATTTAAAATTTATCTTAAACAAGGTTATTTCATTTGAGTTTTGTTTAATAACAATTTATTGATTATTTATCAAAAGGTGATTCATATTATCTTTACTAAGCTGCTCTAATTAGAAAAAAATATGTGCAACCTGCCATTTAGATTATTAAAAATGATTCATTTGATTGTATTTGAATCTTAGTAACTCGTCCCGAACGTTAATATTCCATGTTCCAAATGTCAGAATTTTCAAAAGTTCCTGAAACTAATGAGATTTGCATTTAAAGAAAATTTTTAACATATATACATATATAAACATATGGTAGTATCGTATTTTTTAAGTAGTATATAATAACCTGTAGTCACAACCCGTTGTACTTAAATTCAAAGTAATCATATATTTAGTCATTGGGTCACATACTTATTATGCATAAAAAGTCTTTTAATATCCAGATAAGTCCTAAAATACGTCGTGAAATTAATCGAATTGTACCGATCGTCAACGTAGAATGACCGTGCACTTCTTTGAGAAAAATCTATCTCAAACTTTGGTAAGCGTGTATATTCAGAATAAAACGTAGAATCTCACATAACGTTATCTACATGACCTAAATATTAACCGGTCATCTCTCAGTAAAACCTGTTATTATAAATGATCGAAACTTGCAACGTAAATCGATATTATATACCTACACTAAAGTAAACTTTGCCTAAACACTTGGCCCTATCAAGATTTGACAGGATATGAGAAGGATCAGTTATCTTATGTTTAGTATGAAAAGGGAATTTAAGGGTGATCAATACAAGCGTATGGAGACTTAGTTACCTAATAACTGCGTGTATAAGATAAGTATGTAGGGTGATTCCTACGCTTGCCTGGTAACAATATTTCATTCGCGTATGGCGGTATATGATAATGTCAACGTGACATCGTTTAAACACCATTGTAAATTTAACTATAGGGCGTTTAAAATAAAGACAGTTTTTCTTGAAATTTATACCTTAGAGGCATGTGTTAGATATGACGTCATAAAATTAATGTATTGAATATATTTGGCGTTAATTTTGTAGAAATTCATTATTCGCAATTAAATGAAACTACGTGATGTAGTATTATTTCTACTATCTTTAATTTCTTTACCACGACCTAGGTTTCGTTGTATTACAACATCTTCAGGTGGGATATTAGCAAAGATTAACTCTTAGGAACAACCAACAGCATTTATATGTTTCAAACACAATAGCGGAAGACTACTTTGTGCGGATTTTTCCATTGTTTATGTTAGTGAGTTTATTGCAGGGGCGCAGACTAGGTTTTATTATATTACAGAGACTTATACAATATACCAGTATTCTAGTTGGGGTAATAAATTCAATTGTTGTTATTATGTGAAATTATACAATGCAAACTTTAGGGTGTATGTAATAAAATTAAATGTAAGTTATTGTCGGTAATATATTGCAAAGGCAAGAGTATTTGAAAGTAAGGCCAAGGTAATATACTAATTCTACATATCTTATTATCGGTAATATATTTATACAAAAGCAAGGGTATTTGAAAGTAAGGACAAGGTAATACACTAATTCTACATATCTCCGGTTTTGTGTATTCATATATTTATTTATTTATTTCTTTTAATTTTTTTTTTTTTTCTTTTTTTTTGGTTTTTATTATATATACGTATATTTATATGTGTATTAATGCTGAAACAATTTCCAGGGTACTGTAGTGTCAATGTTTTATATTTATATTATATCTAGAAGATATTAAGAATAGGTGATGATATTATATTTAGTTGTTCATTTAATATATTGACCTTGATATCTTTTTTATGTCTGTTTATTTCTAATGTTTCTAGGATATTAAGTTTATTGCCTTTTGTATTTATTTGTAATATATATGGGGCATTATCAGTATGGGGGTGATGGTTATTTTCAATGAGATGTTTAGCAAAGTGAGATGTGTCTGGTTTATTATTACGCCAGCTGGCGATGTGTTCTTTATATCTTGTATTAAAATCTCTTCCTGTTTGACCTATGTATACACTATTACAATCGTTACATTTAAGTTTATAGATACCACTCTTTTTAAGTTTATCTATTTTTTCTTTATTATTAATAAGGGTTTTACCCAAGTTATTTAAGGTACTATACGTACTTATTATATTATTTATATTTTTATTATTAGTTAAGAGTTTTCCTAATTTGAGTGATACATTACCTATGTATGGGATAGATTTATAGTAAATATTATTCTTATTTGGTGCGACCGGGTATATTTCTTGTATTAGTATTTTTCTTAATTTATTATGGTACAGTTTTGTGACAATTGATGGGTCATAATTATTATTTGTTGCGATTAGTTTCATAGTTTTTATTTCTTTACGTAGGTTAGGTTTTTCAAGAGGGATGGTTAAAGCTCTGTGAATCATGGAATGAAATGCTGCTAACTTATGGGACCAAGGGTGTTGAGATTGACCATTAATTATGGAGTCTGTAAATGTGTCTTTTCTAAATATACTAAATTTATGTTCATTATTTTTGCGTTCTATTGTTATATCTAAAAAATTAAGTTTATTATCAGACTCTACTTCTAAAGTGAATTTGATATTATTGTGTAGGGAGTTAGCAAAGTTAACAAACTGGTCTAACTGTCGCTGTGTACCTTTCCAGCAGATAAGGATGTCGTCAACGTATCTATAATAGTATAATATATTGGTCGCTAATTTACTGTTTAAGAGGCTGGTTTCTAGATGATTCATAAATAACTCGGCTAAAAGGGGACTGAGGGGGGAGCCCATTGCAAGGCCATTAACTTGTTGAAAAAAATTGTTATCGAATAGAAAATAATTTTGGTCTGTGCATAGTTTAAAGAGATCTCTAATTTCCGATGCTTCAATGGGATTTAGTCAGTCCCCTTTTAGCCGAGTTATTTATGAATCATCTAGAAACCAGCCTCTTAAACAGTAAATTAGCGACCAATATATTATACTATTATAGATACGTTGACGACATCCTTATCTGCTGGAAAGGTACACAGCGACAGTTAGACCAGTTTGTTAACTTTGCTAACTCCCTACACAATAATATCAAATTCACTTTAGAAGTAGAGTCTGATAATAATCTTAATTTTTTAGATATAACAATAGAACGCAAAAATAATGAACATAAATTTAGTATATTTAGAAAAGACACATTTACAGACTCCATAATTAATGGTCAATCTCAACACCCTTGGTCCCATAAGTTAGCAGCATTTCATTCCATGATTCACAGAGCTTTAACCATCCCTCTTGAAAAACCTAACCTACGTAAAGAAATAAAAACTATGAAACTAATCGCAACAAATAATAATTATGACCCATCAATTGTCACAAAACTGTACCATAATAAATTAAGAAAAATACTAATACAAGAAATATACCCGGTCGCACCAAATAAGAATAATATTTACTATAAATCTATCCCATACATAGGTAATGTATCACTCAAATTAGGAAAACTCTTAACTAATAATAAAAATATAAATAATATAATATGTACGTATAGTACCTTAAATAACTTGGGTAAAACCCTTATTAATAATAAAGAAAAAATAGATAAACTTAAAAAGAGTGGTATCTATAAACTTAAATGTAACGATTGTAATAGTGTATACATAGGTCAAACAGGAAGAGATTTTAATACAAGATATAAAGAACACATCGCCAGCTGGCGTAATAATAAACCAGACACATCTCACTTTGCTAAACATCTCATTGAAAATAACCATCACCCCCATACTGATAATGCCCCATATATATTACAAATAAATACAAAAGGCAATAAACTTAATATCCTAGAAACATTAGAAATAAACAGACATAAAAAAGATATCAAGGTCAATATATTAAATGAACAACTAAATATAATATCATCACCTATTCTTAATATCTTCTAGATATAATATAAATATAAAACATTGACACTACAGTACCCTGGAAATTGTTTCAGCATTAATACACATATAAATATACGTATATATAATAAAAACCAAAAAAAAAGAAAAAAAAAAAAAATTAAAAGAAATAAATAAATAAATATATGAATACACAAAACCGGAGATATGTAGAATTAGTGTATTACCTTGTCCTTACTTTCAAATACCCTTGCTTTTGTATAAATATATTACCGATAATAAGATATGTAGAATTAGTATATTACCTTGGCCTTACTTTCAAATACTCTTGCCTTTGCAATATATTACCGACAATAACTTACATTTAATTTTATTACATACACCCTAAAGTTTGCATTGTATAATTTCACATAATAACAACAATTGAATTTATTACCCCAACTAGAATACTGGTATATTGTATAAGTCTCTGTAATATAATAAAACCTAGTCTGCGCCCCTGCAATAAACTCACTAACATAAACAATGGAAAAATCCGCACAAAGTAGTCTTCCGCTATTGTGTTTGAAACATATAAATGCTGTTGGTTGTTCCTAAGAGTTAATCTTTGCTAATATCCCACCTGAAGATGTTGTAATACAACGAAACCTAGGTCGTGGTAAAGAAATTAAAGATAGTAGAAATAATACTACATCACGTAGTTTCATTTAATTGCGAAAATTAATGTAGTTAATTTCTACATCAATAATTGATTTCTAAACTTTGTACTACCTCATAAACAAACGCCCTATCCATATTAGGAAATTGAAATGTTTTCAAGTTTATAATAAGACTATTTGGTATTAAGCATAGTATTATATATGAATTTATATATATATACATATATATATATATATATTTGTGTGTGTACGTATGTGTATATATATATATATAAAAGACGTGGAAGGATATACATCATATATATATGTACATATACCCATTTTCAGTTACCCATTTGTGGATGAAGGCCTCCTACATTTTTCGCCACTGACTCCTGTCAGAGGTTATTCTCCTCCGGGTGATTCCTGCCGTAGCCACGGTATCGTCTCTCCAACGGCGATGTGATCGTGTCTCTCGGATACCAATGTTAAAATGCACTCACTCCACCGACCGTCCTTTGGCATGCTGAGTGACCCGCCATCTCTAGTTTAGTTTTAAAGCTAATGTTGCAGCGTCGATCAACTTGGTTCTTACTCTGATACTAGTACTACGATGGCGATCTTACAGCTTCATATTAAGCACGGTGTGTTCATCAGCTCTTTGAAAATTATACTTTTTGGATATTGTCATATCCGTTAGAGCCCAGTGCTGGCATGCAGGTAAGAGGTACTGTTGAGTCCCATATCTTCTCTTTAATGCCAAGGATAGTTTGATTTAGAATATGTGCTTTAAATATCAGTATATATATATATATATATATATATATATATATATATATGAGTGTTTTTAATAAAATCGTGCAACAAAAACTATTTATATCGTTGAATTTCAAAAACTATCTACACTTCAAACCTGCTGTTTGAGATGATAAACTGACGGACTACCTTTAGTTTCTCCTCGATTTAACTTTTTGTTTGCAATTAAAAAATCGTAAAATATACGAACAAAAATATGACGCTGTGTAATGTGATTATGCCTGTAAAAATTAGTTGATATTAACTAATTTAAAATTTACACAAAGGCAGCTTTTATATTAAAACCGTCAAGTCGTTTCAATAAAAATGATAGTCACATTTCTTTTAACCCTAGTCTGTCTAGAGACTTGGTCACTCACGTGCGAAGCACCCGCATGACATTAAATTAGTTCCTTCAATTTATTTTGTAGTTCTTCCACTTACCCGCCACGTCTCCATCTCATCTCTAAACTAATTTGGCGTACCTTTCATTGTCCATAGGGGGGTGATTTCATTAAGTACTCTTTCGTCGGACTAGTCGGAGTTGACCCAAACTGTAACTGTTTAATTTGACGTAGATAACTTACGTATATCTAAGCTGAATGTAGTGATATATATATATATATATATATATATATATATATATATATATATATATATATATATACATACTAGCTTCTTTGGCCTTTATTAGGATATATAATATATAAATAATATCGTAATAATTATTACGTGTGGATATTATTATTTTTTATCTAAGAAGATATAAACAATCATAATTATAAATGAGAAATATTCTGTAAATAAATACGACTACATTTATTTTATTTTATTTAGCCCTTTTCCCCAAACCTTATAAAAATGTTTCAAGTTAAATTAAACTAGACAACAAAGTAAATCACTAAAATCAGTAAAAATAATAAATTCGTGAATCAAATTATTTCACTTATTCAAGATAAAAAATAATTCTAGTGGTAATAAAAACAATGATAATAACCATAATAATTACCGTAATAAAAATATTTACTTAAAAATATAAATGCAACGTAAAAATAATAATAACAATATTAAAAGTAATAAAAAAGACCAAAAGTTAATAATACCATCATCCACCATTACCACCATCGTTATCATTCAATTTGACAACTAACATCCATTTTTTATTTGGGTTACCCATTCGCGGGTGAAGGCCTCCTATATTTTTCGCCACTGACCCGTGTGAGCGATTATTCTCGTCCTGGTAATTTCTCCCGTGGCCACAATGTCGTCTCTCCAACGGCGATGTGATCGTGTCTCTCGCATACCAATGTTAAAATGCACTCACTCCACCGACAGTCCTTTTGCATGCTGCGTGACCCGCCATCTCCAGTTTTATTTGAAAGCTAATGTTGCAGCGTCGATCAACTCGGTGCTTACTCTGATACTACGATGGAGATCTTACAGCTTGATATTAAGCATGGTGTGTTCATCAGCTCTTTGAAAAATATACTTCTTGATATTGTCTTTTGCGTTAGAGCCAGTGCTGGTATGCAGGCAACAGGTACTGTTGAGTTCCATACCTTCTCTTTAATGCCAAGTTTTAGTTTGGCTTTGAATATGAGTTTTATACATAAGTAGTTATTCCACGTTTTTTATTATTTCCTGTACTTCTCTATTTGTCTGGTCTTTAAAACACCTGTTGTATCTGAGATACGTATATCCTTCCACGTCTTTTATTGGTTGGCCTGTTATTTTAATTTCAGTTTGATTTCCGTTTATGATTATAAATGTTTTGGTAGGGTTTATTATCTAGGCCACACTAATGACTCTCTTCATATAGAACTTGTAACATATACGTCAAATCTTCTTAATAGTCGCTTAGTAGGACTATATCATTGACAAAGCTAAGTGGTGTAGGCTTTCTCCATTTACATTCTAACCTTTATTATCATACGAATAGTGACAAAAAATATTTTTGTTTCAATGAGTCAATTGGCGAAATGGGAAAAAGAATACTACTTTAAATATTTTGATAAGCTGTATATATTTGCCAATAATATGCGTTAAACCTGCATATCTATGAAAATAATTTGTACAAATTCATAATTTGCTGAAACTCATATTTCGCAATCAATACAATTGCGAAATAACTCACTCTAATACAATTTTAATACAGGATAATTAAATTAGTTACACCACGAAATTTGATACTTTATACGTGTTAATGCTCTTGTTTTTAGTGAAATGAAAATGATCATCAGTCACCATACTACACCTATAACCTCCATATTATCAGAAAAAATATACAAAATATAAGTTTAATATAACTCACTTCAAATTCATGAGCAGTCTCCTAAAATGGTCCACGAGCTGAATTTTAGATGATGTCTATTATAACTCCCCAGTTTAATTATTACAATCAACATCAAAAAAGTGCACATAGAGTCATCATTAATATAAAAATAACAATCCTAATTCCACATAATTAATTATTTCGTCACCGCAAACTTATACTGAAATAGGTGTATTTAATATAAGATGAATATCAAAAATATCCATTCGTGTATTAAAATAACTGCGAATTATATAACTGTTCTAACTATTCCTTTATTTCCACCGCAGATATAGGTCGAATTTGAATTAGGTAATGAACCTAAAATAATATCTTCTTTAAATAACTAATAAATCCTAAGACTTGAAATGACAGACGATTTTTTATAATTTGTCAGTTAAACTTAACAAAGCCTATGTGAATCGAAGTTTATTCTTTTCTGAATTTTTTAACACAGCCGTTTAAATATTAGTCACCGTCTTTTCAGCATAACACATTCTTTAAATGTTTTTAATATAAATAAAGAGGGTACTTATTTAATATTAATTCTAAATACTTTTTCTCATCCTATTATAACCTTCTATGTAAACTACTTCAAATTACAAGCTACCAAATTGATACATTTGGTGCATTGGCAAATTTATATATTTGATGCAGTGGCTAACTTGAATCAATTGAAAAGTTTATATATTTAATGCAGTGGCCAACTTGAATCAATTGAAAAGTTTATATATTTGATGCAGTGGCCAACTTGAATCAATTGAAAACTTGTATTTGATGCAGTGGCCAACTTGAATCAATTGAAAAGTTATATTTGATGCAGTGGCCAACTTGAATCAATTGAAAAGTTTATTCCTATTGAAATTTATTGTCAGTATTATATTATTTGTTCCCTCCCTAATCCTATTACTTTGGATATGAAAATATCTATGGACGATGTCTACTCTATTTATACATAACTTTAAAAAAAAAATGTTTATGTGGACCAGATTGATATATTCTTGTAATTTTGTTCTAAGATTCTTCATTACTAATTTTTTACGGTTCCTTAATCAAACACGGATCTCTTATAATTTCATCATGTCCTTGCATGTATCCGTGCGTCCGTCTATCACACTCTTGTAAGTGCGACAATTTTAATGTGTGTTTGACAAATTTATATGTGAAATTACGTGTATAGGCTTTAGATAATGATCTCATGTAATACACATTAAACAAAATTATTTTAGATGAAAGATAATTTCAAGCGGGCCGCGTTGTGTTTAGTATTGTTAGAGCGTCATCTTAAAATGAAGTTTAAATTCCATTTAACGCTTTCACTTACGAAATAGTTAGCTTCAAATTCGTTTGCAATGGATTTTTCTCCACACTTTTCCCAACAACATTTTTAAATAAAAAATCTCTAACAAAATTCTATTTAATTTAACATAAATTGATATTAATTATAAAAATACGTTTTGCGATATATAATTTTAAAGAAATCACGAGTTTGAATTACAAAAGCAGGTCCAAATGTGGGGGTATTAGAAACCTTGTCCTTTTCTGTAAAACGCACGTAACGCACGAACACGAATAAGAATTTATAAAATATATGTAATTTGATGTTTTGTGAAATGGTTACGGAAGCCTAATCATGCTCAATCTCTCAGTGAGTTTTCCAGTTTCTTCAATAAGTGATTTCGACTGATATTAACAATCGCCAACAAAATAATTGGATTCAATATAAAGCATATATTAGAAATGTTTCTTCATCAAAAAAACAATCAGTTTATCTAATATTTGTTTGATATTGAATGAATATTGTGTTCAATGGGTGAAATTTGGCACCCACCTGAAAATAACGTCTAAACTACAAATTAGTACTTGGGTAAGTACTAATTTATTTTGGCATTTATTTCATTAAATATTCCTATATGAAAGAAAAAAATGTACCAGCATTATAACATACGAGGCTATAATATCATAATACATAAATTAAGTACCATTCTAAATCAAAATATTTTGAATTGAGAATATAAAGAACTGTAACATCTATTGCATTACGAGCAGTAAACATTTAAAATTGTCGTCATTCTCAATGTATAACAACATAACCACCCGGTATTCACACCTATACATTGACGCCTCGATATCATATAAAGCAGTACGCACATACGGGCCTACACGACACAGTTAGTTAATCATTTTATAACAACGATTTATGTATCGAAAAGCTGCCTCCGGTCGTTTATCGTAACTTTATCGACGTTCACCTGTCCTCGTCGTAACGTACGTCTCGTCGCAGCCGAATAACGTTTCAAGCGTTTAAAAATATTGCGTCGATCAAGTTAATGGAGGACCTTTATCATGTTATCGATATGTACTGATGGGACCTTTATATTTCTATGTCGACTTAGGTATATATGTCGTGCAGTTTATTGGGGATCAGCGTATTTTTCAGGTAATGCCTATTTTGGTACTTTGTATACTTGATTCCGTCATGCATCTTTTTAAGTAATATATAATAAACGTTATGTTTCCGTTATTATTTAAATAGGAAAAAAAGAAGGCATGATATTCACTTACCTTTGATACGTTAATTAAATTGATTTAAATAATCCACTAATGAAACTATGGATTCTTATATCTCATAAGGAAAAAATATTCCCACTTCCTCCCTAATTTTATAAAACCTGGACTAAAATTAGGAACTGAGAAAAATGAGGTTTTTCTCGACTTTCGTATTTACACATGTATATATATATATATATATATATATATATATATATATATATATATATATGGACAGGTATCCCGTAAGGAGTAGACCAACGAAATATCGGTGATAGAGGAGGTTATTACATGATTACACATAAGAAACAACTAATAGTTTTAGAGATATGACTTTTATAAATTTAAAAAAAAAATATTATGACATTTCAACTCTTATAACTAATTGAATAACTGATATTTATATTACCCTAAAATATCAAAAGAACTATAGAAAAAATTATATTTACGTCATTAAAACAAGACATAGTTTGTAAGGTATTGGCCGACTTTTTTCATCTACTAATATCTCAAAGTCACTAGATGTTTTTTGTTCTTAATTCATACTGAATTAGACCCTCAGCGCTATAACTGTACAAAAAGTACCATTTGAAGAAGCGAGTTATAGAAGTTTTACTATTACAGTCTTACTTTCAAAGAGCATGTTCAAAAGAGCACTACTCAATCTTGCAACATAATTGCATGATGTTAGCAGGATACTAATACATGGCAAAATCAAAATCGACAGCGAGGAAGATTAAAACATTTATTCGAGGGTTTTGCTTTAATATAATGATATAATTATGAAAATATTGTTACTTTTACGAATCCATAGGTACGAGCGTGAACATATAGCAATATTCATCAGCGCGGACTAACCGTACTAATGAATATTAATGTATGATGAACGTAGTTAATACAGGAATTACGATTATTACAAACGTGAAATTTACATATCATATTAGATTGAAAAGTAAATAATAATAACTTCAAAACAAACCAATATGAATACGAAAATAAACTAATAATTTGAAGTCATTGAAAATTTGATACAAAAAGCGACTATATTGAATGATGTAAGAGTATGAGATACATGGGATGGTTTATTATTTACGTAGAATTCACTTCAAATATATATATATATATATATATATATATATATATATATATATATACATATATATGTATATGTATATGTATATATATATATATATACATATATATGTATATATATATATATATATATATATATATATATATATATCGGAGATACTCTTAATATCGATATTTTTTTAGCAATTTGGGAGACTAACGTAGAAAACCTTTCCTATACAAATTATTTCGTATTGTACTTGTGATCGATATTTATTATACTTATATTTCAGCTCGGTTTCTATTAACTTAGGCTAACATGTTATTATTATAAAAGTTTAGGAACCTAAATATAGGTCTAATAGTTGACAAGAGATTCATATTTTGAAATTGTTTATATTGGAATCACAATCTTATTGTAACTGGTAAATACAGGAAAATAAAAATTCAAGGTAATAAGAAAAAAGAGGGAATTATTAATGAGAGTTAGTGAATTGACCTAATTAGACACGTTTTACTTTCGAGACTGGTGAACAACTAAAGCAAAAGTAATATCCATATCCCAAATACAAAACCGGAGGAAATTTTATCAATTGCAGTAAATATTAGTATTTCCTTAATAAAAAAATGTCAACTCGCACTTCAAGAATTTCGCACATATTTAGAGACATGTCATCACTAACGGTACATGGTAATTATCTCAAACTTTGCAAATATTTTAATCTAGTAAATCTTCTAGAGGCGTTATCATCATTGATTTTTTTCTTTTTGTTTCGTATAAATATATAAAACGTTCACAAGCCAATTATTAAGAGAGAACTACTTGTTTTTAAAATACAAATTTGTTTTTTTTTTCAGTATTGAGACGTATTGATGTATAAGAGTAACATTTTCGCGATTGTGTGTATGTAATAAATAAAATATTGCACCAAGAGAAAAAAGCTGACTTTTTTATAATAGATTCTGTTTTCATTTAGTTTTTTTCAAGTTTTGTCTTTCTTATTAATATCGAGTTGATTTGTCACCATTCAATCACAAATTTTTTATTCTCCATTAGTCAAGACTAGTATATTTTCATCACCGTGCTGCACTGGGTTGATCACAATGGATACGGCCTTTGACTGCGCGGCGCAATGCGAAGAACCGGGTTCGATTCCCGGCCGCTGGTCGAGTGGGGCTGGGCTGGTGTTCTGGTTAGGTATATGAGATTGCTCTTGTGGCAATAAGTTCGTCATATGTATCAATTAGATACATTAAAGTAAATAAATAAATAAATAAACATTATTATTAAAAGTATACATTTTGTGAACTCAACGATTTATGACACTAGAAATCACAAAGTTTTTCAATATATATCTCATACAAACTATAGCAGGTAGAATATCCACCCAAAACATTTCTTTTAAAAGATATTGATTAATTATTCTTAATTCGTAGTTCTTCCAACTCATATATATTTAACTTCAAGTGACAATGACAACGAATAGATTAAACAACATATAAAAATTCATATCCTTTTCAAATGTACAAAATTAATAACTTTTTAAATGGTAACTTTATAATATACTCGTTTACAGTAGTAAATCAAATTGTAGAAGTGTAATTAGAAATAAAAATATACATGTTTATAAATCAAATACAGTATGTACTCACGTCTCCCTTATTGTGTCAAGTTTTATCTAGACAGATAACGAGCTATCCCTGGGTTCTCATCACGCTAAAACAAATAACATTTTGTTTTTTTTTTTAATTTAAATTTGTCTAGTAATTTTTTAAACAGTTATACAACTTAAATCCTCAGTCAACATCTGCAATAATCAAGATTAATAAGAGAAATCAGAATTATTACTTAACTCCATTGTTACTTAATTAATCGATAGCGGTATTTATTTCTTTAACAAGGAACAATCATAAATGTGTAGTTTAAAATTTTCCACTAGTATGATTTCGTTAAATAATGTATTTATAATTACAAGTTCGTAATATGTTGTCGTTACCTATCAGGTTCTAGAGCTGGGTGCACGCCAGAGAAAGTTAGAAATTTCAAATTATGTTGAACATAACAGCATAGCCGTGGCATAGCTTTTTTTCCAAAGAGCAGAAAAATTAATAGTAAATCATAAGCCAAATCAAATGGGATTGTTAAATAATTAAGAAAATTATTGAATAAGTATTGAAACTATCCTTATTAAGTTATTCCTAATTCATGTTTTTATGTAGGATAAATAGATATAAGCGATTTCCAAGTAAGATTATATAAAAATATGTTACCATTAGCAGTAGGAGAAAATCATAGGTTTAATTTAATCACTCTTCCAAAACGTCATTTATGCATTTTGTGTGTGTGTATATGTATATGTACGTGTGTATATATATATATATATATATATATATATATATATATATATATATATATATATATATCATCATCATCATCATCGTCATTCATCATCATATCATCATCATCATCATATATATTAATACGCTAAGGTTAAAATGTTACTCTCCCTTTTTAGAAAAAACCTCACAACTAATCCACATAAATTATATATCACTTTATAGATAATTGCTTGCTCTACCGGCATCCACAACTAAAAAATTTAATATTGCTATTGTTTTTGCAAATTAATTAATTATTAAAATTATATACACAAAACAGCAATGCTGCCATCTAACGGCTCAACGTCAATATGATTGACGGTCGGTAAAATTGTTGTTTAATTTCAAATCCACTCACGTATAAATAAAGTGGCGCTTTAGCTCAATGCTTTTGATACTTGCGCCTCTATATGTCAATTTTAGTAAAATATTTGTTTGATCTGTCATCTGAGCTTCATAATGGAATAAATAATGCGAAGACTTCGCACGGGTCACGCTAGTATATATATATACTATCAATCTTAAACAAATTGAGAAAAAATGTAAGTTTATGTCGATTGGTTAGGATAATGAAAAATTGTTTATGTGCAAAAATCAACCAACATCAACGTCTATCCTCATGTGTCTCATCAAATTCAGATTGCTTACTTAAGCAGCTAACCCTCCAGCACCATTCCATATTTCACCCATGTAGAAACGGGGTGAAAAGACATTAAGCGATTTAAAATACATATAGCTCCATATATTGGTATTCACAGGTACACTAACACAATTACTACACATCGAGTAGCTAGGCACGTCTTTTGTTGTTATTATGTTAGTGCAATGTAAATTAATTTTTGAAAATATTAAATGCCCATTTATTCTGAATTGATAAACCGATTCTGATGAAATAAAGCCTAAATGTTACTTCAAGTTAACCCCTTATATATTTTTCAGAAAACTACGTCTGAATTGAGTCAGTAGTTTTACCTGATGTTTGTTAATAAATGAACAGATATTATAACGTGTAAACGAACGGATAGACCGGCAGATAACAATTTCAAAATCAATATTTTTGAATTTCATACCTTTTATTATGTGCCCTTAATCGTAGTACGTGCGTCTGTATATACGTTCTTATGTGCGTCCTTTCATGTTCGTATATTTAAATGGCGCCTGAAAAATTTAATTTACCCAAGGCGACGTGGTTTCATTAAATGAAAATAAATCGCTCTATAAATAACTAATTTTACAAGTTCTTCAAAACTAGCAATTATGCGATGGAGGAAAAAAAAGGGACTTCTTATTTTTATTTGAAATTTAATATTAGTGAGTATGGGTGAACCTTACTTGTTGTTCACTCAATGTATTGCCCACAGGTATTAACGATATACCGAAACGTGGGTTCAAATGGGATGTGTGGACTATTCCTGACGTGAAACAATCAGTGAAAATTAATTATATTGAGAAAAATAGCAAAATCGGAAAAATTATTAAGAACGATAGGGTAAACATACTGGTGAATAATATAAAATATGCAGATACTCTACCCGTATATTCAAAGTTCATCCAAGAAAAATTGTTAAAACTCTGTCCAAATTTTCAAGGTCACATTTTTGAGCTACACAGGCTGAATATTTCTACTTAATTTTCTTTTCATTCAAAACATATTTTAAATGAACACGCTATGAAATTTCAACAGAGACTAGCTTAAACAAATATGTAGGAGGCATAGACCGTGGTGAGTCATGACAAGCCACTCTCAGACTTTGCAGCGCTCACTCTCTTCCGCTTTCCTATATTAATGTAAGGCTCGGTAGTGACTGTGGTCGGAATATATAATTTTATATATTCGGGTGTTACATATAAAATATTAGTGAAGGTATTGTGGTTGCGGATCTACGTTAATATAATAAGGTGCGTCCAAGAATGCTTGCAAGCAGGAAACACTAAGAATGGCGAGGTAGACATTCTATAACTAAAGTTCAACATTAATATTTTCACGTAAAATCTGATATTTATATATAAATCGTAAAATCATGGGATATATTTAAATTTTAATTAATGCATATTTATCTAAATAAGAATATTGAATTTGACGTTAGTTTTGTGAAAATTCATTATCACTTAATTTCACAATGTGTTTTATTCTCTTAAAATTGCCTTCAAATCTCTTTAAATTGCCCATCTACCAACGTAGTCATACAACGAAACCTAAGTCGTGGTTAATCATTTAAATAAAGTAGATATAATACTACATCATGTAATTTCATTTAGTCGTGAATAAAAATTTAATAAATAAGAGAATTATTCAAATACGATTAAAATTTTGTTAGTCCAATGCTCAGAATTGTAATTAGTGTGTTATGGATTATACTAACATTATTGCCTCCAATCTCATTTCTACACCAATTACATAATGCTCCATTTAGTACACGGTTGGCATCCTCATCCCAACAGTTTGAAGATATTGGACTTTGTTTAGTCATTCATTAAGAATATATGGATATTTTTATGACCCCAATTTTTTCAATTTATCAATTCGAATCATCATCATTTTTCCATTCGGATTTATATTACGTAGCCAACAAAATCGTTTTAAATATTATTTACATATCTGGTATTAGATTCATTAGTGCTAGAAATAGTTTACACAGATTCATTCTGATATTCCACATCTGTGTCCCTCAAGTATAAAACATATTTTTTTATTCTATACACTCGTAAATAAATGAAAATTCCGCCCAATTAGATGGGGCTTAGACTAAAAGATATTTATTTTTAGTGAATGGTTTTGCTATCCGACATTTTCAGAGAAATAAGGCAGGAGGCAAAGTAGAGAAAAACAATTTTCAAAATTAATCGTCATCATATTTGCAGAAACATTCTTATAATATTTACAATATTGCTTTGGTTCACGGTCACGTAGCGGCTTAATCCCGAGACTGCTTTAATATTTCAGCGATCCGGTGTCGCCTCTTATTATACGTCTATCCATATCGATATGGATTCTAATATAGTGGCCTCTTATATTGCTTTTCTTTTAATATCAAATTGATTCATATTAAACCACGCTCTCTAAGATAAACCGGTTTGCTATTTATATTTATAGGATATGATCAACTCATATCATTTTTGTTCTTTATTATGGTTTCACAGAATCTCATCGTTGTTTTATTACCGGACTGTCCGTTTGTCCTAGTCATTTCTCTCTTAACCTATACAAATTACTGAGCTTTATTTTTCAAATAAAGCATCAAACGAAATAAATATATGAAAAACGAATTTTATGGCATTCTTTAGAGACAATCATGAAAAAAATTAAAATAATGATTTCTTTGTATTTGCAATATTTCAAACTATGCGAAAAGAGGACATTATAAATTGTTGTTTATCAAAAGTAACGTTAGCAGTTGATTTGAAGGCAACATTTGCTTGTAATTAATTCTCCCCTTCATCTTTATCCTTAATTCCTATTTCAGAAAAGATGGAATATAAAAGGACAAAAAATATATAAGTATATAAGTAAAAATCGCTCCAAAAATGATTTCTAAATTCCGAAATTAATATTTTTTTATTCCGGTTACAAGTAAGGTGTCATAAAATTGTTTTTAATGATATATAATATCTTCATTTATGTAGGTAAAATAATTTTATATTTTCGTATCGAGTTAATATTATCAGGCTATTTTATATATTGTTTTCAATTTTATCAAATCTTAATCCGCGAAGATTTTAGTTTTCATATTCGTATTGAAGTAAATTAATGTCACTGTTACACTCCTTTGCAGGAAATACTTAAAATTTGGTTTAGTTACCGATTCTATTGCGCTTATAGAATCGTCACACAAACGCTTAATAAATTTCCAATGGTCTCTGAAAAGCTTTATCATTTTTAGAAAAATTTAATAAATTAAGTTAATTGCAATAAAAAAGTCAATATTTATTTTATTACGTTATATTATAATACGGAAATTATTTGCTAATATGGAAATTTCTGCAAAAGTAGAAATAATCAATTTTGTGTTTATTTTTCGGAAAGCTTTCCAGAAAGTTCTGAAAAGAGAACTGTCGCAAATGTTATCATTATATGAGTTACCGATACGGTCAGTATTGTCATTAAAAATATTAAGACATACATATAATAAGGGCTGTAGTTAATGCCAAACACTAAATTAGTAACGGTGAACGATGTAGTTTTGTTTTATTACAACTTTTATTTGATCTAACAATAAACGACAAAAGACAGTAACATTTCACTTTTGGAGAAATTTTAGAGGAACTAAAATGTCTGATATTCTTAAATTTCGTAAAAATTCCTTTTGATGACGGAGAAAGATGTTTTTATCACCATGTCAGAGAAATAACTGAAAGTTACTGACTTTACTAACTTTTCTTTAAGTTTTAATTATTTTTTCTTTCTTCTGGTACAAAGTACATTATATTTTAAATTTTTAGATCTTAACCAACTATTTAAGTGCCAATCAAAACAACAAAATAGAAGCCTGCTTGAATTCTTCACAGTTTTATTTGAGCTCGACGTTGACTCTTTAAGTCATTGTGTTAAAATATTTAGGTTTAAAATAATGTTATCCCTTCCCCTATAATGAATGTTTATGGTGGAGAGTATGTAAACCATAACTCTATACCACACTTCCTCTTTTACTTATTTTACTTGATGCTATTAAGAATTGTACTTGCTGTTTCTTCGGATCAAGTAATATCGCAGTTCCACTAACTCAAAATGACAGCAACCGGTTATGTGCTCAGCAGCCTTAGCATCGGAAGCGTTGAATATTTAAAAACAAAATAAGCTAAGGAGGCGTAAATGTTCGAACCACCAACAACGAAATATGGTTAAAATATTACCTTATAATTCACTAAAATTAATAGAAATGTTAACTGGTCGTAATAATTACTCCACGGAGAGATTCTCAGTTAATATAAAACTTTGTGAAACTATGTCGAAATTAGTGAAAACACTGATTCAGAATATGATTTGAAGACAACAACAGAAATTATTTCGTTAATTGACACCTAGTATTATGTTCATATTCACAATGTTCATACTATAAATGACGTCTTAAATAATCTAACACCTGCTTTCCACCACTCAGATCTGTCACGATGCCCTTATATTATTTAGAAATCAATATATGGCAATTCTTTCGGAATGTCAAAACATCGAAGAATACGTTAGCAGAATAGCGACCAAGGCATATAAACTTCGAAGTATCAAATTTTCCGCAGACAGAGAATAGATCGGGATAATGTTGTTCTCCAATATGTTGAAAGTATTCAGCTTATATGAAACAATCAAAATCTCGGGTATGGAAATAAATACAGAGTTAAAGCTAAAATTTGCAAGACGTCAAAGTAATTGACGTTGATACAAAGTCATTCGCGACAAACAAAAATATCAAAGGGAAACACACAAAAATAATCCTCAAAAAAGATACGGGGGCTTTAACTATAACAATTTTAGTCATAGAAGAACAAAACGCAGATTTGAACAGAAGCAAAAGAAGAATTCAAACAACAAGAATTTAAGTTCCGCTACTGCTTTCACCGCCTCAGCCAGTGATGCCGAAGTATGGATACATAAACTTGAGTGCATCTGTGCATATAAAAATACAATATTATCTATTTCACGCAACTATGAATATCTATTAGAAACCACCGGCCCTGTCACCTACCAAAATGATAAAATTGAAATTTCAGTAAAGGGTTCTGACGAAGTGATTAAATCACAATTATAAATATGTTGTATGTGTCTGAATTAGCAATAAACTTATTGTTACTTAGCCAAGTCATCAAAAACGGTGGCCAAATTTCTCAATAAAGGTTACTTTACGATTTTGACAATATTATGCACAGTCTGAATATATATGGCAGTACATACCGGATGTTGACTATTCGGATATTTCTCTGTGGCACCATCTGAGCCATCTAAATTTCAAAGATCTAGATAAAATTGAAGAAAATACTGACGGCATGCAACTATCCAAAAAGGATAATGGACTAAATTATAAAAGTCTAGAAGAAAAAATAACGTGATTTCATCGTAAATATCGAGGTTCAAAAACCCCAAAAACCCTGGACTTTGTGCATTCAGATATTTGTATTCCAGTGGGCCCTATATCGCTTGGTGAAACCAGAAACTTTTTAACAATTATAGATGCCTGTTTAATTTTTTTTTCTTATTTCGTCCAAAGAAAGTTGGAAGCATTGGAAAAATTTAAATAATCCTAAAAACAAGTTAAAATTCAATTCAATTTCAGCATTCGATTTATTTGTTCAGACTACAAGCTCAAATACATAAATAAATAATTCTTGGATTAAACATCAAACAACCATCTTATTTCCGCTGGAGAAAAATAAAGTAGTGGACTTATGGATAAAGACTGGAAGGTTGAAATGTTTATGGTCCGACGCCAAACCCCCATAGCAGTGCATATGGCCACCTGTCTCATTAATAGAGATTCAACATGAACAATGAAATATAAAACTCTAGAAGAGGTGTTATTTTGAAAAAAAAAAAACCAGACATCAGTCATCTGAGAGTACTCGGGTGGGAAGAAATTATCCATCTCCCAAAAGAAAAGATACAAAATGTCGTGCACTCAAAGTGTGAGTCAGATATATTTTGCGCTTCGGAAGGCTGTCGAGACAAATCAAAGTCAAAGATGCAGTGACTGTCATGAATTCTAATTGATTATCAAGTACATAAGTACATCTTGTGCTTAGTAATGTTCCCGAAATATTAAAGTCGGCACAGAGAGACCAACCAACAAAGAAGTAGAACCAATAAAGACAGCCATAGAACGCAAATCGGGCAAGGAAGGTACATCTCTGAACGAGTCCTTAACATATCAGAGCTCATATCCACCAAGTATGGGTATAAAGAACTCTACACCTTTTAATATGACGCGGAGGCAATGAAACAAACCAACAGATTCCAATATAGTCACACGAAACGATTACTGTTTAAAGAGAGTTTAATTAAAAGGCTGTGTATGTAAATATCGACGAGTACTATAAGTGTGACAAAAAATTATGAGTTTCACTAAATATTCATATATATGGACATTAAATATAAATTTGTAATGAAATATTTAATAAATGCACTACAAATTTTAATCATGTATTACAGACAATCAATATGCATATATATTCATAAAAGCCTTACCTGGAACAACATTTGAATTCATAAAAAAGGGGATTGGAATGTTAGAGTTAAACCCAATTAATAAACTTAGAACAGTGTCACTAAGTCCTGTAATTATTATATTAATGACAAATTTGTCAGTATTAAATCTTATAGTGATTTGGTCTTTCATTAATTGCATTAACCATTAATTTCTGCCCATAAGCATTTTTGGTGTTAACTGTAGTATAAATTGCTCATTTATACTATCTTATAAATCAAACTGTCATCTGAGCATCACTCAATATCTTATAGGCACATATCAGCTTTAGTTTTGGAGCTAAGAATTCACTACCACTGTTACATGTTTCTATCAATCAAGCCATAAAATATCATATTTTATGGCTTTAAATCGGTTTCAAATATATTTTTACGTATTTAAATTATGCTGTAGAAATTAAAATAAAAAATAGTGATTTGATTAAGAAGTAAATCCAGATGAGAATGGATATATTACCGTATAATTAATACCGTGTATTAACGTAAGTCGATACTAGACATATATAAATTACAAACATACGTAAAATATGAAATGTGCGTGCTAACCATAAACTTAAGTAAAAGTATATACATTTACTTAAGTTTATGTTTAGCACGCACATTTATAAATTTGCACATCCTTTGTAAATTTGGGATAGATTTTTAATGCATAATTATAATTTTGGATGAGCACATAACGTTACAGGAGTTTGTCTCTTACTGGGAACCTACACCTGTCTGAATTGTTCTGATCGGAAAGGCACGTTAATGTTACATAATTATGTTAGTAGATGTCAAGTGAATATCAAACATACAATGTGTAAAATGTCAGTTAAAGTAAAATTAGAGACACATAGTAGAGACTATGTAAACTTATAGTAGAGCTCACAGTGTAAGCTTAACTGATATGGAAAACTTTCATCTGTCAAAAAGGGTCTAAGGGGAAGCGTTAAAATATTTAGTCTATAGTAATATAACTCCTTTCCCATGTAATCTGTACAGCCTACGGTGATATACAAACCAAAGCTGCGTTACCGCACTACCTCTTTTGTCAAGTGTTGTATTGGCTGTTTGTCCGGATTCCTAATCAACAATCATTTACACAGTTCCACAATCTTAATATTAATTTAATAGATTCCGTAATGAAAACTATAATTTTATGAAGTTAAATGATCTTTACCTAACTATTCTATGAAAATTATTTCATATATAATATTAGAAAAAAATTACGTATTGAATGTATTTGGCGTTAATTTTGTGGAAATTCATTATTCACAATTAAATGAAACTACGTGATGTAGCATTATTTCTACTTTCTTTAAGCTCTTTACCAAGGCCTAGGTTTCGTTGTATTACAACATCTTCAGGTAAGCTATTAGGAAGAATCTTTGCTAATTGCCCAATATTTTGATATATTATCGTTTTTTGTAACTTGTAGCCTTTCGTTTGTTTTGTGTGCCGGAATATATTGCTTCAACTTCCATTATCGTCGCTAGTAATTTCCTTCTTGGACGATTTTATGTTTATAAAACATTAAAGTTGTCATTATATTATATCTGCTATGTAATCAATATGTATATTAGTCAATAAGTTATATTTTGTAACGCATTTTGCAAAATACGTTTCATATTTAAACTTTCTTTTTGTTTCATGCGAAATATAGTCTACAATAATTTATGCTTGGAAATATATAACGTCTGTTTTACACTATGATTGCAAAACGTTTAGTATCAAATCTTAACAAATTATGATCTTATTCATTTTTTTATTTACAAGGTTACACCTAGCTGTACATCGAATGAATACAATATGTACAAAAGTCGAGAAATGGTATAATTAACTAATAAGTCGCGCGTTAAGAGTACGTTTAATTTAATTTTGAAACAGGTTTTCACGTAAGTAACCAAACAAATAAGCTCACCTCAAAGTTTGCAACGCTATGAGACGATTCATCTTAATACGCAAACATCAATCCTTCAAGCGGAAGTGAAAACACGTCCCCTATTCAAACAGGGGTCTTTGCGACTCGTCAACGCCCGAGCCTTATTGAAAACAATTTCATACGACCCCGTCTGGAGGTAGGACTCAAACGATTTTGTACAGAAACACTGTCGTTACATTTTCCTTTTACTATTTTTCATTCGACGTTTTTCCCTCCAATCTCGCCGTAATGCTACGAAACGTATATTTTACGACCAATATTACAAGGTATTTTTTCTTGTAGCCTCCTATGTGCCGTGGTATAAATGTAAAGAAATCCGTCGGGATACATAGCCTGAAGTATTATGTATCGCTGTTGGCGTGTACCTGTAAGTAAATGCCTGCGGTTGTGTTCGGATCTATCGGATTGTTTTGATTGTTTCCAAAAATAATTTTAGTTTGCGTGTAATAATGATTATACAGGCGTGTTGTAAAGAGAATCGAAAACTTTTTTAAAGTGTGAAATAGGTTGCAATGAAGAAAGGTGGCCGTGAAGAAATTTACCATAGTTATTAAAGTTAACGAATATAATGTATGTGTACAGGCATGTTGTATTATGTACATCATATAATAATAATAAAAAGAGTAAAAATTTTTATTCAATATTTATTTCAAGTGACAAAGTAAAATTGGTAGCTATTATTAGAAGGAATGAAATTTAGTCTCTCCCCTTGATGAAACAGTAATTAGAAGGCATTATATTCAAATTAAATATTGGTATGTTGTATCATGGCCTAAGCACAGAGTTATTAGTACATGACAATATGATATGTTATTTACTTTCAATGGACAAAATTATTTTCTCAAACCTGTGATTTCAGCAATTATATAATAAATAATAATAAATGAAACCACTGTTACGTTTATTGCCCAAAATATGAATGCACTAACTGTGTTACCCGTATAGGAAAAACAAATTATGTTAAAAATATTGCAACATAATCTTTATCTGTCACGTTTACTCGTACCTAGGACATAAATTAATTGATAATACCTCATATTAATAAAATGGTAAATATAATATAATTAAAAACTGAGTGGACAGCCGAAATTTGAGTAAAATTCCATGTTTACTAGAACTGTTTACCTTGTCGGGACGTCATCCGTTTAGATGCTTCAGAAGTTTTAATATCAACAAATGTACAAGTGACAAAAAACAAATAAAAAGACAAACATTTCAATTTAAACATACAGACAAAACATATTATTCGTGTCCTTAATAATCCAATTAACTCAGTGTAAGAATCCATAATGATTTAATGTATTAATGACCAAATTATTCTAAAATGGAGACTAAGCCTTTATACAACCAACTAATAAAACACGTTTGTTTTTTGTCTATATAAATTGATCTGGGTCCGACACTACACAAGGGAAATAAACCTTTGGTAGAAGATAAGGAAAAAATGTGGTTGTTGTAGTAAAAATATAGCGTATTTTAATGTTAACCGAAAACATGGGATAAGTTAGGTAAGGTTAAACCCCAACTGAGCGTATGAATCCATGTTGAATTTAAACAAATTAAAATTCGGTATATATGCGGCAAAATTGTTTTTTAATAACTTTGCTAAAATTGTTTTTGGAAGAAATTGGTGAACCTTAATACAGGATTTGTACTTGCAGGTCTAGCAATACCTGTATACTCATCATAACAACTAAATCGTAATAGAATAAATAATTTTGTTTACAGTATAATAATGTAGTTATATAATAATGGTATTATAATTTTACTAGTTTTATTTGATTAATTTTAGTATTATATTATTCGTTCAAAAGACGTGAACATCACATTTTAAACGTACTTTTTTAATAAATATGATTTTGTAGGTTTACTACTTGAATGTCTTTTAGAATATGTATTTCGGGACTACCTTTTTCTATATTTAAAATATATGATTTCCTTATTATTGTTTCTTCAAAGAATGCTGTTAGAAAACATTTTTTCGTATAATTTCTGAAACAGCCACGAAATCTTATATAAATTTTCAAATTGCAATCGTATTTATAATTTTGAGTTATACCATGGGTAAACCCATAAATATGTTGCTAATTGGAAGTTCATTTTGCCTGTGTCTCAAAAAAGTATGTATCAATAGCGTGAAATGGAAAAAAAATATTTCCCTAAATTCGATTTTATCTTATTTTTCTTTATATCATTTTCTCATTGCTTATCTTATTCTTGTTCTACATTGTTTTAGATAATTTTCGTCGTTTTCTGTTAACCACAATAATTGTTTTGAAAAAATATATTGGACCTTCTGTCCTAACAATATGGTTTTTACTTACATAATTATTTATATTTTGTTTAAATCAATAATTTGTTATATATTTGTATTTATTATTGTGTCATATTCTCTTCAATATATACCTTATTACTTCGTTTTAATAAAAAAATTAAGTATTTTAAAAGATAATATGATCTCAATAAAATTGTAGAAACGTGAGAGGTTGGTGAAATAATTTTCCCAAAAATAATTTAAAATGGTCACTTTGTTGATACTTATGATTAAGTCTTTACATAATAGTTGGCTGTATTCTCGGAATAATAAATCCTTCATATGCATATTGAGTTTTTTTAGTCGCTGCTTACACAAACAAAGAAATAAAAAAGCAAATATGGAAGACTAAACAAATTTAAAAAGTAACATCATAATTTTAAAACACACATAAATCTCCAAAGCTACGTATCAGGAGCGAGTATTTTAAATACTAATCTATCATTAAAATGGAACTACTCTACTGCGCATGGCGGCGATAAAAGCTCTGTATTGGCAGCGATTGTTCGTTAATACAGACGAGGCCGTACGTCGATAGACCTTGTTCCGGGCCAGAGCGGAAGGAAGGAAGGTGGACCGCCTGTCTGCCGTATAATCGACTGTGCTTTCCGCAAGCTTTTGTGGCAGCATTATTCCAGTGGATGGATTAAATTAATTTTTTTCTGAACATTGCAGTATTTTAATGCTTCTGACGTTGAATATAAAAGATTACAGATATAAAGCTACTCGCTAAAGTAAAGACTTTGGTAAAAAATTATTCGTTATCAGGATTCCATACCTCAAAAAACGGAACTCTTATCAGATCACTCTGTTTATCTTTTCTCAGAAACCTCTTGACGTATATAAATTGACGAATATTTCCATAGCCAATAGTCAAAAATATTTATTTAGAAATTTTATAAAAACAAATTAATTTCTAGAATTTGTTTTTAAATTTCGTACCTAGTGTGAAATATTGTTTGAAAAGGTTAATAATAAGAACTTTAAAAATGGTTTTCATAATTGTATGCAATATATATTTAGAGATATATTACAAATGTGTAAAAAAATATATTCCACCCACCTTTCCTTGGTTGAGAACCAACGTAAAGGATACAAGAAAACTGTCGCGATTATCCTATACGTTATATTTTTTTTTTAAATATGCACCATGTTTTTACGCCCATAAAAGGCATATGAAGCAGTATATTTACGTAGCGAAAAATTTGTATTTGTAAATGTTTTAATAGAAATAGTACATAGTATTCCTATTAAAACATTTACAAATACAAATTTTTCGCTACGTAAATATACTGCCTCATATGCCTTTTATGGGCGTAAAAACATGGTGCATATTTTAAAAAAAAATATAACATATAGGATAATCGCGTCAGTTTTCTTGTATCCTTTATGTTGGTTGAGGGGAGGGTGGGATATATTTTTTTATAAATATTTCAGTGTCCAAGTGTGCACAGAACAGTCGTAAGTTTAGTTCTATTCGTGCTTGACATCTTTTCTTACAGATATCGTTTCATAAATCTCAATCTCTATAGACAAACATTTTATTTGTATTTCAGTAATACAAATTCTAAAACCTAAAATATATCAGCATGTCTGACTCACGTAACTAATCACGACGTCATTTTTAAATTTTGTCGTTTTTGTGTATCGCCTCCGATGCTTTAAAATGAACTTTAAGACAATTCGTCAAAATAAATAATTACAAAAAATAATTAAAACAGGTTTACCTGTTTTAATAAAAAAATATTTTAAAAGATAATATGATCTCAATAAAATTGTAGAAACGTGAATTTAAATTATAATTATTTTTTATTAAAATTATTTTTTGTAAACACATATATTTAATTGATCGAAATTACACATTATAATTTTTCATGCCTGTATCACGAGAAATCATGTCACGTTTAATTTCTACACCTTTTCCGCACTTCATTCCACTATAACAATGATGAATAAATACCATAATATTTTTGGTGGAATAAAATAAATCCTTTTGCGTCAAAAAATGCATGGTTTTGGGAGTAGATGTGTTTTATGTTAAAAAGCAGTGTTTATGATGATTCTCCCTAATAAAATGGTTGATTTTTTTTCCAGCGTCTGCTGACGAATCTTGGAAAAAATTAAATTTTCTTTTTATTCACATTTTTTCTGTTCTCTAAAAACTATGTAACGCACTTGCTATCTTAATATTCAGAATATCATAATTATTTAGTTTTAATTTCTTTTAACAATTCAAAAGGTATTTTCCGTAAATATATTAAATATTATTAACAGCAATCGAATGGCAATGTAACTAATAACGAAAATTGTGAGCTAGAAGTCGGATAATCAGTAAATTTATAACATTTTAATAAATTGTTAATAACGAAAGTGAATGCTAACTTTAGCCAAGCCCTGGTCTTGGTCATTTTCTTGTATAAAATAGAAGCAAGATAACCATGCTAAAGAATTTTTAAAAGGCTAATTGAATTAATGCTACTATTTCATTCGAATTTAAAGTCAAAGGTCATGAGCGAATTCTATTGTAATATTTCGATTACATTACAAGATAAGATTATATTAATTCATTGCAGTTTGTAATTTAAAACGCATGAAAGACAAATGCCTAAAACGCATTGTCTTAACTCTGCACGGTAATGTAAATGGTCAACGGCTGGTGGGAATAATTCGTCCATTCCCGAACGAAATAATATCTTCAGTCACGAAGGATCGACTGCAGGGAGACAACGGGGAACGTGTTCTGATGGTCTTGGTTTTTGTTATGCGTACGTGTTATTGGCATTGAAATTTTACAAAATTTTTTCTAATAATTTTCGCTGTTCTCTACTTAAATTCTTATTCAACGGCAAGAGAGTAATGGAAGCTTATGTATAATAAGAAAACAAACTATCGTAAAAATTTGTCTCTGCAGCGTTTTCCTCATAAGCCTTCTAAACTTAAACATGATAGAACAATTAGCATATACATTGCACTAGAAGAGTACAACCGTTAATTTGTTGAATCAAAAATTGAAGAGATATTAAAAAAAAATTAATTTTCCATTGATTAAACTAATTAGTTAAAATAATTTTCACGAAGATGTTTCCAAACTGCATAAAATAAAAGATTATAATGAACATGTATTGCATACCAAGTAAATTTTCTTTTGCTTTAAGCATATTGCCTGCAATATTTTCCTAAATGATATATCACAATGCTTTCCGTTATTAGTAGTTTTATGAGGTTAATTATCAGTAATAGTCAATTATCAGATCTTGGAACATGACTCAAGTAATGAAAAGCAAATTGAAGCAGAAGACAAAGCACCTAAATCTAGCACGTGTTGCCTGACCTCTTTAAAGCTGTTGTCAAATTGAATTAATCCAATCTCAGATCAAATTCCAATAAGGTAGGGAATATGTTAAAATAATCTTTGACACATAGCCTTCCACAGAACATCGGTTTACTATCAGCCATACTTGTGGATTATTTGAACTAAAGACTAATTGAACGTATGTATTGAAAGCACCCAAAATCTAGGTGGTTATATTATATTGTTCAGTAGGGTAATGATGCATATATAAAAGTTTGATAAAAAAAGTTACTTGAAGAGTATTCATTTATGATAGTCTATAATTCAAGAATAATTGTTGGTTACCATTAGAAACCTATCCTGGAAATTAATCAACACATTATTTCGATTCTTGAAACTGTTTTTGTATATATTTTAATTATAACTGGCCAGTAAACTAGAAAAAGTAAACCAGTGTTTACTTTTTCTTCATATATTTTATTTATTTCGCAAACTATAAAATAATAGTAAATTAAACGCGTTCCATGACACGCATTTTTAGTACGAGCCGTTAGCGTCTATCTGTCGGGGCGTCGAGTTGATTTCCCAGGGGCAGGCGGCGCTAGCTCGCCACTGCTTGAGAGAATAAATGTCCGTACCTACTACTTGCACTATAATGAGCAGTAGAACAATACCTTGGATCTACCTAGCGAATCGACAACACTGCTCTGGGCTTCTGGGGTGCTTTGAGATATACAATTTGAATAGAGAAAATGTGAACGCGTACATTATTTGTTAATATGATTATTCTAAACACTACATTTTCATTGTGATATACGCAGGTAGAGACATAATAAATACATTATTTTTACCATTCATTTATTAGAACGAAAATATTAACGTACATTTTACTCATGTTATTTATCGCAGCTTAGCGTATTCAAAAGATCTCAAGAAGACTATCCATGTTATTGCTCTTCAATGGACATAGTTATAAAAAATCGTTCTGAAACCTCATTCAAAAGCAATTTAAATTTAGAGGCATGAAATAAATACACCCCTTAAAGAATAGCGATATCGATGTCCTACCACTTTTTAGGGCTCCCTAGATCAAGAACAAACAAGGAAACTTTATATGGTCACTTATATGCCAACCCATCTATTCAAATAACAACATTACTAGAAATTTACTCAAAGTTTACCGAAGCACTGTAGTAATGATTCAAGATCTCATGGTTTTTTAAGATATTCACGATATTTTGTACGCTGATAACATATGTACTAACAAACCAATAAAATAACAATAAAATTTTTGCTAATAAAATAACAAAAAAATATAGAAATAATTTAAAAGAAACATTATGTACCATGAAATATTTACATTCACTTAAAAATATGTTATTCTGTACATATTACATATACTCGTAATGTACTTTCTACTAGTACTCTGTAATAGATTTTTAATAGCAAATTAAATATCCAGGAACAGTGGTATCCATCATTCTTAAACCACTTAAGTAACACATTAGGAAGGTTCTTGAGAAAGAAAATTAAGTCGTTAAGGACCAGATGGGATATTATTTGTCAAATAGAGATTAAACGATAAATTACTACTTTCTTCTTTCAGTAATTTTAATTCGTAAAAAGCATAATTTAAAATTTTGCACAAATCATTACACGCAGTCCTAATTCCTCTATTTTCTTTAATATATTAGTCAATTGTAAATCACTTCAGATTTATTTTATATAAACTTTTAGTCGATTTAAAGACACAATATTTATTTTATATCTTAATGATCTTTCGTGGATTTATTAGCAATATAATTAACAAGACATCAACTTCATATTGAATATATTTGGCGTTAATTTTGAAGAAATTCATTATTCATAATTAAATGAAACTATGTGATGTAGTATTATTTCTACTTTCTTTAAGTTCTTTAGCAAAGATCTTTGCTAATAGCCCACCTGAAGATGTTGTAATACAACGAAACCTAGGCCGCAGTAGAGAACTTAAAGAAAGTACAAATAATACTACATCACGTAGCTTCATTTAATTGTGAAGACATCAACTTGTTTTCACCCATCATAAACACAGTATATTATTAATTTACTAAATGTTTCTATTTGTAAAATGTAATATTGTTTAATAATATTTATTTTTGTCTTTTTTATTAAAAGAGTAAGGTAATCATTGTATTTATTGCAATTAATAATTACTTATTAGTGTAAAATTTTTAAGTTTCAATTGAAAGTCAAATATCTAACAAACCTAAATAATATGTCGTGCTTCATGACCTCAAATAATGATTTTAATCCAGAAACCCATACAAGCATATTGTTGTCCATTACTTATTTTTACTTTTGCAAATACTGACAAAAAGAATAGAAAATACTTTTTTCATTTACTTCAAATTTCAATTAAGTTTGTAATTACGCTCTATGATTCTTTAAATTAAGAGAAAAATTAGTATTTACAGTTCAGATGTTAGCATATTTATTGAAAATTACCTACGTCTAGCATCTGCTTTCTTTATTGTTCACTTTACGACTTTCTGCGATTCTGAAGACGCGGTTTCGATTCCCGCATGTAATGTTTATTTTTTGCATAAGGTTTAAAAAACTAACCAACAGAATTTTGGTACATATCCAACGAAAGTACATACAGCGATCATACAAGGTCATTGTGTACTGAATTCACATGACTAAAACGTCTTGAATTTGAAGATTTTGAAATATGATCATTATATGGAGAGCATAAAAAATTAGAATAATAAAATGAGAGAAGGTTTACTTTAACCAGTTAAGTTTTGAAACAAATAAAGTACAAGACAGGGAACCCATATAAGAAGTCTATAAATATACAAACAAAATACACAATAATTAAGTATGAAATCGCTATCATAACTACTATAATTTAATAACTTACGTTGATTAGTTTCCCGATGACTTCAGATGACAACCGGTTTCATGACAGCTAGTAAAGAAGGCAACTAAGTTCTTTTTATCTTTCCCAAGGGTACATGCCTTTGGGATTAACATTGGTTACAATAATCTGACCGTATGTTGAATTATAATTTCTACGTCACATTCTTCACCTTATAAAATAACAACTTCGCTCGTCCAAATTATCCATCAATTATTTCATCATAGTTCCTGAATTTACAAATTATAACTTAAAGTCACGTAAATAAACATTTTGTATAATACGTAAAATCTGAAGTATATGAACCTCAAACAAACGGACGGACGGATATAGACTTTTATATATAACGAATTATAACGGTACTTAACTTGGCAGATTAAGATAGCCTTGAATAAATTTAGTTTTCAATCAGATAACCTAAAATTACTCATGAATTGGTAACAAATAAATTCAAAGTCCAAGTAAAATACTACACACAAGCCGCAGTCCCTGCATTGCAGGGTTAATATGCTCCCTGGAAAACTAAAATTTGAAGTAGAAACGTATATGCGGATGGCTCTATTTGGTAATTGCTGTGGGAATATTAAAGAAAGTCCGTAGATATTGTAGATGAATACCGAAATTACTGAGTATAATACAGGTGAAAAACTGTTAATGTTATAACATTTAGCTTTCGTATTTTACTACATTTCACTTCTGGACAAATAATTCCTCTCTGTACACACATCGAATTTGATTTGACGATAAATATAACACTTTTATGACTTATCTTAAATACTTTCATGTCTCTCTCTGAAATCTAAATACTAGAGCAAGTAGTGTAAAATGATACTTGGCTCCTTTTTTAATAAATTTTATGTATCTTTAGTCAACTTTAATGCATCCAACAATATTATTTCTATAAATAAAAATAGGCGACTAATTGAGTGGTATAACAACGCACATCCCTAACAATTAGAATCAAAAGTATAAAATTTTTCTAACCTCTTTAAGCTTAAGCATTTGCATTTTGTAAAGTTCCAAAAATAACCTAGCTAAAATCTTTGGTCCCAGAACGTGAACATTAATAGTTTTGATGCTAAACACTTTTGAGAATTTCACGATATGCCAGGTATTTATGGTGGATACGAGAAAATAATTTAATAACATTAAATGTCCAAGCGTGCAAATTCCATTGCAAATATCAGTCTATTAATAAACGAAATGTCATCGTTATGCTTGGTGAGGTAAACCACAAACACTTGGAAGGAAATTTGTACTGAATCTATGAAGAAATTCTAAACATGTAACTATATTAATTATTGCTTATTTATTTTCATAGGACTACCGAAATATTGGAGATAAATATTTCATTGCACAGTAATATTTAATGACAAAAAAGAAACTAAAATTAGAAGAAATTATTTACTTCCATTCACCATAAACAAATCAAATCACATTCTGGTGAGAAAAAATTAAGAAGTTGCTAATATCGTAACAATTTGACAATTGTAGGAACACGGAAAGTTATGAGGTAAAAAGTAAAAACTCTTTAAGTGAATAAATAATTAATTCTGGTGAAAAAGTCGCTCTTGGGAATCGATAGTATTTCGTAAGCATACAAAGTAAGCACAGATCGAAATGAAAAAGAGCCATTTTTATCTCTTTTTCTCTACATTATTGACGTCATTAACTTTGTTTTATTTGCATTATATATATATATATATATATATATATATATATATATATATATATATATATGTATATATTTATGTATCGTGAAGGAAGCAATATGCAATTTCAAACTCAGCATGAAGGGTGATAAGACTAAATACCCTGGAAACTACGTTTTAAGAAAGCTAAATTCTCATGTCTTTATGTATGTGTTATGCAGCACTTTGGCATTGCTGATTATTTCATCTCAGATAGGGATGGGGAGGGATCGATATATTTTATGATATAAAAATAATTGTGAAATTCTAATTGAACTCAAAAGAATGCCTACCAATACCAATAATAATTTATAAAAAAAAACAACAAGCAAATAAAGAAAAACAAAGCTTGTTTTATATCCATAAAACTCAATTGTGCGAAACACAAATGGTAACTCAAAGAATACGTGTATAGTTCCTTAAAACCATGTGTGTGCTTCTATTTAGCTTTAAGAGAAATAAATAATCAATTCTGCGTTTAAAATAATAAAAATGTTTTTATGTTACTACCTACCCATGCCTTAGTATATGTATCTTTTTTACAGACTTCGAATGTCTTATATATGTTTTTTTTATCAAACTTACAACTATCCTGCTCATGCAAACTCATTTTCATTTTTATGCTGATCAGATTCAGATAACCATCACTCATCTAACATGATAAGAGCATACAATAAATACGATATCAGATAAAACACCACTGCATATGACAACATAAAAACTGCTAATAAACTAAAGCCCATTAATCCCGCTCACAGAAAGTCTCATGTTTGTACAGTTGTGTAAACAGTTCGATATCATTCTGCATATAAACATGCATGCTCACACAGAGGTAGGCCAACGACGAGCATTCCCACTTCATTGCGTATCTACATACATCCCCACCTCGCATTCAAACAAAACTCCCTCCGTTAATACAATATTTTGTCAGGGTTCCTGTTTTACTTCGCCCTGGGCCGTTTGTACACATTCGACGAAATCTTTTGATAAATTACACCTTCAGTGTCGGCGGCGGCTACGAGGAGGGGATTCTAAATAAATATAACCTCTATCTGCTAGTGCCTACTCGTTAAATAAAACACCCCCGCCGGGGAAGGGTAGGCTTGGGGATAGGGTCGCGATGGTCAGGGGGTGAGTCTGCATGGAGTCTGAGTTCATTTGTTCTAATATCGCCATGGATGAGCTGGTGTTGTGACTTAATATTAGATTCGCTTAAAAAGGGAGTATGGAGACGGTTTCAGGTTTTATTAATTATCCTTAGGGCTTACGAAGACATTTTACTGCTGTTATTATAGGTAACCTTACCGTTACCATTGTTCTTTTACGTTATATATTATTATTTACATGTCGTCAAAAGAAGCTTTTTTGTATTCAATTAGAATAAATTTAAAATTAATTTCGTTTTTGAAGTCTATTACAAATTTGTATGAACGACTGCAGCAGAAACGTAATTGGTTATCTATAAATACATAAAACATGACTTATAGAAACACCAATTAATAAGAAAAAAATAAAAAAGTTGCAAATATGGCAGGTATTTCAATAGATGGCAGGTAAAGTAATTCGACTAAGTTATCTGGTAAAATTTCATTACAACAGAATTAAAACTGAAGAAATTATAATACACACAGTATTATAATTTCTTTTCATTCCGATGGTCAGATGAATAAAATTTAGTTTTAAGGGTTACATTATACATCTTCACATTCGACTACGGAGTCCTGAGGAGTAATTAAATAATTGTCGATTTATATATTCATTTAAATAATATCATGAAAAAACATTTAAACCCTTCACTTATAACTATAATAATTAGCCTACATAACGTGACCCAATGTAAAGAATAAAAGAATACGTAAATAACAATCATTGACATAGCCTTCAACATTGTTTATTATTGAATTTTTTATCGTAGAACAAAGTCATAATAATTATATTATGTTCCAAAATATTAATTGACGGGACTACGATATATACATATACCTATATACATATATATATATATATATATATATATATATATATATATATATATATATATATATATATATATATATATATATATAGTTTTACTAGAAAATGTTGAAATAAAAACACAACAAAACTCAATTTTGCAAAGGGATTTTTGGTAATTTGATTCTCAAAATTAAATCCAAATATCATATCTATATTTTATATAAAATTAAAGAACGAGAAGTATCGTGGGACCCCCGGTTGGAACTAAGTTCTTTCCTAGATATTATATATTAAATAAAAAATATCTCAGCATAATAAAACATTATTTAAATTTGGAATATGAAAAAGTAATAATGGCATTAAAGCGATCCGAGTAACGTCGTTTAATTAAATAAAATTTGCGTAAGGCGTGAACAGTATTCCATGATTTAATTTTGGTATCAGTTAAAACATGTGTAAAATTTTGTCAGTATAAATAGAAGATGATACCAAAATTTATGTCTAACATAATTCATGCACTTATTGTTACTTTAACACTGGTATTTACCTGACTTCATCATCACCATCCTCAACTTCTACTGAGTCACTTTCACAATTCATTCATTATTGCTAGATGATAGATACACCATTTAATTTTTCCGCTGGCTTTCCATTGTAAGCCAATCATCTGCCAGACAGTTTCCAAATTATCGTGTTTCAACTTTATTATTTTCTCTCAGAGTAGAAAAAAATTTGATCTTTTTACCTAGAATTATAAAATTAAATTAAGTTTAAAATTAAATTTAATTATTTTAAAAATGTAAATGAATATAATGAATCGTTAAATTAACTAAAATAATCTAAATAAAGTTTAATTAGTAATGAAAATAAATGATACAGTAATAATTTATAATTTTTAAGGCAAATAAACACATATCGAATTGGCTTACAATAGAAAACCAGCATGAAAAAAACATTGACATATTTTAGCAAGCGTGTCATTTTACATTACAGCAAAAATAGTGTTTGAAATCTAACACTTTTTCGGGCTAGCTCTCATTCACCAAGCGTGTAACGTGTCGTAAGGAAATTCGTTTCACTTAAGCTTTCTAGTATGTCCAATTGCTCCATCTCTTTCATCGTGGCTCTTACTGTGACTGTATTGTTGTTCCATCCTTTTGATATTCTTATGTTAAGTTTACGCCAATATTTTTGCTCAATAAGTTAGATATATTTAGGCCCCATCTTAAATGTATGGGAAAATTTTTGAAAATCTTTGTTAATTTTAATTGTCAGTAGCATTTATAAGTTTTCTCAACCGTCTTTTTATTTCTTTATCTATTTCTATTGTTTGCTTCAGGTTTGTTTCAGATCGAAAATAATATTTCTTCTGAGATAATTAAACACGTTCACAATTTCTAGAATTTCACATGTTATATTGATAATGAGTGTCTCATTCGGTGTTTGGTATGACTTTTGTTTTTTTTTTCTTGCAAAACCTGCCTGACAGCAGCGATTATTTAACTCTACCAACATATCCTGCAGAGTCTGATCATCTTTGCTGGCGACGCCAAATTAATATAAATCTTCCATTAAGTTTAATGACGAAAAAAGAGAGTATGGTAATATTTTCCTACTTACCCCGTATGCTCGTTTCTATTGCTATCACGGAAATAAAAATTATACATTTCATTAATTTATTAGGATTCTAGTGCTATACAAAATATCATAACAAAATTTTGACAGATTCTTCTCATACCTAATTTGTGGGTTGAGATATTTCCTGTCAATATTGACATGGAATTCAACTATTAATAAATGTGTAAAATATGAATAACTCGTTAGTGTTTGTAGTCATTAATTATAATATTATAATGACTATACAATTTTCAATAAATTTTTAGTACAAAACCGAAAAAAATCCTTTGATTTCCGTGATAGCAATAGAAACGAGCATACGGGTTTCATAGATTTTACAAAAATATTCGCACTGTTTTCTACGACGAGTGCTACATTTTATGTAAATGATGCATTACTAGTCTAGTTTTCTTTCATTTCCGTAATTTTGTATATAAATATCACTTCTAGGTCGTTCTGGTGCTCAGATTCCAGCTAAGGATTAAATTTATATTAGAAATACAGTATTACTTTTACAAGTCAACTAATTTATTTTTGTTTGCTCAGGTTGATTTTAGCAAATGTTTCAGTACTTGTAAAAACCCTTTATAGTAATTTCATAGATTTTACAAAAGCATTCCACTCTATAGAACATAGTTCTCTATGGCAAACACTAGACAGAGACGGTGTGCTTGAAAAATATATACGATTAATTAAAAATTTCGGGAACAATAAATTTTGTTCGCAGCGAGAATCAAATTTTACTTAATATGATTTTCTCCATCAAGGAAGAAGTAAAACTGTGTAACTCTTCTATGCCTAAACTATTTAACCAATTGCTAGAGTATGTTTGTAAGTAGGAAAAAATTACCATACTCTCTTTTTTCGTCATTAAACTTAATGGAAGATTTATATTAATTTGGCGTCGCCAGCAAAGATGATCAGACTCTGCAGGATATGTTGGTAGAGTTAAATAATCGCTGCTGTCAGGCAGGTTTTGCAAGAAAAAAAAAACAAAAGTCATACCAAACACCGAATGAGACACGCATTATCAATATAACATGTGAAATTCTAGAAATTGTGAACGTGTTTAATTATCTCAGAAGAAATATTATTTTCGATCTGAAACAAACCTGAAGCAAACAATAGAAATAGATAAAGAAATAAAAAGACGGTTGAGAAAACTTATAAATGCTACTGACAATTAAAATTAACAAAGATTTTCAAAAATTTTCCCATACATTTAAGATGGGGCCTAAATATATCTAACTTATTGAGCAAAAATATTGGCGTAAACTTAACATAAGAATATCAAAAGGATGGAACAACAATACAGTCACAGTAAGAGCCACGATGAAAGAGATGGAGCAATTGGACATACTAGAAAGCTTAAGTGAAACGAATTTCCTTACGACACGTTACACGCTTGGTGAATGAGAGCTAGCCCGAAAAAGTGTTAGATTTCAAACACTATTTTTGCTGTAATGTAAAATGACACGCTTGCTAAAATATGTCAATGTTTTTTTCATGCTGGTTTTCTATTGTAAGCCAATTCGATATGTGTTTATTTGCCTTAAAAATTATAAATTATTACTGTATCATTTATTTTCATTACTAATTAAACTTTATTTAGATTATTTTAGTTAATTTAACGATTCATTATATTCATTTACATTTTTAAAATAATTAAATTTAATTTTAAACTTAATTTAATTTTATAATTCTAGGTAAAAAGATCAAATTTTTTTCTACTCTGAGAGAAAATAATAAAGTTGAAACACGATAATTTGGAAACTGTCTGGCAGATGATTGGCTTACAATGGAAAGCCAGCGGAAAAATTAAATGGTGTATCTATCATCTAGCAATAATGAATGAATTGTGAAAGTGACTCAGTAGAAGTTGAGGATGGTGATGATGAAGTCAGGTAAATACCAGTGTTAAAGTAACAATAAGTGCATGAATTATGTTAGACATAAATTTTGGTATCATCTTCTATTTATACTGACAAAATTTTACACATGTTTTAACTGATACCAAAATTAAATCATGGAATACTGTTCACGCCTTACGCAAATTTTATTTAATTAAACGACGTTACTCGGATCGCTTTAATGCCATTATTACTTTTTCATATTCCAAATTTAAATAATGTTTTATTATGCTGAGATATTTTTTATTTAATATATAATATCTAGGAAAGAACTTAGTTCCAACCGGGGGTCCCACGATACTTCTCGTTCTTTAATTTTATATAAAATATAGATATGATATTTGGATTTAATTTTGAGAATCAAATTACCAAAAATCCCTTTGCACAAATTTGGTACGAGAAGAATCTGTCAAAATTATGTTATGATCTTTTGTATAGCACTAGAATCTTAATAAATTAATGAAATGTATAATTTTTATGTGTACATATTTTATGACATGCGTGCAATATAATAAATTGCGATTTTGCAAAGAATATATTGCGTATATATACATACGATTTTATATCAAAGGAGATCTTGCTATCAAAAGAAGGTAGAATAAAACGTTTTCTTCCACTTTTTGTTGTGGAAGTATAACAGGAACATATTTTTAAATTGGTTTTATTTTAAAATAACATACGACAAATCGTCAAAGTGGGCCCATTTTGTTAGTAGGCCTATCTTCAAAATCTGGATACCTAGGCACACAGAATTCTTAACCTATATTGCATACATTCCGTGTTTATGAAAAAGTAAAGTTACCTTGAAAGATACTGTGTAAACAAGTATATTTTTTACTCGCATAGCCATCAGCTATATATATATATTTATATATATATATATATATATATATATATATATATATATATAAATACATACGCACGCACGCATATCTGCGAAAAACTCCAGAACATAAGGAGTTTCGATCGCGGTAAAATTTCAATTTCACTTACAATTTCTTTGTATTATATTTGTACATAACTTGTTAAGATTAAAACTTATTTGAGTCTGAAAATTATTTTGCAATTAAATTATCTTTACTAAATCGGAAGTCGGCGATTGATATCACTACAATAAAATAAATATTTTCAATGGATTTTCAGTAATAGACAAAACGGGAAAATATTTTGTATTATTTCCATCAACTATTTATATTTTAAAGCGAGTAGTAAAAGCAATAAAGAAACGAACAAACATTTTAAGAGAAGTTTTCTAATTCTATGCAGTTAGAGCTTTATGGGATGTTTAATATGTATAGGATAAAATGATGTACTGGGGCCAAATTACCCATTTGGGCCCGTTAATGATTATAAATTATAATTGTTATGCCTGAACGAAGTCGTAGTCGTTCAGGTGAAATTCAGAATAAGAAAAGTTATTAGAATTTTATATTTTTCTCTCTGCAATGTTGTTTTTTCAGATTTTTTGAATTTCGTATATTTGACGATCAAATTAATATGCAAACAGACAAACAACAATTTTAAAAACAGGTTTTCTGGTTTTTCCTATAATTTTTTGCACTAAATCAATCATTCTTTTTAAAATATCTTCCGTGTTCAGAATCCATTCAGTCACAATTCTATTATATGTATAGATGATTATAATGAAATGACTGATCAAGCCCTAGTGAAAGAAAATTTAAAAAATTTCATCACTAAACTAAACCATTATTTCATTTTCGTATGTATACAATACAAAACGAACCATGAATCTCTAAAAAAGGCGTTCCAAATGAAAAGAGAAATCTGCAGACGTAGCTCCCTATTGTTAACGTTATGCTATCTTGTTGACATTAGTATTAAGTTTGAAGGATTATTTTCACTATAACGAATAAGGTTATTTCGGACGGATTTTCTACATAAGAATTCCCAACAAGGCATTATGTGTAAGTATTACGCTAAATGTGATTTATATTTCATGCTTATCGTCAGTTCTTGATAAGTTTAAAAATATTCTCGCTTCGTAATTTTATTATTTTTTTGACCGAATAAAAATATTTGCGACGTCTTAAATAAATAAATGTTAGCAAATAATTAAATTTAAACAGATATTAAATAGTTTTTTGTAGAATAAGGAAAGATTTAAGAACAAAAGTAGATAATTGAAGAATGAAAGGTTTTATCATATTGAAATATAGTTCACATTTGCACCAACAGTCCAAAGTTAACTAAGTTGCAATAAAATCGCTATGAGTTTATGGGGACTTGCGAAAAAACAATAAGTCATAAAAGTAAGGTCGTTTTGCATATACTATGGTCATTTTGCATATACTACCAAATTGGTATTAATTCTAAATGTAATATAATTTATACAATGCCTTTATTATTTAAAGCACATAAACGAATAGGTATCCACTTTCTTGCTAATTATGTTTCACAGATATTTTGAAATAAAGGAATCGTGATCCATGTAAAAACAATTTTCCTTTACTCTTTATACACTTTCAAAAATAACCGATAGTATGTCAGATGAGGCTTAAAACCCCTGTATTTTAATAATCGGTGGCAATTAATTAGCCATCGCAATAGAACTAAAAAATGATTTAACACGGTAAGAGACAACATAAAATAATGACTTGTTGCAAATACACGTTTAGAGATATTTTCTTTTTATTCGTGTTACTTTTACAATTAATTTTTCTAGTATGTCCTAACGAAACATGGTATACTTATAATTTCATCATATACTTTCGGTCGT